>OU342800.1:16307871-16907871 GCA_910591515.1 Cerceris rybyensis | reverse complement strand
ATTTCATTCAGCAAGCACTTGTCAATAGCACGACACTGCATAAATGACAATTTGTCTTGCCCTTGAACTTCTATCAAAATTTAAATAATTTTGTACTTTATCCATAATTTCCGTTATAGTGGCTAAACTTTTTTAGAAAATCCGTTCAGAGTTCCTTTTGGTCCTCATGTCCAGAAACGCTAACTTCGTTATCTACGTGCACTTGTTGTTCTATTAATTCTTTAAGATCATCGTTAGAAAGGCTTTCACCTGTTGTAACTTACAATAATTGATCAATATCTTGCATAATCTTTATATTATAGCAATACTACCGCGTAATACTGAAACAGCGTAAACGGGGCAGCGTTAAGCGGGGTCTAACTGTATTTGCAATTAAAGTTTCATTGCCATATTTAAGTGGAACTGTAGAACGTAACATCAAGAGCTGCCATAGCGTAGCGGCAACGTTCTGGGTTCGCACAGAAAAGACTAGGGTTCGAATCCCATCGTGGGTAAAAAAGTAGGAGTAAGGTAAGAAAAAAAAATCCCATTGCAAAGTGGCTTTCCCAGTCCAAAACTTTAGAATAAATCGTTCGAGAATTCAAGAACGTCCAGTTATCCGATGACACCGATGGCAATTCGGAACAAATAAACAAGATAATATAATTATTAACATCAAGCGTAACCTCAGTAACAAATCAATATTACTGTGTTCTTTTTTAAATTCAAAATGTTTTTTTTTCTATTGAATAAATGCAATTATCACAAATAAATGTTTGTTCATCCAACCAATATTCCAGCAATATTGCTACAACGTTCGCAATATTCCTGCAATATTCCCGCAACGTTCGCAATATTCCTGCAATATTGCCGCAATATTCCTGCAAGCTACAAAGAGGCGGACATAGGAATATTGCAGCAATGTTGCGGCAATGTTACGGCAATATTCCCTGCAACGTTTAATGTTGCACGGCAATATTGCTGCAATATTCCAGTCTGTCTGGGTCGGCTAAAAGACTTGTGTGGGGCTGGTTTGAAGGGCTCCCAGGACTACGCGAAGTTACATGTAATGTATGAAATCTAGTGTTTTCGATATTGGACTCATTTCATACATAATGGAAGCATAGTCCAGTTTTATTAGTATAGTTGATTTTTAAGGGTTTACTCAGTTTATTGAATTTGATCCCTAATTGTTAGCTGCAAGTACCTTTAAGGAATATAATTTTTTTATATATTCACTTTTGTGGGTTGAAATAATTGCAAGAGACTCCACGCAAGGAAAATAAAATAAAACAATGTATTAACAAGAATAAAAAAAAGTAACACAAGAAAAATGAATACACGAAATATCGAAGTTATACACACACACAATACACAATTGACCGCACCTCGCAGGCTCAATTGGTAAATTGCTCACCACTCGATCGCAACTCGCAGATCGAACTTCTCTCTCCTCTGAGTCCTATTTTTCGACCAGCAGGCGCGATCAACTGCAGTAGGTCGATGGGGCAGATAACCTTAACAGAAGATACTCGAATAATTAGGTACGTTTTCTGCCTACTCAGCTTTCCGTAGAGCATTAGTACGAATTTGTTCTTAAGACGTTCTTAAGATATTGACGAAATTAATCTTGTAACGCGTATTGTTACAGATCCCACATGTGGCATCCATGCAGATTGGTAATGTGCTTTCGAGGATGTGGATCATCAACAAAAAAGGTAATATAAATCCAAATCATTCATACTGTTCTTTATACCAATACTTTTTTTACTGTGTTCTAATTTGTTTACTGTGTTCTGTTTCAGATAGCAATATGGATCAAGAAGAAGTGTTATAAACAGTTCAGTGCAGTGTAAAAGTTACAACAATCGTAAATAAGTGTTAGTAGATGTACGTGTAAGTGTATATCCAAATCAAACGAAAATAAATCAATGTACATATATATTTTGCGTATTTTTTTTTAACACCAAAATAAGAAAAAAATAACATTGTACGTTTAGAGGAACCGCCTGTATTCGAAAGCCGCCCACTTGCCCCGTTACCCTATTTAGTTATATGATCGTGCTGCAGGTGGCACTAGTTGCGCTGTAGTTCTTATCCCAGGATAACAGGCGGCGCTGCGGCGACGGCGACCAGAAGTTTTACATTGAGTTTCGCGGCCCTGTTTTCGACTGCTGTCTTTAGGAAAAAGGGCGTCAGACCCATACGCTTCTCAAGTGCTGTCTAAGGGTGTGCAAGCTGTGCCGTGTGTCGGGTACCCGATGCCTCGGGTCGGGTCGGCGAAAGTCGGGCGGGTACCCGGCACACTCGGGTCTAGGGAAACCCGACCGGTCTCGGGTAACCCGACTGATGTCGGGTAGTCCGACTGATCTCGGGTATTTCGTCTGCTTCAGGCCAACATGGCGGACTAGAGGCTGTTCGGTGTAACTCTTATGCTCCATGAGCGTGTCTCGCACTGAATCGCCGGTATCATGGAGCGTGAGAGTTACACCGAACAGCCTCTAGTCCGCCATGTTGGCCCGAAGCAGACGAAATACCCGAGATCAGTCGGACTACCCGAGATCAGTCGGACTACCCGACATCAGTCGGGTTACCCGAGACCGGTCAGGTTTCCCTAGACCCGACTGTGTCGGGTACCCGCCCGAACCCGACCGACTTTCGCCGACCCGACCCGAGGCGTCGGGTACCCGACACACGGCACAGCTTGCACACCCTTAGTGATTTGTGATTTTCCGTGATCGTTTCTGATTGGTGGAAAGCAAATCTATTCCCTGTTCACGTCACATAACCTGTATATTTTAGGTACAGGTTGCCCTCCTACAACACGGCATCCTATAACACGGTTTCGCTATAACACGATTTATGAATTGCGGAAACCCTTCTACAACACGGTATCCTATAACACGGTTTCGCTGTGACATGGTAAGAAAATTGCAAAAACCTTTATACAACACTGTACTTCTATAGCCGCGACGAGGCTTGCCGTCTTAAAGATACAGTGTGGCATAAACTATTTTGATTTCATCTCCCTGGCTTGAAAACAAAAGTATTTCACGCTGCTGATCGATAGACTGCGTCGAGCCACGGTGTGTCAAAGAATAACTTTTTCGTCTTTAAAATATTAAGGAAAAATTGACATTGATCCGGTAAGAACCAGAAAGCAAAGTAAAATTACAGATTTTTTAAAGAGGAAAGAAAATACAAAAACTTTAAATGAAGAAAAAATTTCTGAAATTGAAGGCGATATCATTCCACTAAAAAAACGTTCTCGATTGATTATACTGAACAGTCACGATGAAGAAATTTATTAAATTATAGTTGCATCAAATTATTAGGAGTACAAATAAGTTTCCGCCGTTTTAAGAAAATGGTGCTGCACAAGGCTTAGGTTAAAATTGCCTGATGAAAATTGGCATAAAGTAAGTTTGGTCATTTAGTAACAACAGAACCTTAAATTATTATTGACTTCATATCAGCATCATATATTTTTCTTCGTCCAAAAATGTCTAAATTTGTGCCAAATAAGCATCATTTGCGGGAACTTTTAATTTATTCCTTTAATTTAAAAAAATCTGCTGCTAAGCCGCATCGATTGCTTGTAGAAGCATATGGTGAGGCTGCTTTAAGTGAGAGAAGTTGTCGTGAGTGGTTTGCGAAATTTAAGAACGGTGAGTTTGACGTCGAAGACAAAGAACGTAGCGGAAGGCCGAAAGTGTACGAAGATGCGGAATTGGAAGCATTATTGGAAGAAGATTCGTGCCAAACGCAAGAAGAACTTGCAGTTACCTTAGGAGTGACTCAACAAGCAATTTCACACCGTTTAAAATCATTAGGAATGATTCAAAAGCAAGGGAATTGGGTTTCATACGAACTGAAACCGAGGAACATTGAACGTCGACTTTGCATATGTGAAAATATGCTCGTCCACATGTTGCGGCACCGGTCAAAACCTACCTGAAAACTGTCAATTGGGAAGTCCTACCTCACCCGCCGTATTCACCAGATATTGCCCCTTTCGATTATCATTTATTCCGGTCGATGGTACATGGCCTGTCTGAACAGCACTTAACATCATATGAAGATACCAGAAATTGGATCGAATCATGGATAGCCTCAAAAGACGAAGAGTTCTTCCGACGCGGTATCCGTATGCTGCCAGAAAGATGGGCAAAAGTTATAGCTAACGATGGACAATACTTTGAATAAAACATAACGTACCGTTCTTTCGCAATAAATGCCCAATTCTTGATAAAAAACGGCGGAAACTTATTTGTACTCCCATTAAAATAATATTTTTTGTTTTGTGTTATACATACATTTATATATTTTTAATAAAAGTTAAGTTGTTTATGTAGAATTAAAAAAAAATATTTGTTTTTAATAAGTTTTCGGAACGCAACCCCTCTTTTTGTACTTGCTCTGGGTCTCATACAACACGGTTTCTGATGGATGAAGGACAGGTAGACGTTAATAATTGTTATAATAACTTTTATTACTTACTAAAATATAACCTTATATATAATACATTGTAGGTCATCTCACTACTCACTCTACTTAAACTCTGTGCCGCATGGTGCGCGCATAGTGGACCCTATGACTCTATCAATTCCTCCCTTGGGCTCCATATGCTCGCACATCACTTAATCCTAAAATACTCATATTTTCTCTTAACTTATATTCGGTTAATGCTTTCGTTAACGCGTCGGCTTCCATCTCCTCTGACTTCACATGAGTCAATTTGATAAGCCCAACCTTTACCTCATCCTTTATAAAATAATATTTCCTGTTAGTATGTTTTGTTCGGTTTGTCACCCTTTCCTTATAAATCCAATCAATCGCCGCTTTGCTGTCTGTCTTAAGATCTATTGGCGTTTTATCTCCTATTCCTACTTTCATACTCGTTAAAAGTCCATGAGCCCATTTTAATTCTAATGTCCCATCACAAATTGCAATCAGTTCTGCTTCGCAAGTAGATAACGCCACAAGATCTTGCTTTTTGTTTCTCCAGCTAATTACATTATTCCCGATTTTTATAACATATCCACCATAAGACTTTGCATCACTACTAAAGTTCCAACTAGCATCCGTACTCACGCTTAACTTATCGCATTTGTTATCATATACTAATCTATAGTCTTTAGTTCCTTTCAAATATCTATACACCCTTTTCACTGCTGTTAGGTGAATTTGACGTGGGTCATTACAATACTGTGATAACTTACTCACACTATATGAGATATCAGGCCTAGTTCCTATACTTAAATACATTAACGATCCTATCATCTCTTGATACTGTGTTTTGTCGATCTGAAGTGAATCTTGAAAATTGTCTAGATCCTGCCGCACATCTAACGGTGTTTTTGCCCCATTGCATTCAGACAATCCAAACTTTTCTAACACTCTTTGTACATACTTTCCTTGTGATAATTCTAGTCCTGTCTTTACTTCTTTAATATCTATGTTCAAAAAACTCTTGTTCTTGGTTTCGGTTGAAGTTATACAATCTTTAATCTTATTTATAGTCTTGTCTATTACCTTATTATTAGAACCTATAACTAAGAAGTCATCTACGTACACCCCTATTATTAGAATATCCTGTCCCTCATGTTGTACGTATACACATGGGTCCTCTCTCATTCGTTCTAATCCTACTGATTTCATCATATCATTGAGTGTTTCATTCCAGTAATGTCCAGACTGCGGTAACCCATATATGCTTCTCTTGAGTCGGCATACTTCGTCCTTTCCATTGTGAAAACCAGGAGGTTGTTCCATATAGATTACTTCCTTTAACCACTTAACGCTCATGCCCGTGACGTTCACGGGCACGTCAAACGGTCGAATTTGTGCATGCCCGTGACGTTCACGGGCATAGCTGATACGGCCGCCACTCTGCGGTTTGTTTATCTTAGCCGCTGATATTTTAGAACTCAGTTCTTTGACATCTTACACTGAAATGTATATATTTCCAAAAACTTTATACATTGTATATTGGAGGAATAAATACAGATAATCTCTCCGTCTTCTGCCGTTACCTTTTGTCTGTTTCTTCAGTCTTTGAGCGATCAGTGTGCAGTATACGTCATCCTTGTAATATCTTTTTCGTCTCACGATTTTTAGTTTATAGTGTGTTTATTTCTTATATTATTACTTTCGTGTTCTGCTTGTTATAATTAATTGTTGCTGTTAATGTTATTTAGTTATATAAGTTATAGAAGGATTTCCCTTATTAGATAAACAGGTATGATGAAAAACTTGTTATTTTTCCGAAAAAAATAATTCGTTCGCCACTAGGAGTACAAAAAACATTTTATAATATGCACAAGATAAGCATTCAGGCAAAAAAAAACTTGTGCGTTTTTGGACGGTCGGTTCGAAAAAAACCTGAGCGTTAAGTGGTTAAGTTACCATACAAATAGGCTGATTTTACATCGTATTGTCTTATCTCAAAATTTCTAACACTAGCAATTGCTAACATCGCTCTCATTGTGGACATGTTTATAACCGGTGCAAAGGATTCATCATAATTAACTCCTCGCCTCTGCTGGCAGCCTATTGCCACAAGTCGAGCTTTATATTTTGGTGATCCGTTGCCATTATCTTTTAACGTATAAACCCATTTACTTTTTATGACCTTATTCTGTGACTCTCTCGGTACCAGGTTCCAGACTTCATGTTCTCTCATCTTCTTCAACTCCTCCTCCATTGCCGTTATCCAATCATTCGATTCTGGTAAATCTATAGCTTCTTTGTAGCATTCGGGTGTTCTTGCCTCAAAATGGGTAACACCATTCACTTGTTCTTTTCTTAATTGTATCCTCTCTGACCTTTTTTCTCCTCCCTGTTTTAACATTTCTTCCTTTTCCATTAGGTTCCTTTTATGATCTTCCATTACTTCTGCCCTTGTACGTCTTATTCTTCGTTGGTTTCGTGCTTCCTCCTGAGCCTCTCCATCTCGTTCATCGTCTTGTATTGTCGACACTGTTTCTTCTTAATTTTCTCCCATCGTCCTGGTTGTTTCGACTCTCTGTTCACCCTCATCTTCCTCCTGAATTCTTGAAATTCCCGTCGTGACGTATATCAAATCGTCTCTTCCTTCAACTTTTGTGGCTTCTATTTTTCTTGCCTCTAAAATTTTAGACCCCTTTTCGGACTCATTAAACTTTGCTCACTACTACCGTTCAACGACTCAACTGGCATTGGCCCGCAAAGATCCATATGCACTAGTTCTAATGGTTGTCGAGTACTGTAATTTGTTATTACCCTATGTGGGTTTTGCACAAGCTTCCCTAATACACATGCTTCACATAAACCTAACGGCCTTGAAACAAATTTAAGGTCCCTGACAACATCTTTATTCTTCATCCGGTCTAAATATTCCTCACATACATGCCCTAATCTCCTATGCCACAATGTTTTGTCATACATGTCATTACAAATATTTTCTCTCTTGGAATCTACTTGATTACTTACGTTACTATCTGCTTGTTTCTTTCTTTTTTCATCAACCTCCTCATTACCTGCAGTGATCTTTAACGCCTTTCTCCCTTTCAATCCAGCTTCTATAAGAAAAACCCCATCTTGCTCATACCCTTCTGCTACAATTTCGCCCCTTTTACCAATTACTTTTGCACTCCTTTCCTCAAACATGACTTTAAACCCATTACCTATCAGTTGACTTACAGACATTAAATTACCACACAGTGCAGGAATATAAAATACAACTGTAATACAAATATGTCTTACTCCCTGAGACGTTTCCGTTACAACCCTCATATCACCTTTTGCTTCAACCTTGAGGTTTCTATTATCTTCTGCAAGGTCAACTCTAATGCTAGATGGCCTAACATTCTCTAATGCTGATAAGTTTGGTGACATATGGTTGGATGCACCTGAATCTAGGATCCAAACTTGTAGGTTAGTCCTGTAGTTTGATACCTCTCTATCTCTGTCATGCGTTGTGACTTGAAAGTTGTAATGGGTATCTTTCTCCAATGCCATATTACTCTGCTCTCTCTTATTGTTAGGTACAAACCGTCTCCTATCATAGTTGTAATTATTATTATTACTACTATTCGTATCACAATTTACAGTTCTTCTATTATATGTCACGTTATTCACTCTATCCTGCCTATGGAAGCACTCTCTTGCTTTGTGATTCTTTCTTCCACAGATATAACATCCTCCATTGGTGTCCTGATACCGTTGCACTTGTCTTCCTGCTCTGTAAGCTTTCTCATCTCTCCATGTGTCTCTGCCTGAATGTTGTTGAACCAGTCGGCCTTCTTCTTCCAGTAGCGCCTGATGTATTTCATCCAGTGTTATACTACGTTGCGGTCTTAATACTGTAGCAACCCTTTCCAACTTTGGATGAACTCCTCTTACTATATGGTAATTGATTTCCCTCGTCTCTAAAGGGTACCCCAATACTGCGCTTTTCGAGGTTATATTTCTAGCTCTTGTTATGTAATCACTAACTGATTCATCAGCACCCATTTTTATATTCTTTAGCTCCAGCCCTATGTCGATTCTTCTGTCTTGAGCATTCCCTTTAGACTTGTACACACATTGTTTGCATTTGTTTCAGTTAAAAACTGTCTAGCTTGTTCATCAGAAAGTGTCGTTACGATGATGCCGAAAGCTTCGTCATTTTTCGTTTCCCATCGTTCGCGGATTGCTTTACTCTCTGCTGTTTGTGGGTCTACCGGTACGGGCGGTTCCGGATTTTCTATTACTTCTCTAAATAATTTCTTTGCCCGAAGCAATGCACTTACTTTAAGAGCCCACACGTGATAATTTCGCCCTGTTAAAACCTCCACTTTATTTAACGACAACGTCGTACCGTCTGCCATTCTTGTTAGATCATCGACGTGTGATCGCCACGTGCTTTTCTTAACCTTTGGACTAGGTGTCCTCTCAAACTGCGTGTTTTCTCTAATTCTTTCTAATTTTTAACCGCGTATTTTGAGCAACCACGCTCTGCTACCATCTTGATGGATGAAGGGCAGGTAGACGTTAATAACTGTTATAATAACTTTTATTACTTACTAAAATATTACCTTATATATAACACATTGTAGGTCATCTCACTACTCACTCTACTTAAACTCTGTGCCGCATGGTGCGCGCATAGTGGACCCTATGACTCTATCAGTTTCACACAACACGGCATTTTTTAAGAACGTATCTACCGTGTTATAGGAGGGTTACCTGTACATAAAAACAAAAATGCGAGTTACATCGTATAAAGAATTCATGAGGAAGAATGAATAAATTAATGATTATAAATTGCAAACGTAAGTTTAATTTTAAATTTCTTTAGACTTAATTTTACTAAATAATATATCATATACATACATAAAAACTTCACATAAATATATATAAACTTTATATAATAATACAACTTAATACAATAAGATATAATATAATATCAACTTAATATAATAATGCAACTAAATACAATAAAAAATATTTAACCTAAAAAACAAGATAACGATAAAATAAAATGTATGCATATAATAATAATAGAATAAAAAATAACTACGTATTACTATTTAAGAATAGTAACATAGATAATTTGTCAGCTTTTAATCTGTTTCTTCTTTCATTTAAAATTAAGCCAGCCTTCGAAAATATTCTTTCGCACGGTACCGAGATAGCCACTATGCAAAATAATTTTTCCATTAATTTTTTTAATGATGGAAATTGGAATTGGTGATTCTTCCACCAAATAAACGGATCTCTATTCCGTATATAAAATTCCTCCCTTAAATACTGCTCAATTTCTATTAATATTTTGGTCTCGTATGGCAAAATTTCTGGCTTATTTCTTTTTACGTTTTCCTCCAATGCATCTCATATTGACAGCTCACTTTTATTGTGTGCATCTTCCATTTGTGTATTTATGTCACTTTCTGCTCTGGGATTTCTGTTGTCATTAATTAGGTTTATAATTGCTGTTTTTATTCTGTCAACTTTCTGCGGTATGAAAAAAGCATTTTTAAACCTTGGATCTAAAAATGTGCAAATTTGCATTGTTATGTTGTTTTCTACATCATAAAAGCGATCGGCTATGCCTTCCTCAATATTGTGTATTACTTGTTTCACACATACTCAGAAATCTTTCTGTTTTAGTTTTTCACATATATTTTTTAATCCGGATATCAAAGGTATAAGGACTGATGCTGTTGGATATTTCCCTCCACTCACAACTTTTGTGGCTGCATCTATTGGCTTTAATAGCACTGCCAATTCATGCAGTATTCCCCATTCTGCATTCAAGATCAGGGGTAAGTTTTTATTTAAAATGACTATTGTGGCTTTCAGTGGCTCTTCTAATGATATGAATCTATCGATCATCTTATAGGTCGAATTCCATCTGGTTGCTACATCATGGATTAATTTTTGGACGTTTGTACCTGACGTTACTTGGTACGTTTTTAATTTTTCTGTAGCTATGGTACTTTTTTAAAAATATTTTACTATTATTCTTATATTACTAATTAATTCATTTATTGTACTGATGTTTAAACTGTTCTTAACAATTAAATTCAAACTGTGTGCAAAACATGGAATGTGCTTCCATGGGAAATAATTTATTACAACGTTTTTTATATTAATCGCATTATCTGTTACAGCATATTGAACTGTATTTAAAATTCTCCACTCCTCACATATACTTGTCAAATGTATCGAAATATTTTCGCTTGTGTGTGATCCGGAAATCTGTATGCAATCTAAGAGAATGGATTCCAATTTAAAATTGTTTATAAAATGTGCTGTGATAGCAATGAAGCTTTCTGTGTTTTGTGTCTGTCGTTATACAAATTCTAGTTGCAGTTATTAATTTTTCCTTACACAGATTCTTACGCTCTTCGTATAAAGCTGGAATGAGTGACTCATTGTCAGAAATAAATTTTCTATCTGGCAGTTGATAGTGGGGGTTTAACGTTTTTACGAATTCTTGAAATCCAATATCTTCTACCATAGAAAATGGTTGCAAATCTTTAATAAATAATTCTAATAACTTTTTGTCAATATTCTTACGGTTTGGTACTGTTCTTTTACTTGATAGAAATGACGTGATTTGTGGTTGATTTGATATTATAGATGTAATTGAAGCATGCCCTGCGTTGCCTTCAGATGTTGTTGGTTGTGATACTGAGGAAATATTACTCGGGCCAGGTTGGACGGTTTCTGAATCATCGGGACTAGCTGCAATCTGTGACTGAAAGAAGTGGAAACATGGAAAATTATACTCTAAAGTCAATATATACATGAAAGTGTTTTAGGTTTAAGATAATTGAAGTATTAAAATTTGCAAATGAAAATATATAATTTTGTCATGTTTTTACATTTTTTAACTTTATTTTAATTTCCATATATTAATACAAAAGTTAGAGTTAGTTAAGTGACAATTATCTATTTATATATTTATTTGTTAGATCTTATTTAAATTTACATGACATGTTCTTTGTTTCCATGCTAGTGAAATAGTCGGATGTACTGCACCCAAATGCTTCTTTAAATTGGAGGTACAGTAAAACCTCGGTAAATGCAGAGAATTCGGGACCGATCAGTGCAGTTACGAAGCATTGGTTTCTATTTTGTGTTTACGTTCAGGCTCCAGCCGAGCGTGAGCTAAGAAAAGAACAGACAGTAGAAGAGACAAAGAGGTCCAACCTACAGGGGGACCGGCCCGAACGTAGCGATGAGACAATACTAATCCGAGGATTGAACTTTTCCATTTTTGATTTTTTTTTTTGAAAACTTCGCTAACGTATTTGTGACATTTTTCTGATTAAAATGATACCAAACACGATATGTTTGAGTTATCTAAATAGCAAGTAAACGAATTAAATATTCAGTAAATATTGCTCAAACTATGTTGTGTTTGGTATCATTTTAATCAGAAAATTGTCACAAATGCGTTAGCGAAGTTTTCAACAAAAAAAATCAAAAATGGAAAAGTTCAATCCTCGGATTAGTATTGTCTCATCGATACGTTCCGATAATATCGTGTTACACTGCCTCGTCGCCGAACGTCGAGGTTCGACCGAGGGGGATCCCTCTATGTGGAGGGGATAGTCTCGATGCATTTATCGGTACAAACTTCTTCGGCATTTATCGAGGTTTTACTGTACATAGAGATCGTATCTTAACATAACCTATTTCTACTAGTAATGCCCAGTGACGTCACCAGGACGTTACACAGGTTGCCCTTTTTCCTCGAGTGAAGCGAGTAAGACCGTCTGCAATACTAGCAAAATGTGGTGCAAACGACGATTCTATGAGCGTATCTGCAAAAGGATATAGATGTTTTTGTATCCTGCGCGGCTCTCGTCGTCCTCGAGCATCTTCTTCGCAGTTTGTCCCTCTTCGCAGGTGGTAGGCGGTAAGAAGGGACTGCAACTGGGGCATGATTCCCCGTTATTATTCGACTTTTCGTCTCGGTTGTAGAAGGATTTCCTCGTCCTCCCTCAGCTCTACTCCGCTTGCGGTGTTACATCCGTGCGGGCCGACTCGTAGTTCCTGAAACATTTCTCGAAGAGTTCGTTCATTCGCGACCAGGCGGGATCTTCGTCCACGTTCTTCCTCTTCCGCGGGCTCTTGATGGGACTGAGTAGCGGTGGTGGCGGCATGAACTCCTCCCTTATCTCGTCGAGATATGCCTGTAGACCCTGAGGTGTTGAGGTAGGGTTAGGAGCCAAGGTCGACAGCGAAACGGGTGGTTCGACGTCCATCTTCGCCTCCTCCGTTTCCCGGTGTGAGTCGTATTCGCGGTTAAGCTCGTCGATGAAATGCCACGTGCGCTGAGCCGCGTTGATCACGACGCTCGCATCCTCCAGGAAATCAATCCCCAGCAGCGTCCTATCGTCTTTACTGCCAGGAAGTACGATAAATTGGCATCGTATTGTACGGCCTTCCAGCGTCACGGCAGCCTCCGTGACGAGCACCTCTCGCATCCGTGGGTTTCCGTCAGCCAACGCCACTCGCATCTGCTTCGTAGCAAATTGATGCCCCTTCGCCTTGAGGACCGCGAACAGGCTTTGGCTGGCGATGCTGCATTTCGCCCCCGTATCCAGGTATGCGTGGCCGACTTCTCCCGCGATTTTGACGATCACCGTTGATCGTGGCCTCGGCTGGATCATGTCCACGGAGCAGAAGGCAGCTTGAGCAACGGGTGTTTCTTTCTTGCTGCAGTCCGGGCATTTGCTCCTTACGAATCCCGGTTTACCGCAACCATAGCACTTTAGAGGTGCCTGCGGGGCGCTGTTCCTCACGTCGGTCCTCGGCGGTGGTCGTTGATCGCGTCCGTGAGTCGCTTGGAACCTTCGGTGTCTGCAAGAAATGGTTGAGTGGCCAAAGCTTCGACAGATACCGCAGCGCGACCGCTCCTTCAAATGATGATCGCCTTCCCGTTTCGGTGGTCGTTCCTGCTGCTTTGCTTCCCTCTCCAATGCCTCGAACTCCCTCGCACGTTTCACGAGGTCCGCGAAAGAGGTAACGGACTCCCTTGTAATCCGTTCTCGCAGCTGGAAGCGCAAGAGTCCGTAAAGCATATCCAGTTGGACGGATTCCACAGGCAGTTCAGGAAGTTCTGACAGCAGAGCGCTTTTTCTGCTAATAAAAAGGTCGGTTGGCATCGTCGAGTCTTGTTGATGGCGGAAAATTTCCGTGTACACCTGGTGCGCCGGGCGTCGAGGTGCAAAAGTGGCACGAATTATCTCAAGAGCATCCTTCCAAGCGTTTATCGTCGGTTGTACGCCCCTCCACCAGGTAGCTGCATGCCCTTCGAGGAGTAAACGCAACCCCCGAAGAGCATTCTCGTCGGAAATATGTTCGATATCTTTAAATATCGAAACTGTTGCGACGAACTCCACAACTTTCGCGTAGTTGTGGTTTCCGTCGAACCGCGCGGTGCACCGCGCAAAACTCCCCTCCTCTACCGGCTGGGTCCGCTGAATGGATTCCAGGATTTGCGTGAACTGGGAAGATGATAGCTGGAGGGTGGTGGAAGCCGTGCTGGAATCGGACGGGTCGCGGTCCAGGGCCAGCTCGTTGGGCGCCAGATTTGTAGCGATTGTCCGATCGAGGATGTAGGAATGCGCAGGAAAAGCACGAAAGGATTTCTCGTTCTCTCTCTCGGCGCAGAAGAAGAATTCTGTCGTGTCGTGCACCTTCTTTTATACTGGACCGTTGCTACCTTCGGTCTCCGAAATCAACAACCCCGTTGTCAAGCCTGGTCTCGCGGTCTCGCGCTTCGCGCCTCCACTCCCTTCCGCGGTCCATTGCCGATCTCCGAAGCTTCTCGATGCTTCTCGATGTTTCCCGAAGCTTCCAGAAGCTTCTCGGTGCTTCTAGATGCTTCTCGATGCGTCTCGAGGCCTCCAGAGGCCTCTCGAAACCTCCCGAAGCTCGTCGCTTCGAGCCTTTATAATTTTCGCCACGCTACAAAATAAATAAAAATAGGCAGTGGGCGCTGCAGCACGGGGAAGTGTGTGATTTGGACCCGGTATTTCCTGAAATTTGTGGTGGGCTTCTGGTGGATTATCAGTATCCTTGAACACTTCTTCCCAACCTTCTATGGCTGTACCTGAATTTTCTCCAAATTCACTTCCCGATGACGATATTATTCGTCTTCCTGATGTAGTAAGTCGAACAGGCTGGATGAGCGAGTCATCACTATTCGATGATACATTGTCGTTGTCAAAATGTGATGGCACCAAGCTTTCTGCACTATCTTTTTCAACTTGCTCTGCCATTGTTGGCCGAGATATTAGTTCAAAATAAAATACGAACTGACTAAAATCAAATATCGGAATAGAAGAACTCAGGAACACGCTTCGTCTTTGCCTAAATGACACCAGAGAAAGACTGAGGAAAAACCAAATGAGCCGAACCATGGTGTGGCCTATACTATTGGCATTGAAGATAAGGACTAAAACAAGAGTCCCTCTGCCCGTGCGCTCGGCCTGCCGGCCGGTCGACAGGGCCACTACGCCACATCGCGATGCATCGGCCCGTGGCACTCTTCGCATAAGGACCGTGGGCCGATAGATCGGCCCGCTGCACGGTGGTCCAGAATGTGGATTTAGCCGGACTGTTAAGGAATCATAAACCTTGGGCCTGGTGGAGCGGCAAGGGTCTGGTCGACATCTGTCTTCGGCAATAAACCCGAAGGCGCGACTGGGGCTCGGTCAGGGTGTGCACGTTTTTGTATTTATTTGTACATATTTAATGTAAGGAATTTTGTGCATACCTACCGATGACTCTAACGGGACTTTGGGTCTTGCTCGTGAGCAGATGGAAGTTTTGAAATCCTCCATCAGGTACTGAGTACATGTCGTCACCTTCCCTCTCTTCTAGCCCTCAAGGGGGTGGAGAAAATTATTCTAGTAACCAATAGTTGCTTACTTTCATGATTCTCCACCCCCATAAAAAATCAGAAAGTTCGTACACGACTCGAAGAGAGGGGCGCATTGCACCGCTCACACAAACAGTTTTTTGCTTGTAAGTCAGAACGTTTTGAGCTTAGAACGAATATAGTACAACCATTTTTCATAGTCCATGCAGAAGTTGCAAGTTACAGAAGTTTATTTTTCCCCATTTTTACCAACAAAACGGGGTGGTCCTTCGAGAAACACTACCATAGAGGCACTACAGTGCAAAATTTCTTCGGGACGCAACTTTCTTCAAAGTTTTTATCGAGCCCGAACACGGACAAAAGTCAAAAAGTCGATTTTGGAATTTCAATTTTTTTTTGTATACATCGATTCCTAAATGTTCACCGACCTCAGAAACGAAAAAAATTTTTGAAATCGGATAAAAATTGTAGTTACAACAAACGTTTAAAGTTGAAACTTTTTCTGGAGGCCTTTTTCTATCGAAAAACCACGTTGTCTTCTTTCTAACATTCTGGCGAAACTATGCAATATTTTTTAATAATTATTGTTTCTATGTGAAGAGCATTCTTCCACGATAAAAATTCACGTGTCAAACATAAAATTATTGTTTGTAGTTTATTCAAAAATTAATGTTGAAAAAATGAAAGAAAATCGTCGAAGTTTTTTATCTTTTGCAGACAAAAACTAAAAAGTCCCACTAGATCCCACTCTCTGATTAACGACACTGTTTTCTGTGATCCTTCCCCTAAACGATCCTGTAAAAAAGTAATCCGCCCGGATCCGCCTCGGACGCATTTGTATTGTTTAAAGCAGGCTGTTGAATTAGTTACATGCCGTGAGCCTTTTCTGAGTCGCTCCGCCTGCTTCTCCTTCCCAACTATTTTACCCAACCAGGAATGACTTGCCAGACTCGGCGTATTACACGAGTATAGTGGCGCTTTAGGGCGCCATTCGCCTCTGTTCGCTCGCGCTGGAAAGACGCCGCGCACGCCGATTACGGGAAAAAAAATCGATGCGCGTATCCCGTCGACTGACGTTATCTCTCAACGAACAGTTTCAGATCGCGTCACATGGCGTTTAGGTTAAAACAAAAGTATTACTGGTAAAAAAGTATGCTCAGATATGTCTTGAATTAAATGCGATTAAGAAATTTTAATGTTTTTGGACTTCCGGCGGTGGTTTGGCAAATTCGGCAGAGAATAGTGACAGGAATAACATTGAAAAACTTATATTGTATCTCAAAATACCAATGGAAACATTGAGGGTATCTAATTTAAACAACATAAACATATATTTCTATTTGTGAATATATGTTTTCATTCAATGTAGATATATATTTCTGTACAAACAATGAAGTTTTCCTTCAAGTAAAGTTGAAGAAATAAATAAATAAAAAAATTAGTATTGCATCGATATTATCTCCACCATATTATGAAACTTTTATATATACATATAACATTTTCTTCTAAAATAAATGGTTCTACTGTGCATACATTTACACACACAACCATACATACAACAATCATAACGACAGTTTATTAAAATTATATCCAGTAATCTTTAATTTTTTACCTCTTGTTTCTTTAATTCATATGTATACTAAAGAAACAGTTGTGTTACGATCTAGCACGCGCACGTATAAATTAATTTCCAACGCAAATAATTTAAAAATACGGCGACAGCAAAACGTTAGCTCTCGCGTCAAAGAATACATTGTTGCCGTCATGGTCGACTTAGCAAGAGATTTTAACCGGTTGAGTGTCAAGCAGCGAAAACGCGCTTCTTTCATTTTGTATCGAAGAATGCAACAAAGTAAAATTTCAATGTTTTTCTGCTAACAATCTGTTAATCACATTTAATTCAAGGCGAAGAGGCGAATGGCGCCCTAAAGCGCCACTATACTCGTGTAATACGCCGAGTCTGGCAAGTCATTCCTGGTTGGGTAAAATAGTTGGGAAGGAGAAGCAGGCGGAGCGACTCAGAAAAGGCTCGCGGCGTGTAACTAATTCAACAGCCTGGTTTAAAGAGTCGCGCGCACCTCGGCAAGGCGCTGCCGCGGGACTGTCTCATGAACTTTCGACAGATATAACAATGAAGAACGCAGGTAGACGCACGAAATCTTTGCAGAAATAACTTTTATATAGTCTAAGGAATATATGGGGAAAGTTTTAGCCGAATATCTTTCGATACTTATAAGTTATTTAATTTTTAAGTTAACCCTGCACGGCGAAGACTAGGATTTCCTTTCAATCGGATAACCTAGGTCATTCCTCTTTGCTCGCATGCTAACAATAAAGCAATTAAGTAATAAAAGTGATGCTTTAGAAGTCTTCGTCCTCGTTAGTGCCAATAAGATTTTGTTTTTATTGCACGGTATCTTTAAGAAACCCGGGAATTTACTGACCGCGTGTCCCACTGGGTCTATGCAGCTGGTCTGGGTTACATAAACTTTAGGAAGGAATATCAACAAAAGGTGCAGATAGATAAAGCCAATTTTAGCAGGAACTATTTCTATATAGTTTAAACTAAACATCTTCAAAGTTCTCAGAGGCTACTTTGTGGTACTTTTTAGTTTTTCCATTCTGAAGTTAGCAATGTAAGCTAAATAAGCTAATGTACATACAGTGGCGAGCACATAAATAGGGAAGCTATTTCGTTGAAGTCATGGCATCATGCTACTTTATATTTACAAATATTTCACTTGGTTACATCATGGCTTTCGATGACGCATATTTCAAGCTTTATTTGCTACCGTCAGAGTCGCTTAATTGTTTGTTTACAAACTGTTACTCGCATCTGATGACCGTTAGTGGTAAAATCGTAGAGAGCAACTAAATAGGGAAATACCTGATTATTACATTAAAATCATATTGCGGTAAGTTTCTTATTAGTTTAATGTATAAATAGGTTTATTAGCTGCAGAATTAGTTAGGAATATTTTTATTCCGAATAGAAATGGGTCGTGCAAAACATATCACACCTGAGGAGCGTGATGTCATTTTTCGTCTTCGCAATGAAGAATTGACGCTTCGTGAAATATCTGAGCGCCTTAATGTTTCAATTAATGATGTCCAACAAGCATTAAAACATGTAAATAATAATTGAACCATAAAAAATAAACCAAGACAAGCACGTCTTCGGAAAACCACGTTGCGAATTGATAGAACTATCCATCGACTTTTGGAAGGTGACAGATTTCTGACTGCTGTGGATATTCATCGTGAAATTTCTACACCTTTTGATACAAAAATTGGTGTTCGCACTGTACGACGGTGACTAAACAAATTTGGGCTGAAAGGGCGTTTTGAACGCAAAAACCCGTTCATAAGTCAAAAGAATGGGAAAGCTAGGTTGGCATTCGCGAAAGAACATCTTTGTTGGACAAACGAACAGTGGTCGAAAGTAATATTCACCGATGAATCTAAATTTAACTAATTTGGCTCAGACGGGAAAATGTACGTAAGACGCAGAATTGGCGAAGAATTCAATGAAAAATGTATCAAATCAACAATTAAAGGGAGAGATGGATCTGTGATGGAGTGGGCTGGGATAACCATAAATGGTTCTGGCCCGATATGTTGTATAAATGGGATAATGGATCAGCTCGTTTATGTTGATATTTTAGAAAATCATCTAATCCCATTTGGGAACGAAAAACTGTCGCAGGATTGGATATTTCAGGCCGATGATGATCCAAAGCACACATCTCGCAAAGCAAAACAGTATTTAGCAGACCATAATATCAATGTTATGCTCTGGCCGGCCCAGTATCCCGACTTAAACCCCATTGAACACCTTTGGTGTTTTGTTGAAAAAGAAATTAAAACACAAAAGCCGTCAAATTTAAACAAATTATATGTACTAGTACAAGATACTTGGCGCAAGATTCCAATTGACTATTGTGTTCAACTTATTAGGTCTATGCCTCAGCGATGTTCAGAAGTTATAAAAAGTAAAGGTGGCCCAACGAAATATTAATTGTTAAATACAAACATGTTGTTTATCTTGGTAAATAAAATCGTTTTAATAATGAACAATGTATTTCCCTATTTAGTTGCTCTCCGAAAATATTCTCATTTTACGTTTCACCTTATATTATTAATAGTTAAATAAATCTAATACTAAAAATTTTACGGCATTTTAAAGCTTAAGAATCGTAAGTTCGATGTCCGTGTCAAGAAAAACATAAATCCGAAACGTACATTTAAAACAAAATTCTACTTATCAAAAAAATCGTTTCCCTATTTACATGCTCGCCACTGTAGCTGCCCTCTATATATCAACCGCCATTTTGTTTTTAAAATTTTTGAGTTCAGATTCGTAATCAGCGACTCAAAAAACAGTAGAATACTAATTTTTGTGCAAAACAATTAATTTTTAAACAAACCTGTCCGCCATATTTAATCCGCCATTTTGTTTTAAAAATTTGTAAGTTCAGATTCGTAATCAGGGAACCAAAAAATAATAGGATACCAATTTTTAACTAAATCCGACGTGTTTTGAGCCCGTGGTGACGATTTGAAAAAGATTGAAAACTGCGCGAGGTGCGTGACCGACTAAATTCACGCTTTGGATCACTGTGCGCTGGCACTAAAAGGGTTAAACATTATTTGTTTAATTTTTTTATATATTTGTTTTATATAAATTGCGCAAAATGTTTATTTTTCTTCTCATTTACTACTTTTTAAATAGAAAATTAAAAATTTGTGAAGAAAACCCGAAGAATATTGCGGTTTGTATGAAAATTGGAATATTTAACGCGACTGAAAAGAATTTTTTAAATTTCTGATTGTATTTTTAACATATTAATTTTTTGATTGCACAGTATCGACCAGAAGATAAAATGTAGCAATTCTAGAAAGGTAACATAACTTACAAATGTGGACTTATTTTAAGATGAAGAAATCTGGTTGGCAAAAGACGGGATATTCTCGTTTCATTTAATTATTAGTTCCTGAGCCTCCGGATCTAATGATTTATGCTTCTTTTTGTTTGATATACTTCTCAGCATAGACATATGTGGATCGCATGTTCGTAGAAGTGTATAAAATTTGTCTTCATTTGTAATGAACGTATTTGAAAAATGTATTGTCATTTGTTCACATAACTGAAAAATATGTAGAAAATGTTTTCGAAATTTCGCTGTGTAGTCTTGGATGGTAGAATTTGTACTGAATGCAGTTGTCGCATCCTGCGTCGCACCCTCCCCTTGTATTAACTTATATTATAAAAATAAGAATAGATAAGATCGGCACCCCCAGAAGGAAAAGCTAAACGCGGCCCTGGGTTTATGACCACACACAGGGCCCAGAACATCGGCCAGCACCACCGAACAAAAGGGTGTGCTGGCAAATGTCAACTTCCCCCCTACTAACCAGGCGAAAGTAGCCGAAGAAAATAGCCAAGTTGCTTAGGCAAATGTAAAAACAGATAATTATTAGCTTTTCCTTCTGGAACGGAGGATAAACATTCACGATATTTGGATTCACCGGTAATATTAACAAAAAACATTATCTCATATATATATTTCATAATCAATTAAATAAATTTCCGTATTATTCTTAAAAATCAAGGTATAAATACCGTTCAAAAACCATTAGAATCCTAATATCGTGAATACAATAAAGCTGTATATAAAAAGAAGGGGAACCTTGTAGTTTATTTATAATTAATAAAAAAAAAAGAGAAAAGGGAAGGAATTACATACGAAGGGAAGGAAAAGTGGTGAGGAAGGGATTCTTCCTCCTCTTGTAGCAAAGGAAACCCTGGGACCAATCAGCACCCGCACTGGTCCCAGGATTTTCCTATAAAAAGACAGAGAAAATCACGGACGAAGTAGTACGTAAAAAAATCTTGACGAGGTCAGTCGGAGACAGTTTCCTTTCGTGTAGTTCTAGTTCACTATATTTTCTTGTCGAAAGACAATCGTCTCGTTTCTCTTTTTTTTTTGTTTGTTTCCAAATACCTTTTCTCCTCCAAGCTTGCGCTCTCGCCATAGGGCGTTCAGCTTGGTTCCTTCATATGGGTTTGCGCTCTTGCCATAGGGCGTTCAACCCATTCCTTTCCATCAAGCTTGCGCTCTCGCCATTGGGCGTTCAGCTTGGTCCCTTCATATGGGTTTGCGCTCTCACCATAGGGCGTTTAACCCATTCTTTCCTAGCCTTCCTATTCTCTCTAATATCTTTCATTTTTGGGGTTAATTTGGGCGGTTCCCAGGGTAGGACCCCATAGGTCCAGTGACCCAAAAGAGGCGAGCAAGGTCGTGACACGACACAGTCAAGGAATAGAATACTTGGTCGGAGGCACATCTGACTGCAAAACACATGCACTTTAAGTACCTGGAGTTGAGACTAAACAGATGGCTACAGGAATTTCCTTGCAAGATTGCATTCTTGATGTCAAGCATTTTGCCTCCTTTGACTTCCATTTAAAGAAACAAATTTTCTTGGATCATATACAAAATGTCCTAGTCTTAACAATATTTGTTGGGCAAAAAACATAGTGACAAATGTACAATACGTGATAAATTCCATTACATGCAGAAATTTGGGGACGTAATAATTATTTCTTTAGTTCTATTAGTTTAACAATTTTTTCAGCGGTTTAACCCTTTCTCACCAAGCGCCGCATATATGCGGCATCCACTCGACGACCTGTGGGTACGGGCGCCGCATATACGCGGCATCCACGCCACGAGGAACGACTCTTGTAGACACTCTATTTCGCGCGTCGACCGGTACAATTTCAAGCTTAATAACTTTTTTTCTGGTGAAAAAATCAAAATTCCGATTTATCCGTATTTTTGTAAAGGACATATAGTTTCTATGAACAAAAACTCAAGAAAATTCATTGCCATTAAGGGGGGAAAACTAACAAAAAAATTCGAATTTTTCATATGTTGTTTAAACATATTGAGATGTTGCAACATAATTTTTACCATTCTATTGATTATTAATAGACGCAAATTTCGTCAATTTACACAGATGCTCTATCTCTCATAGTTGCCGAGATAATCGACGAAATATACTTTAGGGCCCTAACTTTGGGGGTGGTTTCCACCCCTTTAACGCCGACGATTGCCGATAAAAAAAAAACGTGTCGAATATTCTAACGAGTCCTACATCATACTAAAATTTCATTAAAATCGATGTGTTGCACCTCGGGATGTTCCCTTGTTAGAAAAACGTATATGTAGAAACAAGTGCACTGTGCATATTTCTGGCGCAAGTTTCCGTTCAGTGACGGTACTTCGGTGGATGGGACTGCCGTAGCGAAAGGGTTAAAAAAGTTTAAGACTTTATGCTGGCCCGAATTCAGTACATCGCGCGGCCGTATGTGTCGCGCAGGCCGTGATTCGTCCGCGACACAGTTGTCGTTAAACATTAATATTTTGAAAAATGGGACGAAGTGGGGCATGATTGCGTGCATGGCATTGTAGGGGAAGGCGTACTGAAAAGATCGGAAGTTATAAGAACATGGGATATCTCGGGACTTAAAAGATATTGCTTCACAAATAAAAAAAAAATGTAATTTTCGTCACCCCATTTAGTGGTATTTTTTAACCGTACTGTGTACAGTAATTATTGATTATATATATGATATTGAAGATGAAAGAGTACTCTTCAGTTAAAAAAAAGAGAGAGGTTAGAAATTGTTGGAGGTCGGTGGTTGAATCAGCGAGTGCGTTTAATACTCTAATAGACCAATTTAGATTGTGTAATTAACTTTATTTAAGAATAAATAATGGATACTTTTATTTTTGTCTGACCACATGGAAAAATCTACTTATTACAATTATAGATGTACATACGGTCTTCTTTCGTACATCTCGTACTTTCGGTTCGCGTCAGTATCGCGGGTGCCCGACGGTCATTGATTACCCGAGGCGAAAATTTCAGCCCAAAATCCTCCTAAATTACCAAATAACTTAGGATATTTAGGCTGAATATGGAAAAATATGTTATATATAAAAGAATGTAAATTTTAATTCCACAATCGCCCTACACTTGTTACTTTTTGCCACTTTTACCTAGTTTAGGAGCAATTTAGGCTTCATACAGCCCAAAATAATCCTCAGCATTCTATAATGAGGAGCTTTAGAATTGGATTGGAATTGGAGTGGAATGATCGAGGTCCAAAAAAATTCTCGATATACTAAAAATTAATTTGGTTTAGGAGATTTAGAATTTATATGGAATAAAATGATAATTTAATTCCTATTTGCTCCTGAAAGCCCTATTTTGAGAATATGAGTCGACAGACTTGGAACTTCTGAAATATTTTTAGGGGATGTCAGATTAAATTGGAATAAAAATTTTACCTGATCAGTCCATATAACTCCTAAAAATCATATTTACAGGACTTTGAGGCGCGTTGACACACTAGTTGAGGATTTTAAGGTTCAAAATGGTATACATAATTAAGCGGCAAATGAGAGATCAAAAGAATCTAGGATTTGAAGTTTCTTTTTAGGCTGGACTTTTCGACTCGGGTACACAATTCCAACACCTCCCCTTCAATGCGGTCGGGCAGCCCTTGCCTTTAACCGTTTATATTAATTCTTAGTCGATTCAGACAGTTTACGTGACGATGATGAGTCACCCCTTTCGTCAGTACATCGGCCGGCATCTCATCCGATGGTAGGTATTCTAATTTCAGAATCCCTTTTTCTAAATTTTCATGTACGAACAAAAGGCGTACATCCATATGTTTAGTCCTTGAATGGCGTGGGCTATTTTTTATCTGATTCTGGGCACTTTGAAAATCGTTCCAAAGTGTGGTCGCTCTGCATGGTATCCCTATAGAGGTCAATAGACCCCGTAGGTACAGGGTGTAAAAAAATTAATGGTCATGGCTTTAAGGGGTTGTTCTACACCTCTGGATCGATGGAGATTTGCGAAAAAAACCTGCCGCAAAATTCGGGAAAGGGTAGCAAATTTTTTTTATTGGCTCATCGTATTCGACTTGTTACGTAGGTAAAATGTCTGAGAGGAACCATGGGTCAGAAACGAACCGTTCTCTTACAAATTAACTTTTAATTCGGCCTTCCGATCAAAATTTCGCCCATATGGCAGCCTTCGAGTCACCGACCTTTCGAAAGGAAACACATGAAATACCCTTGCTAGCTCCAATAGTTGAAGCAGAGGCAACGTAAACGAAGATAGAAAATGACTAGAAAAATGTCATTGACCTGCGTTCGGTGTTGGGTTCGCTCAAGGGCCCACCCGGGGAGAAGAGCATAAACACATGCACTTCTCTACTGGTACGGTGACACAGTGCCCCATTTTCTAACTTCGTTTACGTCGCCCCTGCTTTAACTAATGGCGAAATTTTTATCAGAAGGCCCAATTAAAAGTTAATTTGTGAGAGAACGGTACGTTTCTGACCCATGGTTCCTCTCAGACATTTTGCCTACGTAACAAGACGAATACGATGAGCCAATAAAAAAAATTTGCTACCCTTTCCCAGATTTTGCGGCCGGTTTTTTTCGCAAATCTCCATCGATCCAGAGGTGTAGAACAACCCCTTAAAGCCATGACCATTAATTTTTTTACACCCTGTACAAAACTTCCCTGGTAGCTTCCGATATCGCCATATATTCTGCCTCTGTCGTAGAGAGAGCAACAGTCCTCTGCTTTCTCGTTTCTCAACTGATCGGACATGAGGAATATATGAAAGCGAACCCTGAAAATGAACGTCTGTCCAGACGGTTAGAAGCCCAGTCCGCATCTGCTACCCCGTATAGTTCTTGTCCATTTCTTTTATAGGGCAATTTATAATTTTTGGTCCCTTGGACGTACCTTAAAACCCTCTTAGCTGCTTTCCAATGGCTGTAATCATAACAAGAATTAAACTGGCTCAAAAAATTAACTGACAAGGGAGGTTTCCCAAGTGTCAATTCCCGATTTTCATGAAATTTACAGGGTATATGGGGCGTTCTACTTTTCTACCGACAATATGAGTGACAAATTTTTTGATTTTGAAAAAAAATAAAAGTGTATTTCTTTTATAAAATGTATTTTTAAATTATTGTCCAGTTATCGAAGATTTTCGAAACGTATAATGCAACGAAGTTTTATTTTATAGCTTTTATTTATTTTAAGTTTTATCGGAAGAGTAAGAAAAAATAAACACCTCAGTCACAAAAAATATATATATATATATATATTTAAGTTACTAGCTTGGTGGCTTAGATTGAGAAGGAGAAGGAGAAGACAAATAATTCCGTGACGACTTGCGTTGATGTAGTAAATAATACTGTAAAATATATTGGTATAAATTATATACGCTACATAACCCTCTGTTTTACATAACACTGTTTCCAGCTCATGATTACCTGAATCAACTACAATGTCGGATTTAGGTCAAAATAGATTCCGGCTGACACTTTATTAAGGCGACAAGTAATACCGAGGGATATTGACACTTGTAAATATCTTGAGTGCCCGTAGGTAACTGCGCTAGTCTCCAGTTGAGGTGTGTATGATTAGTCTCCCGTCTCCCGCGCCGACCCATTCGTGGCTCGGATTGTACGAACCGTTTATGTTTGGAGGCACAAACTTACATCCCCCCCTCCCCGAGAGGATTGGTCAGAATCGGGCAGGAATTGTGAATATGGGATCATTTTACTTTTGTGAAAAATATTCAAATCTTTTTTTCTTGTACCATTATCAATTTCATAGATGGATTCAGATAATTTCTTTGTTATTTTAAATGGTCCAGTTCGGACTGGATCTAATTTTTTTCTATTTAGTTTATTTCCATTTTCTATATACACTAAATCATTTTCATTGCATTCTATTGCTTTTGTGTGACTGTCATAGTATAATTTATTTGTGTTATGTGTTTTTATTGAATTTTCTAATGCTTTTGCTCTATTGAAGTCTAAATTTTCTTTTGTGTTTTTATTTAATTCTCTTGGAATTATTGATTTGTCTATTCCTGTTAACAAATAATTGGGTGCAAAACCTGTGGAACTATGTATTGTATTATTATATTCCTCTACGCATTGTTCGGCAATTGTTACCCACGATTTATTTTGATTTTCATGTAGTTTACAACGAATTCTGTTTACTAGTGTTTGATTTGTACGTTCATTTTGTCCGTTGGAAAAAGGGCAATTTACCGCTGTGAAAATCAGTGTTATATTTTTTCCTTTTAAATATTTCTTAAATTCTTTGGAATTGATTCCAGGATATTGGTCAGTAAAGACAGTTTGAATTTTGCCTCTCTTTTCTATTTTTTGTACCAGGTTAACAAAGTCTTTTGCTATTTGTGTTTTTGAAGTGGATATAAATGCATATCGAGTTAATTGGTCTACCATTAAGTGCATGTACAGGGTGTTTCAAAAATATTTGTCATGGCTTTCAGGGGTTGTTCTACACCTCTGGATCGATGGAGATTTGCGAAAAAAACTTGCCGCAAAATTCGGGAAAGGGTAGCAAATTTTTTTTATTGGCTCATCGTATTCGTCTTGTTACGTAGGCAAAATGTCTGAGAGGAACCATGGGTCAGAAACGAACCGTTCTCTCACAAATTAACTTTTAATCGGGCCTTACGATTAAAATTTCGCCCATACGACAGCCTTCGAGTCGCCGACCTTTCGAAAGGAAACACATGAGATACCCTTGCTAGCTCCAATAGTTGAAACAGAGGCAACATAATTGAAGAGAGAGAAAAAGACTAGAAAATGTCAATGACCTGCGTTCGGTGTCGGGTTCACTCAAGGGCCCACCCGGGAAGAAGAGTATAAACACTTACACTTCTCTTCTGGTTCGGTGACACAGTGCCCTATTTTCTAGCTTCGTTTAAGGCGCCTCTGCTTTAACTATCGGCAAAATTTTAATCGGAAGGCCCAATTAAAAGTTAATTTGCGAGACGTGTTCGTTTCTGACCCATGGTTCCTCTCAGACATTTTGCCTACGTAACAAAACGAATACGATGAGCCAATAAAAAAAATTTGCTACCCTTTCCTGAATTTTGCGGCAAGTTTTTTTCGCAAATCTCCATCGATCCAGAGGTGTAGAACAACCCCTGAAAGCCATGACAAATATTTTTGAAACACCCTGTACTTTTTTGGAGATTTATTTCCCGTGAAACCACCTATTGTATCTAATGAGACTATTTCTAATGGTTTGGAAGCAGGACCTAACTGCGACAGTGGAGCTTTAAAGTTACCAAATCTTGTTTTATTTTTAATACAAGTTTCACATGCTCTGCAAATCATTTTAATATGTTTATGCATATTTTTAAAGTAAAATATGGGTGTAATCGTAAGTGTCATCTGTTTAATTCCAATATGACCCTGTGACTTATGCAAATGTTGAAGAATTGCACTGCCATATTCTTCTGGTAACCAAATCTTTTTCTTTTTGTTCAAGGTTTTATATATGATATAATTTTCTTTACTACAGTATTTATCCCATGTTAATTTTTTTTGATTTTGTAAAATGTCTTGCATAGATATGAAGTTAACAATTTGTATTTTGGATTCTTTATCATTATTATTTTCTGATAAAACAGGGTTTCTTGATAAGCAATCGGCTTCTGAATTATTTATACCGGGATTATATTCGATGTCAAATGTGAATTGTGAAATGTAATTCAATATATGTAAGAGTTCAGTATCTTTGCAATTTCTTATATTGAAGTTGTGTAGAGGTTTATGATCTGTGAATATTTTAAATTTTTGTCCTATTAAATAATATTGCCAATATAAAATAGCTTCTTTAATTGCTAGATATTCAATAAATATTGCCCTTTTTGTTTTTTGAGAATCTGACAACTTTCGCGAGAAATAAAAGACAGGTTTAAGAGTGTGATCTTTTTGCGGTTGTTTCAATATTGCACCCACACCTTCTAAACTCGCATCTGTATATATGTGAATTGGTTTATTTGGATCAAATATTGCTAGAATTGGTGCTTCACATAAACAACTTTTAATCTTCTCAAAACTCTCCTGACATTTTGTGGACCACTCAAAGTGAACATTTTTTCTTAGGAGATTATGTAAAGGATCCAAGATAATTGAGGATCTAGGTATATATTTTAAGTAAAAGTTTACTTTTCCCAAAAATTGTCTAACCTGTTTTCTCGTTTTCGGAATCGAAAAATTTTTAATAGCTATTAAATTATCGTTAATCGGTTGTACACTGTTATTTGATATTGTGTGGCCTAAGTACGTGACTTCTTTTTTCGCAAAACTGCATTTATTCGTGTTTAATTTTAAACCTTGCTCCTGTAAAACTTGTAGTGTTTGTTTAATATGTTGTAAGTGTTCATCATAATTTTTTGAAAATATTAAAATGTCATCAATATAATTAATTGTAAAACTGTCTAGCTTATTTTGTCTGATAATAGTTGAAAGTATTCGCTGGAATATTGCCGGAGCCGATTGTAAACCAAATGGAAGACACCTCCATTGCCAGTGACCGTGATGTGTGACGAAAGCAGTTTTGTATTTATCTTTTGCACGTAACGGTATCGACCAGAAGGCTGAATTGATGTCTAACCTCGAGAAGTAAATACACTCTCCTACACGTGTAATCAGATCATCTATTCTCGGGAATGGATAGCCCTCCGGAACTATTAGTTTATTTAATTCGCGATAATCTATGCATAGTCGCGATTTTTTTCCTTCCTCTTTCTTGTATACCAAGGTTACTGGTGAGGCATAAGGACTATAGGATTCTTCAATCAATCCCGCTTCCAATAATTTCTTTATTTGTGACTCTATCTCTAATTTATCGGGGATAGAGCACTTATATGGTTTTCTCGATGTGTATCTATTTCCCGTTAATTGTATTCTTGCTTCGAAGTTTCTGACTGTACCTATATCAAATTTTTCTTTGGCGAAGACTGAATCGTATTTATTTAACAAACCCTTCAGACTATCATCCTTATTATTATTATTCGAAACATAGTTTAATTTAACACAATCAACACTTTGGTTCGAACTTATTTTCTGAGAAATTTCAAGGTTTTCATTTTGACACAAGCAGAATGCTTTTATGCAGTCTAAGCCAAGTAACAAATCTTCTTCAAATAAATCATTTTCCATTATTAAGAATGGCAAGATTTTTTCTATTTTGAATATTTTTAGTCTTAGAAATACCTTTCCATTCGTATTTGTTCGACCGCCCATTGTTCTAACCGTTGCGGTCCCACTTATAGGTTTACCCATTTTCAATTTTTTATAAAATGAGTAATTAATCAGAGATACATTTGCTCCTGAATCGTAAAGAGCAATCGCCGTTTTTTTATAGTTTACGGTGACATTAAGTTTTATAAGTGGGATGCTATCTAGTTTTTTGCTTCGGCAGATTTGATAATTGCCGACTTTGCATTTCTACATCTTTCCTCTGGATGAAATCTATTTTTATACCCGATTTTATCGCAAATACGACATGGCTCGAAATTTCGATTTTGCTTATTTACTTCTATACCTGAGTTGCCTTTGTTTTCGTTCTTGTCTGATATTGGTTGAAGGTGACTCAGACTAGTCATTAAATTCTCTATTGTTTTCAATTCCTGTTTCTGAAGATGTGCTCGAACAGATTTTGGCAAAGCTATAACGATAAAATTTATTTGTGAACCGACACTTAATTCCGGATCTGCATCTATTAATAAGTTTCTCTTTTTTAACGCAAAATCTAAATAAGGTCCCCTTATCCAACGAAAAGAGTAGGCGTATTCAATTTCTGACCACGATTTGTCACCAAATGTTGCAAGGAAAGAACTTTCCCAAAAACTCCAAGGTTTGGTCATAGCATGCGTTTTAAATATTGATGTAAACCAGTCAATGGCTGGTCCTTCTAACAATGGTTTCAAAATCTCCGGAAATTGATTTTCTTCCACTTTAAATCTTTGACATTCAAGCACAAATAAACTAAGCCATGATCTAGCGTTTTGGTTTTTGTTTGAGAATTTTTCCAACACAATACTTTTTGCAATTAATTGGACCGGAGTTTCTCGTGTAAGAATCGCTAGAGGATCGCTGGAGGGGGTAGGGATGGGTTGGGAGGGGACTAGTTCCTCCAAATAATATTCGTCGAACACTACATTACCCTCCTCGTCGAAGTATAGCTTTTGCAGATCCGCGTCTAATGAAACGATCGCTTTCCTCTGTTTCCCTCTTTTATCAAGACTTTTAATAATTCCTTTGACTACTGGTAATTTGGCCAACGTGGCATGGCGGCTAATTGGTTGATCCCTTTGTTGAAACGAAAAAATTTGTTCTTGTTCCAATACTTGAATTGCCTTGACCATAATGCTGGTCGTCTTGGTGTCCGAAGCTTCTGCGGCGAAATGGAATTTAACTTGGACTTTCTCCATTTTTATTTGTGGTTGATTTTTAAGTTACTAGCTTGGTGGCTTAGATTGAGAAGGAGAAGGAGAAGACAAATAATTCCGTGACGACTTGGGTTGATGTAGTAAATAATACTGTAAAATATATTGGTATAAATTATATACGCTACATAACCCTCTGTTTTACATAACACTGTTTCCAGCTCATGATTACCTGAATCAACCACAATGTCGGATTTAGGTCAAAATAGATTCCGGCTGACACTTTATTAAGGCGACAAGTAATACCGAGGGATATTGACACTTGTAAATATCTTGAGTGCCCGTAGGTAACTGCGCTAGTCTCCAGTTGAGGTGTGTATGATTAGTCTCCCCTCTCCCGCGCCGACCCATTCGTGGCTCGGATTGTACGAACCGTTTATGTTTGGAGGCACAAACTTACATATATATATATATATATATATAGGGGAGGGTGGGGCAAAGTGGGCCCCTTAAAATTTTGGAGCCCAAAAGAATAAAGATATGACTATTTTTTGCTGAAGGGGCCCACTTTGCACCCCCTCACCTATAACGAATAAAAAAAAATAAAGATATGATTATTTTTTGCTGAAGGGGCCCACTTTGCCCCACCCTCCCCTATAATTGTGACAGAGGTGTCTCGTGACAGAAGTGTAAAATAACAGTGTTCGAGGATTTTAGCGTTCACGAAATTACGACTTGTTCGTAAAAATGGGTGAACATGACAGATTTACTGAGAAATAATAATATTACATATATAAACGTGAATTACAATAAAATTTAAAAGTAGTAACTTACGTGACAGAGCGGTCGCCGAATAAACACACGCACCTCTATTCACTTCCTGCGAGCGAATAACTAGACTCGCTCGCAGGTGGGGCCTCAAGGGGTGAGGCCAAGGGGGAAGATATTAGAGATCGTGCGAGAGATTTCCGATCCGCGCTTCCGAAAAGGTTCCTGCGTAAATATCGGGGACTATTTTACCTCACGATGCGTAGGGCGTCGGACCAACAGACGCCGATGACGAATTAGTCAGTATCGCGAAAGATATCGTCACGCGAAGCCTTACGACTTTTTATACCAAATATATTTTATTACAGAGTGCTCTTATTCGTTTTTCTTTGACCTCGATCCACCTGAACCTCCTAACAGAAGAGGAAACCGTACTGTTGCTTAGGGTTGAAAATCAAACAACTCAGAAGCGTTTTTTGTTTTGCGAAATGCGTGACGGAAGATAGCAAGAAAAAACATGCATAGCCGGACCCAACGATAAAATATTTTTTTGTTTAATAGTATGAACCTTTACGTTTATTATATTCTAATTAATTTAATGATAATATTTCAGAAGTTCAATAAATAATTTTATACTAAAGGGTTCTATATGATTTTTTTAAGCGAGATCATTTTGTAACATTAGGCGGCGCAAAGAGACACATTTTATTTCTATGTAAAACACCTCTGTCACACATTTCGAATACTATGTCACAATGATTTTGTAAAAAGCAACAAAAATAAAAACGGGATTTTAGTATTATTATAATCTCTGTATGGTCCAAAAAAATCTTGTGAAAATAAAATTTGAGAATCTGGAATTTTGGACGAATACCGATTTTTTTTCAAGAGGGGACACGTCATTGTCGGTAGAAAAGTAGAACGCCCCATATACAATTCGATAAAATATTTGACACGTATTTTTTTTATCTGCTGACGTTCATATCTTGGGGGTGAAAACAGCCCTCAAAGTTGGGGACTAAAAAGTTATTTTTTAAATAACTCGGAAACTATTTCGTGTAGATCAAAAATAAAAAATGCAAATTGTTCGTTTTTCAAAGACGGATTTAGTGGGGAAAGTAAAATTGCTTCAAATTTATTTATTTAAAAAATATATTAAAAAATCACATATTTTTAAATTTTTTTAGTAAAACGTAGAGTTACTTTTGTCATGCATTGCAAGAAGAAACTATGGACCAAACCCAAGAATGCGGATAAATCAGAATTTTTAGTTTCACCGGCATAATGGATATTTTCGTCCCTCAAATTATTAGTCGAGAACTCGCCTTCTGGCATATGATTGCTTCTACTTGCAATCGTTTGATGCTTCAGTAATTATATTACATTACGTATAATAATTGTCCCTTGATAACTGTATGAAAAATAAAAATGTTTTTGCGATAATCCCTGCCATTCCATGGGTATTGCAGGTATATCGCTCCGTCCGTTAGGGGCATGCAAGGCGCGACCGGGGCGTGACCCGTAACAAAACGCTGGTCGAGTAAGAAAGGTTATTTCAATAAAATGTAACTATAATTATAACTAAAATATACTATAATGTAATGTCATATAACATAACATAATATCTAATATAATATATAATATATATATGTAGGATCGTGAAAAAGAAAGGAGAGGCGCGCGGCAACCCATCCAAGGCAGGAACTCGGCCAGAGTAGCTGAACGTCGACGATCGCCTGGGTCGGCGCGAAACCACTGCGCCAGCGACCTCTCGCTGATGATAATTTCTCTTCACGTCCTTTTCTCCTAAAGTTCTTTATAGGAGGGCTCCTCAGTGAAGTTAAGTTAGCGCCGGACTAGAAGCAATTTGAATGAATTATATCTCAAAAAATTGCTCGCAATTTGCTCATCAAGAATGTAAAATTGCTCACTCTGCGCCAATTCTTAAAAAAAAGTTATTAAACAATTTCGTAACAAACACTGATTTGGCGATTACTAAGTTATTCGAGTACGAACGGGATCCTTTCTGGGCTCAAAAGGTTCCGATTAATTTGCTCATCACTGTCCCACCTTTTTATTTGCGTTTTATTAACGTTTTTTGAGTTAAAAATAATAATTAAATTTTCGATGTTTTAAGGCCTGGGAAAGCGATAGTAGCGTCGCTAGTTTTGAAACATGGAACTAGCGCCCAGTAAAAGCGGTTCTCAAACCAAATCCGAAATAAAAGTTCCCGCGAAGGAGAGTTCGATTGAAAAGTGTAATTATGCCCAAATACGTTTATGCCAAAAAAACTTTTTCAAAAGTCGACCAGTCACATTCGAATCGCTTATGTGTGCTTTTCGAAAACTCAAGTGCGCTGTACGCAACTGATTCACCACGTAGCGTAGGGCAGATTAATCATATTTGTTTCCAATTTCTTGCAATTACGACACGGTAACGACGTTTCTTACCATTCAGTTTCATACTTAAGCGTGAATAAGTTATTTTTATTAATAGAAATTTTGAAATTATTCAGGATTTATTATTGAAACGTCATTATGATATTGATATTAAATTTCGTGTTGTTTTTATCCGAATCATGGATTCGATGATTTTTTGGTTCAGTTTTTATCTGGATTAAGTTTTTCCAGTATTTCAACTATATCGAGACTTCTATAACATCGTTATCAGAAATATGAATTTTCACTGATGCATGAGGAAATACTTAAATTTAGGTTGTTGAATGATCATGGTAAACAAGCTTCAATACCTTTATATTTGCAAAGATGAACATTTTATTTGGCTTATGAAGAACATAGAAATATAATTTTCTTGGCTCCATTCGTTAATCACAAGTTTTATAGATCTCCGCATCTTATAAATTTGTACTGTAAGTATTTTTAAAAAACACATACAAATACATCATTGCCTTATGTGTTAAAGTTACATGTAAATTCTTTTTTTTTTTGCTATATTCAATCGAACTCTCCTTCGCGGGAACTTTTATTTCGGATTTGGTTTGAGAACCGCTTTTACTGGGCGCTAGTTCCATGTTTCAAAACTAGCGGCGCTACTGTCGCTTTCCCAGGCCTTAAAACATCGAAAATTTAATTATTATTTTTAACTCAAAAAACGTTAATAAAACGCAAATAAAAAGGTGGGGCAGTGATGAGCAAATTAATCGCTATCTTTTGAGCCCAGAAAGGATCCCGTTCGTACTCGAATAACTTAGTAATCGTTAAATCAGTGTTTGTTACGAAATTGTTTAATAACTTTTTTTTAAGAATTGGAGCAGAGTGAGCAATTTTACATTCTTGATGAGCAAATTGCGAGCAATTTTTTGAGATATAATTCATTAAGATTGCTTCTAGTCCGGCGCTAACTTAACCCATCTGGGCTCCTCCGCCCCGATCCCACACTCGGCCATCCTGATAATGACATTTGCCCTCAAATGTCGGTAATGTCACTTCGTCTTTAAATCGTCTTTATCGGCGGCGCATCATCGTCGTCACTTGTTTTGAACGTCCACACACCTAGGCCGACTTCACAACAACGTTTCAACTCAACTTAGCTTGGTGTCTAGTAGTGTGTGACCCGTTCATTTCCTCTACTTCGCTATTTGCGCACGCCGATTTTTTTTCTCGTCTTTATACGTCTTCCAGCTTCGTGAGGATCGTTGCGGTATCTGTTCCTCCTATCCCGGACGAGCCCCCAATTTGTAGGATCGTGAAAAAGAAAGGAGAGGCGCGCGGCAACCCATCCAAGGCAGGAACTCGGCCAGAGTAGCTGAACGTCGACGATCGCCTGGGTCGGCGCGAAACCACTGCGCCAGCGACCTCTCGCTGATGATAATTTCTCTTCACGTCCTTTTCTCCTAAAGTTCTTTATAGGACGGCTCCTCAGTGAAGTTAAGTTAGCGCCGGACTAGAAGCAATTTGAATGAATTATATCTCAAAAAATTGCTCGCAATTTGCTCATCAAGAATGTAAAATTGCTCACTCTGCGCCAATTCTTAAAAAAAAGTTATTAAACAATTTCGTAACAAACACTGATTTGGCGATTACTAAGTTATTCGAGTACGAACGGGATCCTTTCTGGGCTCAAAAGGTTCCGATTAATTTGCTCATCACTGTCCCACCTTTTTATTTGCGTTTTATTAACGTTTTTTGAGTTAAAAATAATAATTAAATTTTCGATGTTTTAAGGCCTGGGAAAGCGATAGTAGCGTCGCTAGTTTTGAAACATGGAACTAGCGCCCAGTAAAAGCGGTTCTCAAACCAAATCCGAAATAAAAGTTCCCGCGAAGGAGAGTTCGATTGAAAAGTGTAATTATGCCCAAATACGTTTATGCCAAAAAAACTTTTTCAAAAGTCGACCAGTCACATTCGAATCGCTTATGTGTGCTTTTCGAAAACTCAAGTGCGCTGTACGCAACTGATTCACCACGTAGCGTAGGGCAGATTAATCATATTTGTTTCCAATTTCTTGCAATTACGACACGGTAACGACGTTTCTTACCATTCAGTTTCATACTTAAGCGTGAATAAGTTATTTTTATTAATAGAAATTTTGAAATTATTCAGGATTTATTATTGAAACGTCATTATGATATTGATATTAAATTTCGTGTTGTTTTTATCCGAATCATGGATCCGATGATTTTTTGGTTCAGTTTTTATCTGGATTAAGTTTTTCCAGTATTTCAACTATATCGAGACTTCTATAACATCGTTATCAGAAATATGAATTTTCACTGATGCATGAGGAAATACTTAAATTTAGGTTGTTGAATGATCATGGTAAACAAGCTTCAATACCTTTATATTTGCAAAGATGAACATTTTATTTGGCTTATGAAGAACATAGAAATATAATTTTCTTGGCTCCATTCGTTAATCACAAGTTTTATAGATCTCCGCATCTTATAAATTTGTACTGTAAGTATTTTTAAAAAACACATACAAATACATCATTGCCTTATGTGTTAAAGTTACATGTAAATTCTTTTTTTTTTTGCTATATTCAATCGAACTCTCCTTCGCGGGAACTTTTATTTCGGATTTGGTTTGAGAACCGCTTTTACTGGGCGCTAGTTCCATGTTTCAAAACTAGCGGCGCTACTGTCGCTTTCCCAGGCCTTAAAACATCGAAAATTTAATTATTATTTTTAACTCAAAAAACGTTAATAAAACGCAAATAAAAAGGTGGGGCAGTGATGAGCAAATTAATCGCTATCTTTTGAGCCCAGAAAGGATCCCGTTCGTACTCGAATAACTTAGTAATCGTTAAATCAGTGTTTGTTACGAAATTGTTTAATAACTTTTTTTTAAGAATTGGAGCAGAGTGAGCAATTTTACATTCTTGATGAGCAAATTGCGAGCAATTTTTTGAGATATAATTCATTAAGATTGCTTCTAGTCCGGCGCTAACTTAACCCATCTGGGCTCCTCCGCCCCGATCCCACACTCGGCCATCCTGATAATGACATTTGCCCTCAAATGTCGGTAATGTCACTTCGTCTTTAAATCGTCTTTATCGGCGGCGCATCATCGTCGTCACTTGTTTTGAACGTCCACACACCTAGGCCGACTTCACAACAACGTTTCAACTCAACTTAGCTTGGTGTCTAGTAGTGTGTGACCCGTTCATTTCCTCTACTTCGCTATTTGCGCACGCCGATTTTTTTTCTCGTCTTTATACGTCTTCCAGCTTCGTGAGGATCGTTGCGGTATCTGTTCCTCCTATCCCGGACGAGCCCCCAATTTGTAGGATCGTGAAAAAGAAAGGAGAGGCGCGCGGCAACCCATCCAAGGCAGGAACTCGGCCAGAGTAGCTGAACGTCGACGATCGCCTGGGTCGGCGCGAAACCACTGCGCCAGCGACCTCTCGCTGATGATAATTTCTCTTCACGTCCTTTTCTCCTAAAGTTCTTTATAGGACGGCTCCTCAGTGAAGTTAAGTTAGCGCCGGACTAGAAGCAATTTGAATGAATTATATCTCAAAAAATTGCTCGCAATTTGCTCATCAAGAATGTAAAATTGCTCACTCTGCGCCAATTCTTAAAAAAAAGTTATTAAACAATTTCGTAACAAACACTGATTTGGCGATTACTAAGTTATTCGAGTACGAACGGGATCCTTTCTGGGCTCAAAAGGTTCCGATTAATTTGCTCATCACTGTCCCACCTTTTTATTTGCGTTTTATTAACGTTTTTTGAGTTAAAAATAATAATTAAATTTTCGATGTTTTAAGGCCTGGGAAAGCGATAGTAGCGTCGCTAGTTTTGAAACATGGAACTAGCGCCCAGTAAAAGCGGTTCTCAAACCAAATCCGAAATAAAAGTTCCCGCGAAGGAGAGTTCGATTGAAAAGTGTAATTATGCCCAAATACGTTTATGCCAAAAAAACTTTTTCAAAAGTCGACCAGTCACATTCGAATCGCTTATGTGTGCTTTTCGAAAACTCAAGTGCGCTGTACGCAACTGATTCACCACGTAGCGTAGGGCAGATTAATCATATTTGTTTCCAATTTCTTGCAATTACGACACGGTAACGACGTTTCTTACCATTCAGTTTCATACTTAAGCGTGAATAAGTTATTTTTATTAATAGAAATTTTGAAATTATTCAGGATTTATTATTGAAACGTCATTATGATATTGATATTAAATTTCGTGTTGTTTTTATCCGAATCATGGATCCGATGATTTTTTGGTTCAGTTTTTATCTGGATTAAGTTTTTCCAGTATTTCAACTATATCGAGACTTCTATAACATCGTTATCAGAAATATGAATTTTCACTGATGCATGAGGAAATACTTAAATTTAGGTTGTTGAATGATCATGGTAAACAAGCTTCAATACCTTTATATTTGCAAAGATGAACATTTTATTTGGCTTATGAAGAACATAGAAATATAATTTTCTTGGCTCCATTCGTTAATCACAAGTTTTATAGATCTCCGCATCTTATAAATTTGTACTGTAAGTATTTTTAAAAAACACATACAAATACATCATTGCCTTATGTGTTAAAGTTACATGTAAATTCTTTTTTTTTTTGCTATATTCAATCGAACTCTCCTTCGCGGGAACTTTTATTTCGGATTTGGTTTGAGAACCGCTTTTACTGGGCGCTAGTTCCATGTTTCAAAACTAGCGGCGCTACTGTCGCTTTCCCAGGCCTTAAAACATCGAAAATTTAATTATTATTTTTAACTCAAAAAACGTTAATAAAACGCAAATAAAAAGGTGGGGCAGTGATGAGCAAATTAATCGCTATCTTTTGAGCCCAGAAAGGATCCCGTTCGTACTCGAATAACTTAGTAATCGTTAAATCAGTGTTTGTTACGAAATTGTTTAATAACTTTTTTTTAAGAATTGGAGCAGAGTGAGCAATTTTACATTCTTGATGAGCAAATTGCGAGCAATTTTTTGAGATATAATTCATTAAGATTGCTTCTAGTCCGGCGCTAACTTAACCCATCTGGGCTCCTCCGCCCCGATCCCACACTCGGCCATCCTGATAATGACATTTGCCCTCAAATGTCGGTAATGTCACTTCGTCTTTAAATCGTCTTTATCGGCGGCGCATCATCGTCGTCACTTGTTTTGAACGTCCACACACCTAGGCCGACTTCACAACAACGTTTCAACTCAACTTAGCTTGGTGTCTAGTAGTGTGTGACCCGTTCATTTCCTCTACTTCGCTATTTGCGCACGCCGATTTTTTTTCTCGTCTTTATACGTCTTCCAGCTTCGTGAGGATCGTTGCGGTATCTGTTCCTCCTATCCCGGACGAGCCCCCAATTTGTAGGATCGTGAAAAAGAAAGGAGAGGCGCGCGGCAACCCATCCAAGGCAGGAACTCGGCCAGAGTAGCTGAACGTCGACGATCGCCTGGGTCGGCGCGAAACCACTGCGCCAGCGACCTCTCGCTGATGATAATTTCTCTTCACGTCCTTTTCTCCTAAAGTTCTTTATAGGACGGCTCCTCAGTGAAGTTAAGTTAGCGCCGGACTAGAAGCAATTTGAATGAATTATATCTCAAAAAATTGCTCGCAATTTGCTCATCAAGAATGTAAAATTGCTCACTCTGCGCCAATTCTTAAAAAAAAGTTATTAAACAATTTCGTAACAAACACTGATTTGGCGATTACTAAGTTATTCGAGTACGAACGGGATCCTTTCTGGGCTCAAAAGGTTCCGATTAATTTGCTCATCACTGTCCCACCTTTTTATTTGCGTTTTATTAACGTTTTTTGAGTTAAAAATAATAATTAAATTTTCGATGTTTTAAGGCCTGGGAAAGCGATAGTAGCGTCGCTAGTTTTGAAACATGGAACTAGCGCCCAGTAAAAGCGGTTCTCAAACCAAATCCGAAATAAAAGTTCCCGCGAAGGAGAGTTCGATTGAAAAGTGTAATTATGCCCAAATACGTTTATGCCAAAAAAACTTTTTCAAAAGTCGACCAGTCACATTCGAATCGCTTATGTGTGCTTTTCGAAAACTCAAGTGCGCTGTACGCAACTGATTCACCACGTAGCGTAGGGCAGATTAATCATATTTGTTTCCAATTTCTTGCAATTACGACACGGTAACGACGTTTCTTACCATTCAGTTTCATACTTAAGCGTGAATAAGTTATTTTTATTAATAGAAATTTTGAAATTATTCAGGATTTATTATTGAAACGTCATTATGATATTGATATTAAATTTCGTGTTGTTTTTATCCGAATCATGGATCCGATGATTTTTTGGTTCAGTTTTTATCTGGATTAAGTTTTTCCAGTATTTCAACTATATCGAGACTTCTATAACATCGTTATCAGAAATATGAATTTTCACTGATGCATGAGGAAATACTTAAATTTAGGTTGTTGAATGATCATGGTAAACAAGCTTCAATACCTTTATATTTGCAAAGATGAACATTTTATTTGGCTTATGAAGAACATAGAAATATAATTTTCTTGGCTCCATTCGTTAATCACAAGTTTTATAGATCTCCGCATCTTATAAATTTGTACTGTAAGTATTTTTAAAAAACACATACAAATACATCATTGCCTTATGTGTTAAAGTTACATGTAAATTCTTTTTTTTTTTGCTATATTCAATCGAACTCTCCTTCGCGGGAACTTTTATTTCGGATTTGGTTTGAGAACCGCTTTTACTGGGCGCTAGTTCCATGTTTCAAAACTAGCGGCGCTACTGTCGCTTTCCCAGGCCTTAAAACATCGAAAATTTAATTATTATTTTTAACTCAAAAAACGTTAATAAAACGCAAATAAAAAGGTGGGGCAGTGATGAGCAAATTAATCGCTATCTTTTGAGCCCAGAAAGGATCCCGTTCGTACTCGAATAACTTAGTAATCGTTAAATCAGTGTTTGTTACGAAATTGTTTAATAACTTTTTTTTAAGAATTGGAGCAGAGTGAGCAATTTTACATTCTTGATGAGCAAATTGCGAGCAATTTTTTGAGATATAATTCATTAAGATTGCTTCTAGTCCGGCGCTAACTTAACCCATCTGGGCTCCTCCGCCCCGATCCCACACTCGGCCATCCTGATAATGACATTTGCCCTCAAATGTCGGTAATGTCACTTCGTCTTTAAATCGTCTTTATCGGCGGCGCATCATCGTCGTCACTTGTTTTGAACGTCCACACACCTAGGCCGACTTCACAACAACGTTTCAACTCAACTTAGCTTGGTGTCTAGTAGTGTGTGACCCGTTCATTTCCTCTACTTCGCTATTTGCGCACGCCGATTTTTTTTCTCGTCTTTATACGTCTTCCAGCTTCGTGAGGATCGTTGCGGTATCTGTTCCTCCTATCCCGGACGAGCCCCCAATTTGTAGGATCGTGAAAAAGAAAGGAGAGGCGCGCGGCAACCCATCCAAGGCAGGAACTCGGCCAGAGTAGCTGAACGTCGACGATCGCCTGGGTCGGCGCGAAACCACTGCGCCAGCGACCTCTCGCTGATGATAATTTCTCTTCACGTCCTTTTCTCCTAAAGTTCTTTATAGGACGGCTCCTCCGCCCCGATCCCACATATATAATGTTTACGATCATAAAGTTACAACGAATCATCATTCAGCAGATGGTCGACAAAATTATTGCTGCTAATCATAAATGAATTATAAGAAATATGTTTTGTCCTTAATTTGACCCCGCTTGTATTCCACAAGATCCAAGTTTTCTATGGGTACCATGCTTCTATATATGTAGGAAAAGCTTCTGGAAACAACCGTTTCTTATTCGACCAGCCTTTTGTTACGAGTCACACGCCGGTCGCGCCTTGAATGCCCGTAGCGGACAGAGCGATATACATACCTGCAATACCCATGGAATGGCAGGGATCATCGCAAAAACATTTTTATTTTTTATACAGTTATCAAGGGACAATTATTATACGTAATGTAATATAATTACTGAAGCATCAAACGATTGCACGTAGAAGCAATCATATTGTTATGCCGTGTTAAGTGAAAATGCGTTCGCTTCTTTTAAACGCATTGATTTATTTCAGGATATCCAGAAAGAAAAAGACATCAAGTGCAAAACTTAGAATTATAGTTTAATTAAAAGAGTCACACGTCTTTACAGTTTGGCCTTCGAGACGAGAGTGTTCAATCGTGAGCCTCGTTGCGCCGATTCGGTGCCGCCCTTTTTATTCCAAGAAAGGTTTATCGCTAAGGAGACTAAACTAAAGTATCGCATGAGAATGCTATTCGATATTCCTCATCCGGCATTCACGGAAGTACCTAATGTAACCGTTCATTGATGGTTGGATAGGGGCTCACGGTCGCCAGGTAATTTTATCATCAAAAATTACCAAAAATTCTTCACTTTTTAGAATCTGTGATTTTATGGAATAGGTTGGCTGTGATGCTTACCGTTGGCTTACTCCTATACTGCTGCCCGATCGCAATATCCACCCCTTATTCCGATGGCCTATCCATAGCGCAGGTCAGTTGGATGTTGGGCAGACAAATAATCCAACTCGATTTTTTGTGTAAATAACAATACCGCACTTTATTTCGGGTACTCTGCTTTTACACTCCCGCACTTAACTTCTAATCCTAATCCTAAATCTAATCCTAACTGAATATGTACACTTAATATTATCGTTTTACTATACACTATTCGCACTGACTCTAATTCTATTGTTCGATACCCCCTTGACTATCTTGTTTCTAAATCTAAGCGCGTGTGTCTAAGCCTATCGCAATGGTAACTATCCTAATTAATATCCGACGATGGGTATCGTATTTCTCCTGCAGTTAACGGATTGCAGTTATTATCACTGAATATTTATGATCGTATATAATAAAACAAAATTTGATCGACTTGTATATTCAGTACTTCTAACTAAAGACACTTCTTCCGACACGTGGCAGCGGATTTGCCTTATGCTCCCAACAAGCGACGCTAATTACTTCCTTCGGCGCGATTTCAGAAATCACAATCATAATTGGTCACCGCGTGCTCGCCTTTTATACTTATCGCGACTGATGACGTCATGCGCATGCGCAGTCGCGATTTGCTGACTTCCGCTGGTCGTTTGTTGTGTCGTTGTTTATGTTATAATTCTTTACGAATACATATTAACCGCTTTTTAGCCTAATAATTTTATCACCCAACTATTGTTGTTAACAATTCGGATTTTCTATTATTTTGAAATTTGTTAATGAAACAATTTACGTTCGTTTTTGTTATGGCATTACTTCGCCTGGGCTACCCGCGTCATTTTGACTTGCATATCTGCTTCTTCAGTCCTTTATTTTGGATTATTTGTTTATTTTATTTTTCCGAAATTGTTTATTAACAATGATGGGTGTTAAAATTTTCTCGCAATCAATTATCCGCTCAGTCTCGATCCGTTTTATGCACGCTTGCACCAGCCAACTATGCTCAATAGCTTCGTTGGATTTTGTTTATTATTCTTTGTCAATGTCAATTATTGGCAAGTGAGTTGGGATGCCGTATTTTCTGTCACCGCTTTCGTTTATTAATCGATTACGATTATCGCCATTCGCGTCCTTCCATTTGTGACCAGTAGCAATATTGCAATTTACATTACATCTGAATTTGTTAATTAACAATCGGATGTTCTCGCTTCGAGCTAGTTTTTGATGTCGCTCTCATGTGCAACCTCTTCTATGCGTTGTTTTTTCGCGCATCCCTTTTTTACAAGATTTTAAATGTTATAAATTTTTACATTTCCTAACATAACTATTTTGGGTGGTTTCAACAAATTCAGTGTATTATCTCTATCCTTTGCCGTCTTGATTTACCTCGTAACGAACGTCCAACTCTCTTGCCTTGATATTGACCTTTTCTGTTTGTTATTGTCAAATTCCTTTGTTCTTGCCCGATTTGGTCGGGGTTTTGATATTTGTTCAAAACGTTTTTCCTGTCTGTTACATTCTACTGGACAGCAGTTTCGTGTCCCCGATTTATCTTTTTATGTAATTGTTATAAACAAATGACGTTGTTTCGGGTTCTACATTCAACCCCGCAGTAGCCCATCGCTCAGGCTTTTATTTCTTCTCTTGTTGTTTACCAATTATAACGCATGGTTTGTCTTTAAATTATCATTGTTTATTTAAGGGTTATTTCGGGGCCATTTGTTTAAACAGTGCTTGGGGTCCCGAAATGGCTTTTACCGCGTTGCCATCTTGGGTCAATTCGCGTTAGGTCGGCTTTCCTTCGCCCAACCTTATTCTCAAAATTTCGAAATTTTTGGACTTTTAGCTTCAATTGCTATTTACCCCTAGCTAGGTGGGGTTGATTATCATTAAACGCATATTTGTTTCCCCTTTGGCTTTGGTCTTAACCTATTTTTCTTATGACTACCTTATAAATTAATTAATTAATTAACTCGTCAGCCAATTAATTAAACCCTCCTTCGCTTTCGCTCGGGAGTTTTGTTAATCCTCCTACGCTTTCGCTCGGGAGCTTTGTTCATCCTCCTTCGCTTTCGCTCGGGAGTTTTGTTCATCCTCCTTCGCTTTCGCTCGGGTGTTTTTTAATCATCACTATTTACGTGAATTTGTTCTAGATGGGTTAAGTTAGCGCCGGACTAGAAGCAATCTTAATGAATTATATCTCAAAAAATTGCTCGCAATTTGCTCATCAAGAATGTAAAATTGCTCACTCTGCGCCAATTCTTAAAAAAAAGTTATTAAACAATTTCGTAACAAACACTGATTTGACGATTACTAAGTTATTCGAGTACGAACGGGATCCTTTCTGGGCTCAAAAGATAGCGATTAATTTGCTCATCACTGCCCCACCTTTTTATTTGCGTTTTATTAACGTTTTTTTAGTTAAAAATAATAATTAAATTTTCGATGTTTTAAGGCCTGGGAAAGCGACAGTAGCGCCGCTAGTTTCGAAAGATGGAACTAACGCCCAGTAAAAGCGGTTCTCAAACCAAATCCGAAATGAAAGTTCCCGCGAAGGAGAGTTCGATTGAAAAGTGTAATTATGCCCAAATACGTTTATGCCAAAAAACCTTTTTCAAAAGTCGACCAGTCACATTCGAATCGCTTATGTGTGCTTTTCGAAAACTCAAGTGCGCTGTACGCAACTGATTCACCACGTAGGACAGATTAATCATATTTGTTTCCAATTTCTTGCAATTACGACACGGTAACGACGTTTCTTACCATTCAGTTTCATACTTAAGCGTGAATAAGTTACTTTTATTAATAGAAATTTTGAAATTATTCAGGATTTATTATTGAAACGTCATTATGATATTGAGATTAAATTTCGTGTTGTTTTTATCCGAATCATGGATCCGATGATTTTTTGGTTCAGTTTTTATCTGGATTAAGTTTTTCCAGTATTTCAACTATATCGAGACTTCTATAACATCGTTATCAGAAATATGAATTTTCACTGATGCATGAGGAAATACTTAAATTTAGGTTGTTGAATGATCATGGTAAACAAGCTTCAATACCTTTATATTTGCAAAGATGAACATTTTATTTGGCTTATGAAGAACATAGAAATATAATTTTCTTGGCTCCATTCGGTAATCACAAGTTTTATAGATCTCCGCATCTTATAAATTTGTACTGTAAGTATTTTTAAAAAACACATACAAATACATCATTGCCTTATGTGTTAAAGTTACATGTAAATTCTTTTTTTTTTGCTATATTCTGTTTTTTAATCATCAATTTTTAATCATAATAAAATAAGAACTTTTTGCGAAGCACATTCAACAAGACAATAGACTTATAAATATGTTCTACTCTAACTAGTATTGTAAGTAAGAAAGTATAGTACTATAAAAAGTCAGTTCTACGCATTTTTTTTTGTGCGAATATTGCTTTTTACATTATAAACTATAGTTTGTACATTTTTAAATCACAGTTATCCCACGCTGTAAGGATCTATGCACCTTATCAAGGTGTACATTCAGTATTTTTAAATCGCAGACAAATAAGTCGTTGTCTTATGTGTTAATCTTATATCGAATTTGTCTTTTTTTTATACACTAGTAACTAGAATCGGAAGAAGAAACGAAAGTAAGAAAGTGAAGTACGATAAAAACTGTTACGCGCATTCTTTTTGCGGGAATATTTTACAAACTAGTTTGTACTTTTTTAAATTACGGGTGGTTTTTCAGACACGTACGTAAAGCACTAGAACAATTTTCAGTCTTTTCCTATCAGCAGTGATATATTGTGATTTAATATTCAAATCGTTGAGTTCGTACCACTTATTATTAACCGTTCTAGTGTAGGCGATGTAGTGGCCGGTGGACGACGTCGAATATGCAGCCGATTCATACACGATAACACCTGACAAAATGAAATCGATGTTCCGTAGTCTTAATTTAATAGGAATATCTCGTAGGTATACACCATCTTTAACAATGTTCGTTTTTCTGATTGAATCGACATATGCGCATTCAATACCTTTATATTTGCAAAGATGAAAATTTTATTTGGTCTTGAAGAACGTACAAATATAAATTCTTCGGCTTCATCCGATTATCCCACCTTTTACAGATTTCTTTCCATACTGGGTCCTTGAACGACTTGATTCTTCCGGTTGTGTTCATTATGTCAAAAAGACACAACTCCGCTAGCACGCGCTCCTTCGAAATGGCAGCCCACGTATTCATCCTGAATTGAATTGGATTTCTAGGTGAACCTGTTTGAACATTGTTAAGAGATTGTTTAAGACATATGCATGGCATTTTTTTTACTTTTTCACGAATAAAACTATTTATAAAATAAACTATAGTATATATAAAACTGTTCGAAGTTTTCTCAAATGAGTTTAAGATAGTCGTAAAATGGGGGGGGGGGGGGGGGGGTTAAAATTATATTCTCGTTTTTTCTCACATTCCAAGTGGACTGAGCGTTTAAGTCCATTAAGAAAAGTTATTGGAAATCGACTACAGAACAACATACCCAAAATTCAAATTGATCCTACTGTTGACTCGTGTGCCTTTTGCCTCGATTCTGGTTAGTTCTAGGGCTTGAAGGAAAGAAAGAGAAAATATGGATGGTATTACTTTATTCTACGGCAGTTGTAGATGGAATGAATAAAATACATCGCGAAAAAGAAAAGAATAACGGAGAGACCGCGCCCGAAAAACTCCTCGAGCCATTAAGACGTTGGAGCCAAATTGTTTTCTTCTCTCGGAGTTAATAAACTTGACACTCCCGATTTTGAACGAGCATATACAGGGAAACAAATAACAAGGAAGAATTTTTTGGTTTAATCTTTATTCTGACGTGTTAGGGCTTGAAGGAAAGAAAGAGAAAATATGTATTATTCTATTTGTTAATTCTGTTAGAAATCAACGGCACGCACCATCTAACGGAGCGAGCGAGTTAAAACATAATCGTGTTTTTGTTTTTCGGGCGCGGTCTCTCCGGTATTCTTTTCTTTTTCGCGATGTACTTTATTCATTCCATCTACAACTGCCGTAGAATAAAGTAATACCATCCATATTTTCTCTTTCTTTCCTTCAAGCCCTAGAACTAACCAGAATCGAGGCAAAAGGCACACGAGTCGACAGTAGGATCAATTTGAATTTTAGGTATGTTGTTCTTTAGTCGATTTCCAATAACTTTTCTTAATGGACTTAAACGCTCAGTCCACTTGGAATGTGAGAAAAAACGAGAATATAATTTTAACCCCCCCCCCCCCCCCATTTTACGACTATCTTAAACTCATTTGAGAAAACTTCGAACAGTTTTATATATACTATAGTTTATTTTATAAATAGTTTTATTCGTGAAAAAGTAAAAAAAATGCCATGCATATGTCTTAAACAATCTCTTAACAATGTTCAAACAGGTTCACCTAGAAATCCAATTCAGTTCAGGATGAATACGTGGGCTGCCATTTCGAAGGAGCGCGTGATAGCGGAGTTGTGTCTTTTTGACATAATGAACACAACCGGAAGAATCAAGTCGTTCAAGGACCCAGTATGGAAAGAAATCTGTAAAAGGTGGGATAATCGGATGAAGCCGAAGAATTTATATTTGTACGTTCTTCAAGACCGAAACAATGTCCTTAAAAAATATAAAGATATCAAGGGTGTTTATGGTGGACTTTCGACAACTGAGTTTAAAGTCGTAGGTGATGCGTCAGCAAGTCAAATTTCTGATGGCACCATTGATGAGAATAATTCTTTTGACGGCGATGATAATGATTATGAACCGTATGATCAAAATCATGAACACCCTTGCTATGGCAAAAAGATTAATTTTAATGTTACCGTACTTGAGGAGGAATGGGAGAATGTGAAGCCAATCGAAAAACAAGACAGAAATGGAACAAAATATTTTGCATTACAACCAGGTTGGACTCATATTTTTAGTGAACTAATTTGGCGTGAAAAGAAAATAACTTGCCCGATCTCGTTTAAAGGACACAAAATTGGTTACTGTCATGAAAATAAAATTCACTTCATAACAACAAGAGGCTCTTGTAAAGAATGTGGAGCTCAGATATATGGAGAGAGTAAGATACATATTAATCGTAATGAGGCTGTAAATTTTGAGTTTCAAATGTTGGACACCAGAAATATCCCACATAACAAAAAGAGGCATGTCTCTGGTAAATTACGAAAATTTTATAAAGAGGAATTAAAAGTAAAGAAATTCAGTACAGTGAAAAGTGATACGTTAAAACGCTATCAAAAGTATGGCGATCAAATGGCTCCCATCATTCCCAATAGCTCTGTAATGAAAAAAATTAATTTTGAGGCAACGAACGAAAAATTTGATATCCTAGGAAGTCTCTTTGACTCTCTACAGAAATTGAAAGCAAGTCCTAAGTACGCTTCTACAATTCGAGATTGGTCAGGTGACAAATTTTCTTTACTTTACTGGACAAACGAACAAATTGATGTGCATAATGATTTATTAAAGTTGCGTCCACGAATTTCAATCGATGCGACAGGTAGCATCGTTAGGAAAATTGATCGCCCGGGTCAGCATCTCGGCAGCCACATTTTTCTATACCAAGTGATAAGCTACATCGGTGATTTAATAGTTCCAGTAGCGCAACTTTTATCAGAACGCCAAGATATGCATAAAGTAGAATGGTGGCTCCGAGAATGGATACGCAGTAATGCCAGAATTCCAACAGAAGTTGTCACTGACATGTCCATTATGCTTCAAAATGCTATATCGATGGCTTTCAACCAGATGACATATAAAAATTATCTTTTAATTTGTTATCGCTTCTTGAAACGCGAAGTTAATCAATTGCCGCAGACGTACCTACGCATTGATATTGCACATTTAATACATTGGATAACGAGATTTCCCTGTCTTTCGAAAGTAAAATTCGCGGTTAAAGATTTTTATTTGCGAGCTGTGGGCTTTATAAGCACAATCGAGAATTTCGCGGATTTTGAATACACAGTACGATCGCTTTTTATTATTAGCCAAAATGACGGCAATTGTAAAGAAACTGTAGATTGGTTTCTTCAGAGACTCCGGAAATTTTCTTTCCATGATTCAATAAATTACGACGTTTTAAAAAAAGTTTCCGTTTGCGAGAATTGGATCGATTGTCCTGATCATTTAAGTTGCCGTTCCAAGCTAGAGTTTACTAAAAGTAACAATTTTTCTCCTGCGATATTTTCTCAAATTGAAGACAGGGACGCAATTTCTAAGTACATCGATTCTTTATCGAACGAGACAATCGACAAAAACGTTGCCAAAAATTCTTCGAAAGATTTCGATAATGTAAATATATACTACTGTCCAGAAATAATAACGTTCTTGAAACCGCTGTTCTGCCAATTTCCGGCTTGGACTAACGTAATGCGGTCTTCCTTTAAATCACATCACACCGTCGGAACTTCCGCATTATTGGAAACTTATTTTCGAATCATAAAAGATAAATTGATGGAAAATCGCACGCCGGTGCGAGCTGATAAATTTGTGATAAAACACATAGACTCGATCAATGACGATATGATCGTGTCGCGAGCGGCTCTTGAAAAAAGGAAAATGGAATGCGAAGGTAAAATGAATCCAATGTGTTTATTTTCATCTTCAGCCGAAAATATAATCGATGTAGATACAATTTTACCCGCGAACAAAGAACAAAATTTGTACGAACAGCGAGAAAATTGGCGGAACAAAGGTGATGATAACGACGATATGTTTTTTGATTCTCACGACACTGACCATCATTCTTTGACTAATTCGATACTTGATATACGCGATTTTCAACCAAAATTCCACTCCACTAGGAAATCATATGAGAACATGGTTCTCGAACGAACATCGGAAAATAGCTTTTCTATTAAATTCTCTAATTCCAGAAGTTTGATAATGGAAAATCGCGTTGATCCCGAGCCAATCATAGATAAAACAGACTGTAAAAAACGAGGACAGTACGTTACTCCCTGCCCAGAGATTAATTTTATTCATCAAAAACCTGAAAGAAGCTCGCGCTCCTCTCAACGCATACTGCGAAACGGATGCCACCAGAATCGAAAACTAATAAATAAGAATTATTTCTATTTTACCAATACATGCCCTTTCGATTCTGTTTTGGAAATTCTTGTCGCGGGATATCTGAGCTCCAAACCGTTCCAAATTTTTGTTGACAGCGAAGAGAAACAAACTAACTGCATATTTCGCATGCTAAAGATGTATGTTAAAGAGGGCCCCAAAAAAAAAATATACGACGAACGAGCTTATATGTTTCATGCAATTTACTCGGCGAAAAACAATAGAATCGATTGCGAAGATAATGCGTCTCAGGTATTTCAAAGATTAATGGAAAAATACACTACACCGATGGAGAGCATGAAATGTCAGCGGGCAGCATGTTCCGCGGTAAAAACGAAAAAAACACGATTCTAGACATTAATTTGAAGCCAATCTGGCAAGAAGGTTTTTGTGTATTGCAAGAAATCGTCGCAAAATCTATTCAAGAATCATCTAACTTTTACTGTAAATTTTGCCGCCAGCCTACCGCACTAAAAACTATAGATTTGGGAGCATACATTTGCATCGACACGGAATGCGCATATGTCGATTCAATCAGAAAAACGAACATTGTTAAAGATGGTGTATACCTACGAGATATTCCTATTAAATTAAGACTACGGAACATCGATTTCATTTTGTCAGGTGTTATCGTGTATGAATCGGCTGCATATTCGACGTCGTCCACCGGCCACTACATCGCCTACACTAGAACGGTTAATAATAAGTGGTACGAACTCAACGATTTGAATATTAAATCACAATATATCACTGCTGATAGGAAAAGACTGAAAATTGTTCTAGTGCTTTACGTACGTGTCTGAAAAATCACCCGTAATTTAAAAAAGTACAAACTAGTTTGTAAAATATTCCCGCAAAAAGAATGCGCGTAACAGTTTTTATCGTACTTCACTTTCTTACTTTCGTTTCTTCTTCCGATTCTAGTTACTAGTGTATAAAAAAAAACAAATTCGATATAAGATTAACACATAAGACAACGACTTATTTGTCTGCGATTTAAAAATACTGAATGTACACCTTGATAAGGTGCATAGATCCTTACAGCGTGGGATAACTGTGATTTAAAAATGTACAAACTATAGTTTATAATGTAAAAAGCAATATTCGCACAAAAAAAAAATGCGTAGAACTGACTTTTTATAGTACTATACTTTCTTACTTACAATACTAGTTAGAGTAGAACATATTTATAAGTCTATTGTCTTGTTGAATGTGCTTCGCAAAAAGTTCTTATTTTATTATGATTAAAAATTGATGATTAAAAAACAGAATATAGCAAAAAAAAAAAGAATTTACATGTAACTTTAACACATAAGGCAATGATGTATTTGTATGTGTTTTTTAAAAATACTTACAGTACAAATTTATAAGATGCGGAGATCTATAAAACTTGTGATTACCGAATGGAGCCAAGAAAATTATATTTCTATGTTCTTCATAAGCCAAATAAAATGTTCATCTTTGCAAATATAAAGGTATTGAAGCTTGTTTACCATGATCATTCAACAACCTAAATTTAAGTATTTCCTCATGCATCAGTGAAAATTCATATTTCTGATAACGATGTTATAGAAGTCTCGATATAGTTGAAATACTGGAAAAACTTAATCCAGATAAAAACTGAACCAAAAAATCATCGGATCCATGATTCGGATAAAAACAACACGAAATTTAATCTCAATATCATAATGACGTTTCAATAATAAATCCTGAATAATTTCAAAATTTCTATTAATAAAAGTAACTTATTCACGCTTAAGTATGAAACTGAATGGTAAGAAACGTCGTTACCGTGTCGTAATTGCAAGAAATTGGAAACAAATATGATTAATCTGTCCTACGTGGTGAATCAGTTGCGTACAGCGCACTTGAGTTTTCGAAAAGCACACATAAGCGATTCGAATGTGACTGGTCGACTTTTGAAAAAGGTTTTTTGGCATAAACGTATTTGGGCATAATTACACTTTTCAATCGAACTCTCCTTCGCGGGAACTTTCATTTCGGATTTGGTTTGAGAACCGCTTTTACTGGGCGTTAGTTCCATCTTTCGAAACTAGCGGCGCTACTGTCGCTTTCCCAGGCCTTAAAACATCGAAAATTTAATTATTATTTTTAACTAAAAAAACGTTAATAAAACGCAAATAAAAAGGTGGGGCAGTGATGAGCAAATTAATCGCTATCTTTTGAGCCCAGAAAGGATCCCGTTCGTACTCGAATAACTTAGTAATCGTCAAATCAGTGTTTGTTACGAAATTGTTTAATAACTTTTTTTTAAGAATTGGCGCAGAGTGAGCAATTTTACATTCTTGATGAGCAAATTGCGACCAATTTTTTGAGATATAATTCATTCAAATTGCTTCAAGTCCGGCGCTAACTTAACTTCACTTTGTTCTATCTGATAAATTCCGTTAATTCATCATTGATTATTGGTACATATTCTGGTCGGCCGATGCCGTTGCCCGTTTAAGATTTGGTTCATTTTCCGCTCGCCGGATGTCGGTATCGACATCGGTCGGAATACCTCATTAATTTAATTATCCGATTTTCCCGTAGATGGCGGCTTTGTTTTAGTGCATCTACCTTATCTTTTCTTCGCTCTACCTTTGATTCATTCTTATTTCTATCTTTTATTTTACCAAGCAATTAGGTTTAAGTGTGAGTGATAACTCAAACGCTTGCAGGATAGTAAAAAAAAATATATATTCTTGTTTTAAACTTCGCTCTCCTTCCGCTAATACATGTTTTTGTACCGAAAACTCAATAGTAACATTGTTTGACAATTTTATAATACTTAACATAATATCACTTATGTGTTTCTATCACCTTGACATAATATCAGTTTTACTTGGTATTTTTATATTTACTTAATTAGATATATGTATATATCTGTATATAAATATATTTGCTGTGGAAGCTAATGAAACAAAAAAAAAATCAACTCAATCTTACTAGATAAAACAAAATTATAATACTGATCGTAACGACTCGGTGGTAACTTATAACTAATAGGAACGAAGATTAATATAATATAAAGTACCCTGGTGGAAATATATCTACAACGAACTACAATTCTCTACAACATATTGCTACAACTGGCTACAACATTGAACAATTTTCTACAACTTGACCCTATCTTCACTGTGTTTAATTTCTACAAATTTCTACAACAAAGTACGCGGATTGGGACAGTATTTTAGAATTTCGTGAATAGTTGTAGAATGTTGTAGTATTCTATAAGATACTACACAAACAACGCGCTGCCCGGGTAAAAAAAATTATATATAATTATATATAATATCATATATAATTATATATGGAAAATGGCCTTATATAATTATATATGAATTATATATAATTATATCTAATTATATATAACTGTATTATTTTATTTTTATATTATTATTATAAATATTATTTATTAGTTATATACATAACTATATATAGTTATATATAATTAAATATAAATATAATCGCGATATTAATATTACTGGGTATTCCTGTATTCAACAAAAAATAAATTCGAAAGCATTATATATTTATTCAATATATTGAGTACATATATTACACTATATGTATACAATTGTTAGTTTGTTTAGTTTAATATATTTGAGCAGCCATTAAGTTTGTCGGTTACGATTTTTCTTATCTGCTCTTTTCAATTCACCGATCCATTGAGACATCGCGCTCTTTAGTTGTCCCTTGGTAGGCACTGCCCATCCCTGGTTGGTCGCATAATCTAGAGAAAAGTCTGTAATACAAAGTTGTCAAGACGTTATAGATTTTAAAAAATGGAATTGACTGTAAATATTAAAGTATTAGTATTAGTATTTACCTATAACTGCGTTTCTAGCAACTCGGTCTAACGGTTCAACTTTCTCAGATTGCCTTAGTTTACCTTGGGCAGAAGGAGGTCGTCCAGTGCAAGTACATTTCAATAGTTCCTCCCGTTTAAAAACACCATCCATCAACCTTCGCAGAAATGATGTTCCGGATTTCCGACTTAAATCTACCGCATCATCATACACCCTTTTTCTGCAGTAGATTTCGTTCTTCAGCATAATGGTCTAACAATAAGTGTAGAAACAAAACAGAACGGTAGAATTGACAATTTTATCGGTTTATCATTATTGTTATTAAAGTCTCTAAATGTACTGAACTATATATAAGCTTTTTTTTTAATTTCAAAAGCAAAAAGCTAAGAAGTTTGCTTCACTTCAATAATAAATATTATTCTAATAAATATATTTTAAATACTCTAGTTTCATAAGTTTTATAGTTTCAACTATTACTTACCGCTTCTCCACAGTCTTTTCCATACAATTGAGAATTCGAACTTCCACTCTCATTAGTATAAACTTTCTCAGCTTCTGTTGGTGGAGAATCAATGTTCACACCATCCTTATCATGAACCGTTTTGTTTGATTCGTCATCAACTTTAGTCTCATCACTATTTTCATGATGACTGTTATCATCTAATCAGAGCTAATATATCTCTGCGAGTTTACCCGAGAAAGTTTTTCAGCTTTTTTACTTGTTGAAGCTTGGACTAAATAAAAATGAATGAATTATTATCGCAATACTACGAACGTGCTAGTTGTAAACTGATACATTAAATTGATTAGTTGTACTTGATGCTATTAGCTTTTGCTGTTGTTGAATCAACAGTTTAAGCTCTTCTTTAGTTGGACTCTTCCTATTCTTATTGGTAGAATTATCTGTGGCTGACACGCCTTCATTTTTCTTTTTAATGGTTTCATTTTCCTTTTCATAGCTTGTATTTTTTAGGATCGCTGTTTTAACTTGGTTTTGAACACACCTGGATTTATCACCAGGTTTTTTTGAATTAGAAGTAATCTAATTAACAAAAAAAATTATAAATATTTGTCGGTTAGTATTTTTAATATTTCATTTATTTATTTTTGATATTATAGGATATACTTTTTTGGGATTTTCCAGCTCAGGATTCTGTGAATCTTGAGTGAAAGACCAACTTTTTTTAGATTTACGTGGTCGTTTTTCAGGAAGTGGTGACTGACTCGAGGAAGTAGGACGTTTTCGCATAAGTTTCAATTTTTTGGCCTTTTCATTCAATGCATCGGCATTTTCTGAAATGTTACAATCGATTCAGAACATTCATCAAGTTTTGATAATTTTTTTTGTATTTTATTATTTTTTATTTGTTATATAAATTTTTTTTATAATTTTATTATTTTATTTTATAATTTATTTACACGACAAAAAATATAAGATTTTTATAGTAAATTTTTAAACAATTAATAGCTTACCGGATATATCAACTATAACTCCAGAGTATTTTTCTTTTCCCCAAAAAAATTGCACATAGTCGTTAACTTCTGGTGGTTGATCAAGATCGTGAATAACTTGAAAATCCTCCACTGTGCAGTAGGATTTGTCTGCAGCACAAATGATGAGATAAAACATCTCGATCAGCAGGTTCTTGTGGGATACACAAGATTCTTGTTGTATTAAAAATTACGAAAGAGAATTTGTATATTAGGTGAAGGTATAACAATGTGCTATGGCTGCTGCGACGAGACTGTCCTTGTGCAGTGATCGCTGTAGCTCCCGAACTCAAAACAATCGCACGTCGACGGCAGTCGACGACCCGATCGGCAGCAATACAATGTATTTGGCTGCTGCTACATAATTCTCTTACAAATATTTTCATCAAATATTATCATATTTTGTTTTTTGTAATCATTCTGTAATCGCCGCGTAGTTCACGGCAGTCAAACTATTGATATTTATCATCATATGTATATACATGTACAATGCGTATATAAATATTTTTGGTTTAAAAAACTTATTATTGTTGTAAATTCAATTGTAATTAATATCACTTTATGTCATTTGATATATAAAATTATAAATAATATGTCATTTAATAATTCAGAAAATGGACCTCCTTTAGTCAAAAGGAGAAAATACAAAATATACAAAACAAATCCCAATGCACCAGTAAGTATGAAATATAGGAGTATTTTTCACTTTCATAAACAAATTATTGCAAAATATATTTCGTAAATATGCGTATCAAAATTTTAACATATGCTTTATTTTACAAATTAAAAAAAAAATTACTTTATTAAATGTAAATATGATTTATAAAAATACTGTTGACAATGTTTAATAACATTTTTTCAATGCATAGGTTCCACTGAGAACATTGGATAGATGGGAAGCTAAAAAACTTGTCGCCGCTGTTGAAAAACCCAACACATCTATTTTTCAAGAACTCAGTGATAATGAATCCAGTAATAGTATGAAGGGAGATTTGTGTGATGATAATTGTTGTGATAGGCTAAGCAGTGACAGCAGTTATAATGAACAAAGACATGATAATAGTTCTGATGAACAAATGAATAATGATAATGAGACTGATAGTATTATTAGTTATCACGAAATAAATAATGTTGAAGACTATGAAATTTGTGATGAGAATAATGAAGTAATTCGTGATGCAGATAATAACGATAAAAGTAATGCCAATAATATATTACTATATGAAAATAGCAATATCACTGTAGATGAAAGCGTTTTTAATTTATTGGATTTTTATATTCAGCATCAACTTTCTAAGTCTGCTTTAAAGGATGCATTAAGAATTCAACTAGCAAGTTTGCCCAGTGATAATAGAATGCCTAAAACTGTATTTAAGTTGCTGCAGTATATTGATAATATATCACCTACCTTTGAAGTTACGAAGCACTATTATTGCAAAAATTGTTTATTTTACATTGGCATTAAAATTGAACACGTTTTGGAGTGTCCTTCTTGCAATACAATTAAAAATAATTTCAATTTTTTCTTTGAATTTAACCTCGAAGACCAACTGAAATATTTTTTTGAAAAGAATAATCTCGCAACAAAACTAACTTTATCGCCGATATCACATAATAGGGGTGTAATAAGTAATATAACCGATGGTACCGAATATAAAAGAGTAAATTCTCGTGAGAACCGAGGGAAATATGACTTAACTTTAATATTAAATACTGACGGATTATCTTTGGTCAAGAGTGCAAGTAGTCATTGCTGGCCTTTAATGTATACGATCGCTGAACTACCGGAGAATATACGAGAATCATTTATTGTAATTTTAGGATTGTGGTATGATTCAGATTGTAAGCCAAACATGAATACATTCCTTCAACCATTTTGCACTAAATTGCAAGAAATTTATAATAAAAGTTTTAAGTGGGTACATGCTCAAACCAAAGAAGAATTTTCTTCAAAGGTTGTAGCTCCATTATTCATTGCAGATGCACCAGCCAGAGCTAATTTGCAAAATATTTTACTACATAATGGTACCTATGGTTGTAATATCTGTGAAATAATGACTAGAAAGTGTAAAAAAATTGCAGGAAAGAAAACTGCACGTATGTATCCATTTGAGGTAAATTCATCAATGCTACGGACTAGTGACAGAATGATGAGGCAAGCAGAAATCCGCGAGGCTTTTGAAAAAGCTCATTGTAGAGGAATTAAAGGTTTTTCAATATTATCATCTCTACCATTACTGGATCTTGGATCGTGTGTTCTACCTGAATATATGCATTCAGTACTCCTTGGAGTGGTTAAGCAATACACCAATTTATTATTGAATAAACCAGGTGGTTGGAGTATAAAAAAAAATATTGAAGAAATTAATAGTTTAATAAAAAGTATCAAACCTCCTCAATCATTCAATCAATTACCAAGAGCGATAACTGAATTTAAATTTTATAAAGCTTCGGAGTTCTATAACTGGATACTATTTTATTGTTTACCAACTTTAATTGAATATTTACCGGAAAAATATTTTCAACATTTAATGTTGTTAGTCATGGCATTGTACGATTTACTTCAAGATAAAATTGTTGATCAGGATCTTTTACATGCTCAGAATTGGCTTGATATATTTGTAGAACAAACTCCGAAGCTATTCAGCGATAGAGAAATGACTTATAATCTACACCAATTAAGGCACCTTGGGCTTTGTGTTAGACGGTGGGGTCCACTTCGGTCGATATCGGCTTTTCCATGGGAAAATGAAAATGGATATATCGCTCATTGCGTTCATGGGACAAAAAATATGGGTCAAGAAATCGTCAACAACCTTAAAATCGTTCAAGGAGTCCAAATGCTTAAAAGCAGGATAGTAGAAACAAATTCAGCTAAAGAAAGTCGAGAATTAAGAAATTATATGTTGTTAGGCAGCGCAGTTGATAATGAATTTTCCGAGAATGATCGTTTATTGCTTATATCTGAGGGATTTAATTATGAAAATTTAAATGTTTATTCTAAAACAAGAATTTTTCATGAAATTTACACGTCACTATTATACAAAAATATTAAAACCAATAGTTATACAGTGGGGATAAAAAAAATTGATAGATCCTGTGTTTATGGAATGATAAAGTTTTTTTTTGATAAAGAAAATGAATTATATTTCGTAATTGAACAATTAAAAGTAGATCATCAAGGTATGATGATTCATTCACAAATGCAAGTAGCAATAAAACATATTTTACCTGTTTTAGAATCTGGAATAAGCTTGTTAATTAAACTAAAAGACGTGAAAAGTATTGTCCAGCTTGTACGGATAAAAAACTATATATGTAAGAGACCTGATAATTCAAAAAGAGTCTGGTAATTTTATCATAAAACTTGATTTTAATTAATTATTTATTCTAATTTAATCATTGTGATATATTGCATAAGCTAGTATGAAATAAAACTTTATATATCTGAAAAAAACAATATGATCTAATTACCTTTAGTACCAATTGATTTTAACCCTATTGTTCAAATGTACATTTCAGCCTTATAAAAATAATAAACAATCACACTGTGATAAAGATAAGTATAAATTTAAGGAACGAATGCTATGAAATAAATTTTTTTATTGAATTCTGTAAAGTAATACAGAATTATAAGTACTTAATTACATTTGAAATTGTTGCGATAATTATACATATCGTTATGTATGATTATGTATAGTTATATATGATTATATGTAATTATATATAGTTATATATGGAATGGTCGAGTTAATTATATATAGTTATATATAACTATATATAATTAGATATAACTATATATAAATTTCTCGGACGACTATATATAATTATATATGATTATATATGGTTATATCTAACTATATACAAACTATATATAATCATATATGAACTATATATAATTTTATATAATTATATATGGTTATATATAATTTTTTTCCCCGGGCGGGTGGACTAGCTTTTGAAAGATATTTCCAAAAATTTGTACAGGGTGTTTCAAAAATATTTGTCATGGCTTTCAGGGGTTGTTCTACACCTCTGGATCGATGGAGATTTGCGAAAAAAACCTGCCGCAAAATTCGGGAAAGGGTAGCAAATTTTTTTTATTGGCTCATCGTATTCGTCTTGTTACATAGGCAAAATGTCTGAGAGGAACCATGGGTCAGAAATGAACCGTTCTCTCGCAAATTAACTTTTAATTGGGCCTTCCGATTAAAATTTCGCCCGTATGGCAGCCTTCGAGTCACCGACCTTTCGAAAGGAAACACATGAGATATGTACATAAGGCATAAAAACTTGTAGAATGTTGTAGAATTTTGTAGTATTCTATAAGATACTACAACAAACTACGCGCTAGACTTTTGAAGGCTATTTTCTAAATTTTTAGATAGGACATTGAAAGTTGTAGAATTTTGTAGTATTGTATAAAATACTACACAAACTACGCGAGCCGTGTTTTAATAGAGATCATTCTTTCAAGTTCCATTTGTCTTAGAGTAGTAAGTTGTAATTTGTTGTAAAAATTTGTAGTGCTCTACAACTTACTACAATTTATTACGTAAGAGAATCGAGTAAGTTGTAGTGAGACGTTGAATGTCGTAGAATATTGTAGTTACGAGCTACAATTTTCTACAATTTTCTACAACCACGCAAAATGTTGTAGAAAATTGTAATTTGTTGTAGAGCCGCATAAAAAGTTGTAGATATATTTCCACCAGGGTAATTAAAGAAAAATACTGAACTTAACCTCAACCTGTCAATAATGCCTATGTCTAAATATATAAGTATATACAGTAAAACCTCGATAAATGCAGAGAATTCGGGACCGAATCAGTGCAGTTACGAAGCAGTGGTTTCTATTTTGTGTTTACGTTCAGGCTCCAGCCGAGCGTGAGCTTAGAAAAGAACAGACAGTAGAAGAGACAAAGAGGTCCAACCTACAGGGGGACCGGCCCGAACGTATCCATGTGACAATACTAATCCGAGACTTGAATTTTTCCAGTTTTGATTTTTTTTTGTTGAAAACTTCGCTAACGTATTTGTAACAAGTTTCTGATTAAAATGATACCAAACACGACATAGTTTGAGCAATATTTACTTAATATTTAATTCGTTTACTTGCTATTTAGATAACTCAAACATATCGTGTTTGGTATCATTTTAATCATGAAAATGTCACAAATACGTTAGCGAAGTTTTCAAAACAAAAAAATCAAAAATGGAAAAGTTCCATCCTCCGCTTAGTATTGCGTCATCCATGCGTTAGGGCCGGTCCCCCTGTGCGTTGGGCCTCTCTGTCTTTTCTACTGTCTGTCCTTTTCTAAGCTCGGCGCTCGCTGGAGCCTCAACGTAAACAGTCCTGACATACAGCAGCGTCCTATGCATTTGAGTTTCGCACAGGGAACCATTTAGCAGTGCAGTTAACGGTACAGGTAACTATTCTATGTTTTCATCTGACTCCAGCTGACCACGAATCTAGAAAGGGGTAAGCATTGGGAAACCGCCCCCTCGAAGATGATAGGGTTAAAGGAACCGGGACTCTGTTGCGGTGCACACGCGATTGACGGCGATGCGTTCATCTTTGCTCCATTCACGAGCTAATGGACTACATTTTGACGATGCTCAAAGTTTGTTAGATATCTATGCTATTGAGAGAAACGTTCCTCAAAACGTTCGTACGAACGGACTCCTCGCTGTCAATCACGTGTCCATCACATGGCGACTTCCGTTATTTTTAACTGTTGCATCTTCGAGGGGGTGGTTTTCCATGGTCTGTTCCTTTCTGAATTTACGGTCAGCTGGAGTCGCATGAAAACACTGAATAGTTACGCAACTCGACAAATTAACAGCTATATGCAACCTGTGCAAGGTTTAAATGCACAGGTTGCGGCTGAATGGCAGGACTGTGTTTACGTTACGGCTCCAGCCGAGTTTGTTGTTGTTATTATGTTTGCTGTTTACTAAAATTTAATATTAAAACTTGTTGTTAATAAAAGAAACATCATCCTTCTCAACCAGGTCGTCTTCACCTATTATGGCCTCTTGTTTGCCACCCTCAACGTCTCCTCATTTTATGTATTTTCCATAATACTGTATTAAAATTAATTAGAACTCAGTGTCGGCCTTAAACTCACGCCTTAATTATGTAATACTTCCGCCACGTCGTAACGTCTTCTATTGCATTACGCTCTACTAATCGGAGTATGGAACTTTTCCATTTTTGGTTCTTATTTTTTGAAAACTCGTTAACGTATTTGTGAGATTTTTTTTTATTAAAATGATACCGAACGCGATACGGTTTGAATTATATTTAATGCATTTTCTAAGTTCGGCGCTCAATTGGAGCCGTAACGTAGACACAGCCCTGTGCATTTAGACATTGCACAGCTGTCGATTTGCTGTACATTTATTGAGTTGGTAACAATTCAGCGTTTTCATGCGAGTCTAACTGACCTCGAATTTAGAAAGTGGCAAACAATGGGGGGACCCCTCACCCCCGAAGATGCACGGGTTAAAGGTACTAAGGCACGATTATGATGAACACGCGATTGACAGCGAGGAGTACGTTCGTACGAACGTTTTGAGGAAAGTTTCTCTCAATAGCATAGATATCTAACAAACTTTGAGCATCGTCAAAATGTAGTCCATTAGCTCGTGAAAGGAGCAAAGATGAACGCATCGCCGTCAATCGCGTGTGCACCGCAACCGAGTCCCGGTTCCTTTAACCCTATCATCTTCGAGGGGGCGGTTTCCCATTGCTTACCCCTTTCTAGATTCGTGGTCAGCTGGAGTCAGATGAAAACATAGAATAGTTACCTGTACCGTTAACTGCACTGCTAAATGGTTCCCTGTGCGAAACTCAAATGCATAGGACGCTGCTGTATGTCAGGACTGTTTACGTTGAGGCTCCAGCGAGCGCCGAGCTTAGAAAAGGACAGACAGTAGAAAAGACAGAGAGGCCCAACGCACAGGGGGACCGGCCCTAACGCATGGATGACGCAATACTAAGCGGAGGATGGAACTTTTCCATTTTTGATTTTTTTGTTTTGAAAACTTCGCTAACGTATTTGTGACATTTTTATGATTGAAATGATACCAAACACGATATGTTTGAGTTATCTAAATAGCAAGTAAACGAATTAAATATTAAGTAAATATTGCTCAAACTATGTCGTGTTTGGTATCATTTTAATCAGAAACTTGTCACAAATACGTTAGCGAAGTTTTCAACAAAAAAAAATCAAAAATGGAAAAATTCAAGTCTCGGATTAGTATTATCACATGGATACGTTCCGATGGTTCCGATAGTATCGTGTTACACTGCCTCGTCGCCGAACGTCGAGGTTCGACCGAGGGGGATCCCCCTATGTGGAGGGGATAGTCGCGATGCATTTATCGGTACAAACTTCTTCGGCATTTATCGAGGTCTTACTGTATATGAACTTAAAACTATTGCTTATAATCTATAAAGAAAAATAATAACAAAACAAGAAAAACTAAAAATATCATTGGCTCAGCTGCTGCTCTTTGATCGGCTGGCTTTTCTTTGGCGGCGTTCCTTTTGGCATCGAGGATGGCTGGGACGCCAGCCCTGAATCCTCCGAGTCCAGGGTGGTCCGGCTTTGTCCCGGCGTGCTCGTATACGGCATACCCTGCCGCATGGGGGTTGTGGCGCCTAGCAGGTCCACGTCTGATTGGATCTCCGTGATTCGAAGACCCGAGCGCTGCGGCGACGGTGTCTTCGGCTGCAGGCCAGTGATGCCAGAACGAGGATCCTCGGATCCGACTCTTACCCCCTCTTTCATCTACAGTATTCCCCTACTGGCTTCTTCCGTTCACACGCGCGTTACCTCTACTATCGTACCACTACTATGTCCGTGTGCGCTGTTTCTGCGCTTGCGCTTTTCATACTGGCGGGAAAGCGTGATACCACCACTCCGACTTATTGTATTCCCCGACTGGCTTCTTCCGTGAACTCGCGCGTTACATCTACTATCGTACAACTACCATGTCCGTGTGCGCTGCTAATGCGCTTGCGCCAGCCACAATCTATTTTTAACACTGCATCGCGAATCGTGATTGACTTGACGGCAACGAAACTGAGAATCGATGATCGAGCGTATGAATCGCAATCTGGAGCTCTCCTTCGAGTCCCCACATAGCGATTTTTATTTTTAATTATTTCCCTAAACACATTTTGTAGCCTATACAAATAAGTTTTCTTATAATATAAACAAATGCAGTCAAGATTTTAATTGCAATAAAGTTTAATAAAATATTGATATTACTACAAATTATTTTTAAAAATTATTTTCCTAATCACATTTTATAGCCTTTAGAAAAATGTGAAATATAGAAACTATCTTAAAGCACACATATTTAATTTCCACAGAAACGTATAATTGCTGTAAAAATTGCATTATTAAAAATTGGTACGTAAGAACTGATTGTTGACATTTATTTGGACGAATTCTAAAATGTGGAAATACAGAAAGTGTTTATTAATTTTTTAAACAAACGGTTTATTATTTGTCAAATATGTAAATAATATTGTACTGGCTGGATCGTGACTGCGAATATGCCATTCGATAGCCTATCCAAAAAAAACCCTTCATGCCAAGTTTTAACCCCCTGGCACTTCTGTAAGGCTAGTTATGGGGAAAAATTGTAAAATCCGTTTTTGACCATTTTTTCCTAGTTAATATAAATTGGAAAATGTGATTGAAAAAAATCACACATATTCGTGGTATAGGATCACGTATTTGAGAATTTTTTTGAATTTTTTGGTTTGTGCGTTTTTGCATAAAAAATTAAAATCGTGAAAAAAAATGAAAAAATGTTAATTTTATAGCGAAGTTTCAGAGTGACACCTCTGGATTTAATTTTGTAACAAGGTATAATCACTAGTATGTAATATGCATGATTTTTTTTCAGATTTTTATTCCCGTGCAATTTTGCAATTGACGGTTATCAAGCCGTCAATTGCACTTTTCAGCAGCGACAGGAATTCTTCGTTCCTTACAAGAGAGGACCCCAACTGTCCGACTTCGATTTTAAGGAGGCTTTGCAAGATGATAGCATGTAGGTCCCTAATGATATGTGTAAAATATTAGCCGTAGTTATGCAGTAGTTTTAAAAATATAAGCGATTAAAGTTCGTACCTGTTTGTATACTATGAATGTGAATCTGGTTAAAACAGCTCTCGTGGCGCAGTGACTGCGGTTTAAGGCTCACGAGCCGAACATCTTGCGTTCGAATCCCCCCGTGACGGACAATTTTTTTTTTCTATTTTAATTTCATGAAATTGTGCACGAAACACATGGTTTCCAGACTTATATTTCTAGGCTCGCTGCATGGCAATCGCTATCGAAAGTACATCGAAAATACGGAAATAAATCAAACTGCAGGGTAAGGATTTCCAGAGACCTAGGCCATTAAAAGTAAAGAAAAGTGGCACCCGCGTGGCTGAAAAAACGCAAACTTTTCGAAACAGATGCTTTCTCGGACTGTGCAGTAAGCCTTGTAAAATTGATTGTATGCCTTAAAAAACGCACGGCTAAAGCTTCCTCCAACGGTTTAAAATTAACTAACTTTTATTTAGCTAGCTATACAGTTTGAATTGTCTTCGAGGACTTTGAAGATTAAATATTTCGAAAAGCTGTAAAAAGACAGTTTGCGAGGTCCGAAACGTACATAATGTAAATGTATATATTGCAAGTGTATGATAATTGTTATTCTGCATTGTGTGCAATTTTATCAAATTAAAATAGAAAAAAAAAATTACCCGTCATGGGGGACTCGAACGTACGACGGTCGGGTCGTGTGCCTTAAACCGCTGTCACTGCTCCAACACAGCTGTTGTAACCCAAATTACATTTATAGTATATGAATAGGGATGAACTTTAATCGCTTATATCTTTAAAACTACTGCATAACTACGGCTAATATTTTACACAATCATTACGGACCTACATGCTATCGTCTTGCAAAGCCTCGTTAAAATCGAAGTCGGACAGTTGGGGTCCTCTCCTTGTTAGTGTCGCTGCTGAGCCCAAAAATTGGGAAATTACAGTGTCAAAGATTTACAGAATGAGTGGGACATTCTGTATTTTGGCACATCCCAATCTCAAAAAGATAGTTGGACGCTTCTTTCTTTCGACGGCATGTGGATTGATATCGGCATGCAAAAAAATTCAGAGAATTTTCCTATTTTCCCGCAGTTAACATCTCTGTTGAGCAATGTCCGATGTCTGCCACACTCCAATGCCGAGGCAGAAAGAATTTTTTCCATTCTTCCTGACATTAAGGTAGTTGCTCCACGCAGGTACCGTCGCTAGATCGGGTTCATCCCCCCATAGAAATAAAATTAGTATTTTCTACGGAATGTATTAGGAAGTTGTTCCAAAATATAAAATATTTCATTTTAGAGTTTTTGATATTAAAATAAAACTAAAATCCAAAATTAATCATAATGCAACTTGAAAAAAATGTTTAAATCTGCACTTTAATTATGCTACGTTATTGAAACACACATTGTGCTTATTCCGTATATGTATACACGTACACTGGTTATCAGGTTATCTGTTTAACCTGTACATATGTATCTGTCTGATATACTGTCATATGGTATCTATAGTAATATCCCCTCCTCTACTAATAATTATGAAACGAAGACTTTATTTTTCCATATTTATGAAAAACTAACTGGTAACAGCATGTTTTTTTTTCTAAATGATTCAGAATATATTATTCTATTACACTGTAGTTTTTCGTTTCAACGTTGTTTATTTTCGCCACAATAAAAATTAATATATACTACTTTCCCACGCTTTTCCAATGCAGTGTGTACAAAAGTATCATTTTTAATTGCAATTATTTAGCGTATAACGTGGCGAACGGTCATCAAATTTCACTATCATATGTATTACATATCTATTTATATATAGTTCAAGTTTGAACAACTTCTTGTTTATTTCGAATCATGAGACAACTACCTTAAGTCGAAAAAAAGGAATAAAATAGGAGCTGATCTCCTAAATTCCATCTGTGTGGTGCGCACATCACTCAAAGCTAGACAGCAGTCTAGTCGCACTATGTCTATCGATGATAGACATTTAAGACTAATGTCAGGAGCAAACTTATATGCAAGTTCGCCGTGTGCACGAAACACGCAACTGTTGACATTGCACACAACGGCGAACTTGTAAATAGATTGTGATTTGTGTATAATGTGTATCTGTGATTGTGACTGTATTAGTGTTTGTTATTGTGTTTGCGATTGTGATTAATAGTGTTTAAAATAGTAGTGTATAAGTATTGTTTGTAGTGTCAGTGCCATTATATTAATAATAAGTGTACATAATTTAGTAGCATAGTATTAATTAAATAATTTATAGTATTTTATATTTTTTATATTATATTTTCATAGTATTTTATAATTTATAGTTATTTATATTATTTTATATAATAAATATAATTTATTCTAATTTTCCAGGAATACCGAGAAGCAAAAAAAATTAGAACACCATTACAAAAAGAAGTAAGTTTCTATTAAAATCAATACTTCATTGAACTTTATTACAGCTGAAATCGTGACTGATTTTGTATTTTTTTTGTTATAGGACGATATTTTATCTGGAACGCATCCGTCTTGGAAGAAAGGAAATATCGAGAAAAACGATGAAACTGGACAATTATTGCGAAAAAATAATTTGTAGTAATATCAACATTTTATTAAACTTTATTGCAATTAAAATCTTGACTGCATTTGTTTATATTATAAGAAAACTTATTTGTATAGGCTACAAAATATGTTTAGGGAAATAATTAAAAATAAAAATAAAAATCGCTATGTGGGGACTCGAAGGAGAGCTCCAGATTGCGATTCATACGCTCGATCATCGATTCTCAGTTTCGTTGCCGTAAAGTCAATTGCGATGCAGTGTTAAAAATAGATTGTGGCTGGCGTAAGCGCATTAGCAGCGCACATGAACATGGTAGTTGTACGATAGTAGATGTAACACGCGAGTGCACGGAAGAAGCCAGTCGGGGAATACAATAAGTTGGAGTGGTGGTATCACGCTTTCCCGCCAGTATGAAAAGCGCAAGCGCAGAAACAGCGCACACGGACATAGTAGTGGTACGATAGTAGAGGTAACGCGCGTGTGAACGGAAGAAGCCAGTAGGGGAATACTGTAGATGAAAGAGGGGGTAAGAGTCGGATCCGAGGATCCTCGTTCTGGCATCACTGGCCCCGAGTTGCGCCTCGGTAGCGGAGAAGGTCGGGTGCGGACGGAGAGTCGCTCCTCGCCGTTGGTCGGGAAATGAGCGGGCAGGATTTCGGGTTTTTCGGGAGGCCGTGCCGGGTCTACTCGGGAACGAGTTGCGCCTCGATTCGTAGTAGGCTGGCCCGGGGGGGAACGGATCGGTTCGGGTCGAGTAGCTCCTCGACTCTGAGAGCGGAGTTCGAGCGCAGGGCAGTGATGCCAGAACGAGGGATTTTTTCCCATACGTGAGCCTTCGTGCGCATGCGCATGCTGACGTCACAGCTCGGCGGGAATTATTTCCATAGACGTATCTATCTATGCAACAGTACGTCGCATAAGGGGCCCTTCCAAGTCGATTTCCGCGCTTTTCGTTAAACTGAATAAAATATTGTATCGTAGTGCAATATTAGTATAGCAGAGTGACTGTTCCTTCGTACGGAGACAAAGGCGCGTTCGAAACGAAGCGAAAGTTTACCGTTCTTTGAGGCCCGGGTCTGGTCGCCAGATTTTTTATTATTTAACAACATTTGGCGACCATCACGCGCAAAGACGTCCAAAACTCTGGTCCTTAAGAAATAAAACAGTCTTCGTTCTGAATAGACGTTTTCATTAATCCGTTGTGCTCTGTCAACGGGTGATAAACGGGAACTTCGGCCCGAACGGTCCCACCGACTTCCGCTGACTTGCGATGACAATGCGGTCATAAATCACGCCCTCGCACAGTATGCAATTTCGCTGTTCTAGCTGGACAATATTCATTTTTTGTAATAGTCCAAATGAATAAAATTTTGTTGGGAATCGATAATAAAATATTCAAATAAACAGAAAATGTAAAAATTATTTGAAAAAACAATCGGTAATTGTTAAATAACTGGCCTCAAAGTTTAACTTCTCGTAGAATGCTCTTACACGCTTGTATCATGCCCTAAAAATTTTCGATGACTGTTTTGTAACGAAAGGATAGAATAGAATTTGTGTATGTGTATCGTTATCTCCACTTACTTAAGATATGGTTAATATCTTAAGTCGCTTTAACAATTAACAAGTAATGTAAGTTGCGTTTCGTAACGTATGTAAACTGTTAACATATATCATTATTTATTACACTTTTGCAATTTGATAGTTTCTTATTTTACATATAAATGTTAAATAACTGTTGAAATATGTATTATTGTGAACGCTAACCACAACATTATGTTGCTTACTAGTATAAAAATCGTTAAAAGTTACGAAAATCATAATTTTTTCCAAATAATAGTTTTGTTCAGATATAACGGCGAAATTGCACACTGTGCATCGAAGAGAAATTCTTGCGATCGGCCGGACTAGGATTTTTTTGGCACATCTGGTCGCATTTTCCTTCGCCAAATAGTAGCAGGGGGTGAAGTTTCCCCTCCTTGAGGCCCTTCTTGGCGATGGTCCTATGGGGGTGGACACTCCTTCCGGAGGAAAGAGTGGCCAATTAACATCTCGCACCGTCCAGAAAATCCGAAAATCCCGCCTGCTGAAATGTCGCAAAAATTCAGCAAGCGGGGATGTTCGGCCCCCAGCGTCTTCGAGAAAGAGTTCGGGAAAATTTTCTTCCGAGTCACTTGTTTCCGAACTATCGAAACGTAACGCGAATCCGCGAGTGTTACTGACAGTGGCAGAAAACTGAAGATGGATTGCCAGCCATCAACTTCGAGGGGATTGGCGCAGAAGAAAACACATTTTAAAAGGAAAGTATTCCAAGTATCTTGGTTAAGTAATAATATTTTTAAAAAATGGTTGAAATCTGCTGACAATAATAAAAAGCTTTCTGCACGGTTTGTAATAAAGTATTAATATGCGGAAAGACTGAACTAGTTAGACATTCGCGAACTCTATCACATATTAAAAATATGAGGGACAGCTGTGACATTACATCATCTGTTTTATTAACCGAAGATAATATTAACACTGATTTGGACCATGATAGTAAAGTAAAAATAGCCGAAATAAAGTTAGCTGCTTTTTACGCGGAGCATAATATTGCATTTCAAACAATCGATCACATGGTCCCATTATTAAAAGAAATCTGTTCCGATCCGCAGGTGGTTAACGATCTAAAATTGTCACGGACGAAATGTTCACAATTAATAAAAAATGTAATAGGCAAACGCGAAAGCGATAAGCTTATTGCAGATTTAAAAATTCAAAAATTGTCTATATTAATTGATGAAAGTACGACTATCGCTAACGATAAGTTGCTTTGTATTTTAGTAAAATATATTTCATTAAACACAAAGAAATCTATAACAAAATTATTAGAACTAATTTATTTAGATGCTTCGGATTGCTCTGCAGATAAATTATATTTAGCATTTAAGAAATCTTTGCAATCGAAAAATATTCCATTAAGTAATATTGTAGGAATGGTTTGCGATAATGCGTCTGTCATGACAGGCATTAGAGATTCTTTTGCAAGTAGATTAAAGAAAGAGGTACCGGCCCTTATTGTATTACAATGTATCGTGCGGCTCCACAGCCGTGTCACCTGGGCGGCGGAGCTTCTCGTTTTCAACCGCCTATTCGTACCATTTTGTTTCTTGGAGTCCACTCGCTCAGCCTCTTAAAGGAAGCACCCGACAAAGTCGTAGCATTCAAATATTCTTATTAGTTTGTCTGGAGGAGCGAGACATTGTATTACATTGTTGTCTCGTCGCGCGCTTCGTTTCATCAAGGAGAATCTCCCCATGTGGTGGGGGTAATTCTGCCGGAGTTTATTCTGTTTTCACTATAGAGATGTTAGAAATCTGGTGCCTATGCCGATGTCCTCACTGTCGCCACCCAAATCGCGTTGTCTCCCTTGCTTCGATCTGCAGCGTTCTCTCTTTTCGTCTTTTAGTTCGATTTGTATGTGTAGCTCTTTTAACGAATCGCGAGGTAGAACGTCAAGTGCCTTCGTGTACATGTGACAAGAGGCATGACGCTTGACGCCTGGCGAATCAGGCTCTGCCAAAACAGGCTTACCTCCTAGGTGACACGGCCGTGGAGCCGCACGGTATATGCCATTCCTCAGCTTTAATTGCAAGTAAAGCTTGTTCGAAATTGCCGGATTGTTGTGAAAATCTGTTACATTTAGTTTCGACTTATTTCCATGGAAGTGCAAAACGATCAGCCATCCTGCGGGAATTTCAGGAATTTTTTGAAGTAGAGTCGCGAAAAGTTTTAAAATTATCAGGTACAAGATGGCTCGTCTTACAGAAGTGTGTTGTAAGACTTCTTGATAACTGGGAAGTTTTAAAACATTACTTCTACCTGGAGACACTAGAAAATAAAAATAAGTCGGCAACAACTATTTCAACTTTTCTAGGCGATTGTGAAATTAAAGCTTTTATGCTATTCTTGAAATATTCATTAAATTTTTTCAACGAATTTAATGCCTTATTTCAAAGCAGAAACGTATTAATTCATAAATTAGCCGAAAGTAGCGAAAAATTAATGAAACAGATGGGAAACAATTTTTTGCTACCTCATGCGCTAAAAAACATTACAAACGATATTATTGATAATAAAAATATTTTGCCATTAACTTCAGTTTATGTTGGTCCGGAATGCGAAACATTTTTAGAAACACAAAATAACGAATTTATTGTTAAATTAAAAAATATTTATTTATCGTTCTACATTACAGCGTTAGAAGAAATGATAAAAAGATTATCATATAATGATATTATTCGCGAATTAAAATTTTTAGATCCGAGTGTAGCTTTGCGCGAGGAAAGTAGACTTGCCTTTCCAGATTTGAGAAATGTAGCAAAAAATTGCCAAATTGATAATGTCACAGCTTTAGCACATGAATGGAGAATGCTCCCTATCGTCCTTGATGAAGACCAAAAATCTAATTTAGCTAAAATGGAAATAGATGTAATGTGGAATACTATTTTCAAAAAACGCAATTTAAATGACGAACCACTTTTCCCACATTTACAAATTTTAGTATATTCAGTACTATCTCTTCCATATTCAAATGCCGAAGCAGAAAGATTATTTTCTATTGTCTCAGATGTTAAGAATAAAAAGAGAAATAGGATTGATGCAGCCACTTTAGACGCGGTGTGCAAAATTCGATGTTCCTTTCAATCAGAAAATATCGATTGCCGTTCATTCCAAGTAGACTCTAAACATTTAGAATTGTATGAATCTAACAATTTATATTCCCCATGTAGTAGTACAATCAATCACAAAAATGATTAACATAACTATAGATTTTAGTGCATGCTATCCACAAATAATTTTTTCACTGTAGAAACCCAATATAAAACAATTGTTCCATATTTTCCATATTCGAATTTTATAACAGTTTAAATCTTTCTTTGCGTTTGCAACGAATTTTTTTGTTCTGGCTTTTTATCTTTTTCAGCATCAGGACTCTCTCTTTTTATTCTTATAACTAACAATATTATTGTCACAATTATAATATGCTCTTGAGCAGTTTTAATTCAAGTTATTTTCGGCATATTTTTCATTGTAAATGGTTTCTGTTCATTTCTCTTTGTTATAGCATTACGTACTGTGATATTTTATTGTGATAATATTATAATTAGTACAATATTTTTCCACAAGGAATACTTTTATTTATTTGTTATATGTAATATATAGTTTTTTCGTTTTACTTACGTTCTCTAGCATACACAGGTAAATGACAATTTGTGCAATATTAGGGTACCTTTAGTTATGTATTTTTTTATATATTTTATGAAAAATTTATTATATATCATGTTTTCCTTTTTTATGTTTACTTTTTACTTCACGAGACAAATATATGTGTGATTAATTTGTGATATATTTCTTTGTTTTAGCAACCTCCTGGGGCTGCTACATTAGAGTATATTTTTATTTAAAAAATTTTGATTTATTATGTAAATAATATATTTTTCTGTATCACTTGGTTTATGTACAATGTTCTGGTTTGAATACTAGTAAGGTTTTCTGCAGTTTTCCTTACTCTCGCAACAAATGTTGGTATTCATTTAATAAATCGGCTGCAGATATACAAAATAATAAGAAAACATATATTTATTTATTTCCACGTAAATATATTATTCCTTTCAAAAATGTCCTCTTCCTGTAATTTCTACCGTATTTAAACTGTCACGGGGGTCTAACGATACCCCATATTTGAGTAAAGTATATACATTACTGAGGATTTGGTAGTGCGCATGCTTGGGAAAAATCCCTCGTTCTGGCATCACTGGCGCAGGGTCGGCAAGTTGCTCCTTGCCGCGGTTTCCCACGAGTTGCGCCTCGTGAAAAGGAAAGTCAGAGTTGCACCTCTGGCGAGTCGGTCGTTCAGTCGCACCTGACAGATCGCTCTCTCTCTTTCGGTCTCTGTTGCTAAATAGCGTGCTCGGGCTCGTCTCCCGATTTGCGTTCCGGCCGCGGCTTTTATACCCGGTCGGGCTTCCCCCACCGCGGCGGTCGCGTCGGGATTGGAAGGGAGGGAAACGGACGAACACCGTTAATTTGAATCCGCTTTTATTTCGCCCCGTTACAATGAGAAGACGCGCCTATGCCCAACTCGGTTGATACGGCAGACTGAAAAATGCACACCATATGTGCACGTACAACCTACCACATTTTTCATTTTTTTCTATTGAAATAAACCTCGTTAGAAGTTTTTAATGTACTCTCGAACTCTCTCAAATGAATTCAAGTCGATTAAAAAAAAGGATCCGTACGTTTCGTTTTCAGAGATTTAGAAAAAGTGGGGGCCAACTTTACTCTAAATTTTCAATTGAATTTTTCAAAAAAACTATCAACTCTCAACGTTCTTTTTGTATGTACTCTCAAACTCTCTTAAACGATTCTCAATAGATTAATATTGAAAAAACCTCGTGAGAATTTGTGCAGGGGCTAACTTCACAGAGGTCAAATTTTTAATGCGGGATCGATAAAAAATCAATTGGCTCATTTTAAACAATAGTATCAAGTTTTATTATAATATTACAGTAAATAATCAGCTACTATGAATAACTATAATTGACACTGTAGCAAAAACAATCTTATTGTTAGAAACTATACTTAATATTAATAAAGGAACAACATTGGAGGTATTTAAATACCTATTATTGGCATCACATTTCAGTTCTTAGATAGGCTATATAATATTTTAAGAGTGATCTGCTTTGCACTTTAAATTTAAATATAAAATGTAATATATAACAAATGATATATAATAATGTAATATAAAGGTAAATATAAATATAAACTGTTAACAAATCAACATTAAAAAATATGAAGCAGTTATTTTAGTTTAACATTTTGTTTTTTTCTATACAGTACGAATTAAGAAATAATACTTATTTGATCTACTTTTTTTGGCAGGAGCCTATTTCTTCTTTGGTTTGTAACGAACCCGGCTTTAGAAAATAATCGCTCTGACGGCACCGACGAAGCGGGTATGCATAAATATTTGTGTGCCATTTTGTATAAAGATGGAAATATATGTTTCCGTTGTTCCCAAAACACAAGCGGATCTTGTTTTCGATCTAAATATGGCAGATCTAGGTACTGTTTTAATACAAATGAAGCGGACGATATTGGCGTCTGCTGCCTAACACTTTCACTTATTCTTCTGTCAAAGTTCTCCCAGAGTTCGTCGTCGTCATTTAACCCTTTTAGTGCCGGACGACGATATATCGTCGTTCGCTACAATTGCCAAAAGTGCCAACGACGATATATCGTTGTGCGTGTAATACCGCCTTATTCTTCGCATTGCGAGAAAGTTTTATCTCAAAATAAATTTATAAATGATCTAATTAGATTGTAAATGATCGAATTTCGTTGCAAAAGAATTTAGAAACCAATTTGGGTGTGACTTTTTACACATTTTCTACCGGTGAGTACCGAGACTCTGTTTACGCTGAAGCGATACGATGGAGACTCGACACCAAACAATTTCCTAACACCGAAATCGAAATGTTTATGATAGTTATCTGAGAGTTTGTATGCCACGCCGTGCATCGAGGCTAAAATCTTTCTTTTCAGTCTTTGCTTGACTTTTATAAAGAGCAATTCTAAGCAGTGTTCGAAATATCGAGCAATACCGGAGGCCCAAGTATTCGCAAACTTCCTGGAAGGAGAGAAAAAGTTTACGTTGTTTGTAGTTGGAAGGGCGGTGGGCCTATGCGAAGATCACACACAATTTGTATTCATTGCTCTAAAGCATCAATGCTAAGTAAATGATTCGGGGGAGTTATAATAAGGAAATGTTACACATTTGCAATAGCCAGATAACTAAATAGCAATATTTATAATAATAAATAATATACAAAATTATATCATAAATATATTTATGATAATAAAATTTTGTTTCAGCAATATTGTATTACCTACACCAACCACTTGTCTTGTAGCAGATAAAATCCGTTTATCGCCCGCACTGTACCATCGAGTTATCTTTTATTTTTGTGTGTGAAATGTCATAAATTTTTTTACAAAATAAATTGGAAATGTAAATTATACGTTGCGTACTAAGTGGTTTGTATAAAGTTATGATGAAAGAATGCCTTTCCCTATGTGTAAAAACGATTTGAAAGAGAGAACTCAATTTTTATATTCTTTATAATAATTTATAATTGTATTATTCATATTATTTTCAATTGATATTGAAGAATTAGTATCACTCCTTTATTCTCTATTTCGTCCTGAATCCGTTGCTTTTTTAATCATGTAAATATCATTTGTAGTTTAGTTTTTATAAGCGTTTTTCCAAATCTTTGTATATTTGTCAAATTCGGCCGGTTATCTTCGCATAGGCACTCGTTTTTCGCCCGGCACTAAAAGGGTTAAAGAAGCTTGACAAGTTATAGCTACAGTAGGTTCATCTTGTCTCGCGACTGATGGGGGCTGAATCTGAGCTAATTCTTCGAGAACATATTTTACTGCATTTTCCGCAGTACTTTCCACGCCAAATGCTTTTTTCTTGAAGCGTGGGTCAAGAATAGTTGCCTTTGCTGCGGTCCTGTTCGTTTCATAGACACCTAATCTTTTATCTACCACTTCCATCAGCGATCGTTGTAGATGCTTCCCCGCTACGGTGTTCGGCTTTTTTTTCAATATGGAACTTTGCAGTCCTCTTACGATTGGAATAATACACGATAAAGTTGGGTAGGAATCTCCAGATAACATCGTTGTGACTTTTTCTAATGGCTGTAAAACGGCAACACAATCTTCCAGTATGGACCATTCGGCTGGATTCAAGTTTGGAGGAGCCGAATTTTGATTCTCAGTAGTCTTTCAAACATGTAGAAGGTTGAATTCCATCTCGTTTGTACTTCTTGTTTCACTTTGATGACTTCTAAGTTCATTTGGTTCTGCATGTCTCTCAGTATATTAGATGATTTTATACTCTGTTTAAAGTGGGCAACTATCGCACGACTTTTTGTAATAACATCTAGAACTTCATCATTTTTCAAATGAGTAGTTTGGACATTATCATTGTCTCTACTAATGCAGTCTTTCACAGCAAGATTTAATGTGTGTGCAACACACAGATGGTTCCTTTTGCTTAGATCAGGCTGTTGAATTAGTTACACGCCGCGAGCCTTTTCTGAGTCGCTCCGTCTGCTTCTCCCTCCCAACTATTTTACCCAACCAGGAATGACTTGCCAGACTCGGCGTATTACACGAGTATAGTGGCGCTTTAGGGCGCCATTCGCCTCTGTTCGCTCGCGCTGGAAAGACGCCGGGCACGCCGATTACGGGAAAAAAAATCGATGCGCGTATCCTGTCGACTGACATTATCTGTCAACGAACAGTTTCAGATCGCGTCACATGGCGTTTAGGTTAAAACAAAAGTATTACTAGTAAAAAAGTATGCTCAGATATGTCTTGAATTAAATGTGATTAACAGATTGTTAGCAGAAAAACATTGAAATTTTACTTTGTTGCATTCTTCGATACAAAATGAAAGAAGCGCATTTTCGCTGCTTGACACTCAACCGGTTAAAATCTCTTGCTAAGTCGACCGTGGCGGCAACAATGTATTCTTTGACGCGAGAGCTAACGTTTTGCTGTCGCCGTAATTTTAAATTATTTGCGTTGGAAATTAATTTATACGTGCGCGTGCTAGATCGTAACACAACTGTTGCTTTAGTATACATATGAATTAAAGAAACAAGAGGTAACAAATTCAAGATTACTGGATATAATTTTAATAAACTATCGTTATGATTGTTGTATGTATGGTTGTGTGTATAAATGTATGCACAGTAGAACCATTTATTTTAGAAGAAAATGTTATATGTATATATAAAAGTTTCATAATATTGTGGAGATAATATCGATGCACTACTAATTTTTTTATTTATTTATTTCTTCAACTTTACTTGAAGGAAAACTTCATTGTTTGTACAGAAATATATATCTACATTGAATGAAAACATATATTCACAAATAGAAATATATGTTTACGCTGTTTAAATTAGATAACCTCAATGTTTCCATTGTTACGTGCCAGGGCCAGGAGCGTTGCGAGTGGCCGAGGTAAAAGAATAAGGTAGAGTGTTCGTTTGGATGTTGGTTTTTAGAAGTTGTTAGTACCGAGCAATCTCGTGTATAGGAGACACGAGATAGCCGTAGGAAGTGAATCACTTGTGGACTTTCCGGTGTATGGTTACCACTGGATGCCACGGGAGGTTGGAACACTTGTAGACTAGCTCGTGCGATTAACACGAGGTGCTACGGGAGGTTGGAACACTTGTAGACTAGCTCGTGCGATTAACACGAGGTGCTACGGGATTGTTAGTAAGGCTGACGTAACTTTATAATTGTTGCAATACACCTCGAGCGGTAAAGATGTATTGCTGTGGGATCGCAGGCTGGAGATTTCTAATAGGTAGTCGTAAAGGATTTAAACCCGAAGTGATCAAAACTCGAACAAGTTATATTTTCGTATAAATGGCTGGATACAGTTAAAGTGTACTGTATGTGTGTGGTACAAAGGTGTTACGTGGAGTCGTGTAATGTGTTCGCACGCACCTAGTTGCACTACTCTCTATTTTGACGCACTGAGGAAATGCGGGGTATTAGAACAGAAATGCCTAATAGATATCGCGGACTTTACGCGTATTCTATATGGTTATATCGTAGCGAGAACTCTAAGTTTCGTCTAACGATTAGATCTATACGCGTAGTTTAATCGGTGTAACAACGTGACGATCTTACAGTGAACTAAGCCCATGGCATGAACTGCAGTCGATCTTTTATAGGTCGAAAAAGTGGTGGGGTGCTTCTATTTCCAAGAATTTCCCGAGGGATGTAATAGAAAAGGTGTCTTACTGTTAAGAGGTCATTCGCCTGTTCGAGTTCCTATTTCCTAACGTAATTATTCTAAGCAAACAGAGCGACTTTGAGACTGATCGAGGGGTCCGGCTGCACAAGTGGTAGATTTCCGGCCCCGAGTTGGAGAGTCTAAATTTCTTAGACTCAGGGCCGTATGTAACACCATTGGTATTTTGAGATACAATATAAGTTTTTCAATGTTATTCCTGTCACTATTCTCTGCCGAATTTGCCAAAACACCGCCGGAAGTCCAAAAACATTAAAATCTCTTAATCGCATTTAATTCAAGACATATCTGAGTATACTTTTTTACTAGTAATACTTTTGTTTTAACCTATACGCGATGTGACGCGATCTGAAACTGTTCGTTGACAGATAACATCAGTCGACGGGATACGCGCATCGATTTTTTTTCCCGTAATCGGCGTGCGCGGCGTCTTTCCAGCGCGAGCGAACAGAGGCGAATGGCGCCCTAAATAAAAGCGCCACTATACTCGTGTAATACGCCGAGTCTGGCAAGTCATTCCTGGTTGGGTAAAATAGTTGGGAGGGAGAAGCAGGCGGAGCGACTCAGAAAAGGCTCGCGGCGTGTAACTAATTCAACAGCCTGGCTTAGATAGTCATTCACAGCTTTTTTCATGCCTGAAGCATTATCAGTCACGATAGTTACTATTTTATCAAAAATTTGCCATTCAGTCAACATGACTCGCAGAGCATTTGCGATGTTAAGCGAAGTATGATTTTCACATAGTTCAGTCGTTGAAATCACTAAAGCGCGTAATTTCGGACCTTTGATAAAATGCGCGGTTACACTAATAAAGCTCTTTTGACTATCTGAGTTCCAGATATCAGTTGTCAAAGCAATGGCCTGTACATTTTGCAATTTCTCTTTCAATTCTCCACTACATGTTTTATATCTTTCTTCCAGCATTTGAGTCAATTTTTTTCGTGAAGGTAATACATAATCTGGATTTAATTTATTGGAATATTTTGTAAAGCCTTCGTTTTCTATTATTTGTAACGGTTGCATATCTAAAACAATCATGTCTAATAATGCTTCGTCACCAGCTTTTTGGTTGATTTTGGTAGGGGCAGTTAAACGCATTTGCCTCAATCGCTTCGGCATTGGTTCACTAATTGCTGGGACATTCGATGTTTGCGAGGGTGGCACAATGACAGTATTTTGCATTGTTAACGGGCGACTTATTAGCGAAGAATTTGTATAGTTGTGATTGTGTTCAATATTCCCGATGTCACGATTAAAATTTTCATTTTCATCACAAGCTAAATTTAAATTATGTCCAGTGGCTTCGCTATACTGTACTGCATGTTTTTTCTTTACATGATTAATTAATGTAGTTGTGTTTCCTACAAACTTATAAGAGCAGGCACAGAGTTTACAAGTAACCCTGGTATTGTCCGAATTTTTGGAAAAGAATTCCCATGCCGCGCTTTTTTTATTTCCGGGCGCCATTTTTTGGCAGTAAAACAAAAGTTGGTGGTCAACAACAAACAAAATCTTTTCAGATCAAGGTTATGACATAAGTGTCACTTTAACTCCTAAATTATTTAGTTAATTACGCGACACGCCACTCTTTAAATACAAAAACTGTATTTTTCTTATTCACTATAAGATCTTTAACACCCCGTATTACTCAATGTACCCTTATTTAAATCTTTTCCCGCAACTCGGAGGTATTGAGGTCCGTCTCAGGGTAGGCAAGCTGCCGTGTATGAAAAAGGTCCGCAAGCAGCGCCGCTTTTAGCTGAGCGGCGAACTAAAGGCATAAAGGGTATAGCAGGATAGCTCATTCGATAGATAATGCTCGGCGATCATTGTGTACCAAATTTTAACCCTTTATCTTGATCGGAAGGGTAGTTATGGGGAAAATTAAAAAAACAGGTTTTTGGCCCTTTTCCCCCATTTATTGAGGTGTAAAAAATCCTAAAAAATTCTGACATATTCTACACGGTATCGGACATGTTGGAGAATTTTTTCAGATTTTTCCGTCGAAGTACCTCAGCGTGAAAAATGGGCAAAGTCAAAAAAAACGGAAAAAAGAAGATTTCGTATCGAAATCTTCGAGGTACAACTTTTTGTTTTATATAGTAACAATCTAACACCTACGATTGTTATCCCCAATTTTTTTCAGATTTTTAAACCACCTGCGTCATTATGAAAAAAATCGAAAACCGATTTTCGGGACGTATTTTGATCTAAAACGCAAGAAGTAATTGTTATTTTTCCATTATTTTCATAGAGTATGTTCATTTTGTGGTTTTTAATGTTTTACCATTACAGATAATTTCATAACTATAAAAGGAATTGAGATAACTCACTTATCTGTAAACTATGTGTTACATTATGTACCATAATTTTGAACGTTCTTTCAACAGCAGCAGTGGCGACGCGTCTAGAGCAGGCTGTTGAATTAGTTACACGCCGCGAGCCTTTTCTGAGTCGCTCCGCCTGCTTCTCCTTCCCAACTATTATACCCAACCAGGAATGACTTGCCAGACTCGGCGTATTACACGAGTATAGTGGCGCTTTAGGGCGCCATTCGCCTCTGTTCGCTCGCGCTGGAAAGACGCCGCGCACGCCGATTACGGAAAAAAAAATCGATGCGCGTATCCCGTCGACTGACGTTATCTGTCAACGAACAGTTTCAGATCGCGTCACATGGCGTTTAGGTTAAAACAAAAGTATTACTAGTAAAAAATTATGCTCAGATATGTCTTGAATTAAATGCGATTAAGAGATTTTAATGTTTTTGGACTTCCGGCGGTGGTTTGGCAAATTCGGCAGAGAATAGTGACAGGAATAACATTGAAAAACTTATATTGTATCTCAAAATACCAATGGAAACATTGAGGGTATCTAATTTAAACAACGTAAACATATATTTCTATTTGTGAATATATGTTTTCATTCAATGTAGATATATATTTCTGTACAAACAATGAAGTTTTCCTTCAAGTAAAGTTGAAGAAATAAATAAATAAAAAAATTAGTATTGCATCGATATTATCTCCACAATATTATGAAACTTTTATATATACATATAACATTTTCTTCTAAAATAAATGGTTCTACTGTGCATACATACAACAATCATAACGATAGTTTATTAAAATTATATCCAGTAATCTTGAATTTGTTACCTCTTGTTTCTTTAATTCATATGTATACTAAAGAAACAGTTGTGTTACGATCTAGCACGCGCACGTATAAATTAATTTCCAACGCAAATAATTTAAAAATACGGCGACAGCAAAACGTTAGCTCTCGCGTCAAAGAATACATTGTTGCCGCCACGGTCGACTTAGCAAGAGATTTTAACCGGTTGAGTGTCAAGCAGCGAAAACGCGCTTCTTTCATTTTGTATCGAAGAATGCAACAAAGTAAAATTTCAATGTTTTTCTGCAAACAATCTGTTAATCGCATTTAATTCAAGACATATCTGAGCATACTTTTTTACTAGTAATACTTTTGTTTTAACCTAAACGCCATGTGACGCGATCTCAAACTGTTCGTTGACAGAAAACGTCAGTCGACGGGACACGCGCATCGATTTTTTTTCCCGTAATTGACGTGCGCGGCGTCTTTCCAGTGCGAGCGAACAGAGGCGAATGGCGCCCTAAAGCGCCACTATACTCGTGTAATACGCCGAGTCTGGCAAGTCATTCCTGGTTGGGTAAAATAGTTGGGAAGGAGAAGCAGGCGGAGCGACTCAGAAAAGGCTCGCGGCGTGTAACTAATTCAACAGCCTGGTCTAGAGTGTCTGCTCTGGAACCGCTATGAACTTTTTGTCGCGGGTTCGCGTCCCGGAAGGTATATTTTTTTTTCTTTTTTTTTTAATCTGTAAATGCATAAAAATAATCAATAATCATTTTTAACAGCTATTGCGATAATCCTAAATGCATAAAAAATGTATATCGTATAGAAAATAGTTTTAGAGCATATCTGTTGTTTTGCCGGCTCTCTCTAGCAATATGTTATCCCATGGTTACGGATATTTTTAAACATTTAAATTACGGAAATGTTAACTTATTATGGTATATAAAAATGTATATTCGGCACCAAAGATCACAACACTTGCACTAACAGAGTATATGCACGTAATGATTACTTTACTTGCATGTTTCTTTCCCTTATATTCAAAGAAGAATCGTTGACATGGAGGGGATATGCTCGAAACTTGGAAAATATGAATTTCTATTGGTTTGTATTATATTGCCATTTTTAATTTGTTAGTTCTGAAATGAGCGTAGGGAAGACAATTTATGGTTGGGTCTCCGCTATTGTCTCGAATGTGTCAAACCGATTTAATGCTGGGTATGTAACCATTTATGAATATTTGTACTTTTTTAAGTATGTACAGTTCCATGTGACTAGGTAGAGACAGAAACCATTTAACAGTGAATTGACCAATATAACATAAATACCTATAGGGGATTAGCTTAGTACCTGCGCCAAACTTTCAATGCCAGCAGGTCATTGGTGAAGCCTTACGGACAGGAAGGGTTCGTGTGATATTGGAGCAGGCGCAATAAAATAATAAAATCCTGCAAACTAAATTATATGCCTCTATTTCTTAAAGGTATTTTGAAAGCGATACAAATGCTCATCAGTAAGATATCTAAAAGCTTAAGAAGTAAATTCGTATATAACAATAAAGCAATTTTAACGAATGTATCTATTGTACAGTTATGGCCCTCAAACGTATTATTTATTCTATATGATTTCGGAACAAATAACAAACTAGTACTTATGGCGAAAAATAATAATCTACCAAAAGAAAGGAACTTTTGTTTTCATTCAACATGACTTCGGCAGGAATTTGTCAAGGTATAAACTCCGTTCCTTTAGTGCCGAATATACATTTTTATATACCATAATAAGTTAACATTTCCGTAATTTAAATGTTTAAAAATATCCGTAACCATGGGATAACATATTGCTAGAGAGAGAGCCGGCAAAACAACAGATATGCTCTAAAACTATTTTCTATACGATATACATTTTTTATGCATTTAGGGTTATCGCAATAGCTGTTAAAAATGATTATTGATTATTTTTATGCATTTACAGATTAAAAAAAAAAAGAAAAAAAAATATACCTTCCGGGACGCGAACCTGCGACAAAAAGTTCATAGCGGTTCCAGAGCAGACACTCTAGACGCGTCGCCACTGCTGCTGTTGAAAGAACGTTCAAAACTATGGTACATAATGGAACACATAGTTTACAGATAAGTGAGTTATCTCAATTCCTTTTATTGTTATGAAATTATCTGTAATGGTAAAACATTAAAAACCACAAAATGAACATACTCTATGAAAATAATGGAAAAATAACAATTACTTCTTGCGTTTTAGATCAAAATACGTCCCGAAAATCGGTTTTCGATTTTTTTCATAATGACGCAGGTGGTTTAAAAATCTGAAAAAAATTGGGGATAACAATCGTAGGTGTTAGATTGTTACTATATAAAACAAAAAGTTGTACCTCGAAGATTTCGATACGAAATCTTCTTTTTTCCGTTTTTTTTGACTTTGCCCATTTTTCACGCTTAGGTACTTCGACGGAAAAATCTGAAAAAATTCTCCAACATGTCCGGTATCGTGTAGAATATGCCAGAATTTTTTCGGATTTTTTACACCTCAATAAATGGGGGAAAAGGGCCAAAAACCTCTTTTTTTAATTTTCCCCATAACTACCCTTCCGATCAAGATAAAGGGTTAAAATTTGGTACACAATGATCGCCGAGCATTATCTATCGAATGAGACTACCCCCATTGAAATCGGTTCAAGGGCACTTTTGACCACCTTATCCTGCTATACCCTTTATGTATAGCATGCCCATCTATATTAATGTGTATACACTGTATACAGTGGTTGTATTCTAGAGTAGACCTTGTTTTCTTTACAATTTTATTTTTAAATTAAAATAACAACGTTATGTTTCAATTAACTATTTTTTATTAACATTCACAATAAAAAAGAATTATAATATACATAGGTGTACATAGGAACACATATACTTTCTAACCTCTGTTTTCTTTACAGAAAATAACCGAACGTTTCTTCCTGTGTTTCATACTTATGTTGTATGCAAAGCTACGAAAAATTCGTACTCGCGGCTACCTCTATAGGGAAATGTATGGAAACGCGTGTGCGAGTGTTGCGGGAGAGGGAGAACGCGAGAGAGAGTCTTAATTAGGAGCCCGTGCAAGACGGACGAAATTGCGATACGATTACGTTACTCCACGAAATTAATTCTTTTATTTCTGTTCGTTCTTTTTTTACTTCTTTATAATAAAACTGCTTCAATTCTCAGAAGTGGGATCATCACCATCAACGTTCGGTGGGATCGGTATTACGATAATCGAGGTAATAGATCGCATTTCGCAATTCGGGAAAACACGTGGCCGTTAAGAGGTGCGACGCCATTACGGGTACGACGAAGTCGGAGAAAAGTCGCAAAGTTTCGAGCGGACGCGAAGTGTGATTACGTACCAAAAAGGTAGCCTTTCTGTGGAAAAAGGGATAGGTGAGACGAATACCTTTTTCGTGTTGCGCGATTTTTTTCGTGAGGGACTAACAGACGGCGTGAGACGCGAAGTACGTGCTGCTAGTGGGAAATCGGAGATCGGCAAACGAATAAAGTTATTTCGGACTATGGCGAATCAAACGATGCGTGCCGTTGTAGAGGAGGTGACGGATGTCGAACCGCTACCCGAAGACCGACATTTTCGCGATGTGTCGCGAGTGTTGCCAGAGTTCGACCCGGTTAAAGACGAATTAACGGTCGAACAATGGCTGGACAAAATGGAAGAATATGGTGAATTGTATCTGTGGGACGAAGTCGCAATGAAGCACCATGCACTGGCGAAACTTAGTGGCGTGGCCAGGAAATGGCGGGACAGTCTACCACGAGGGGACCGATCATGGCAAGTCTGGAAAAAGCTGCTTCAGGAGAATTTTCCCTCCCAAGATAGCGCAATGGCGCAGACGCGAGAGGCCCAAAATTATCGTCGTAAACCAGGTCAGCATATAGTTGAATATTATTATGAGAAATTAGCTAAATGCAATAAGGCAAAAATGAACGATCGCGAAGCGGTCGAATGGATCGTAGATGGGTTGGCTAACGTACGATTTAAAGATTATCTAGGATCGTTAAGTAAATATCGACGACCTTGTGATTTGTTGCCCGATCTAAGAAGCGGGAGTGTACACATAAGGGACACGACGACCTATAATCCGACAGAGAGGTCCGCTAGCAAGACGAAGCTCGACGGATCGTCTTGTTATGTTTGTAAGCGGACAGGTCACACAGCAAAACAGTGCCCGAATTCGAGAAGAGAAGCTACATGTTTCAAATGCGGCGAGCGCGGCCATTACGCGCGAGCATGCGCAGCTACTGGTGGCGCTTCGATCGGCGGGAAAGGGACCACGACTTTACGAGGTGGAACAACGGAGATAAACAAACAAGTCCTGCAGGTTGGCGGTAATACTCATTTCAAATATACGAAGAATGCAAAAATTAACGGAAAATTAGTGCAATGTTATATAGACTTAGGGAGTAGTGTGAATGCCCTTCGGAAAGACGTCGCAGACTCAATAGGCGTCACATATTACGAGACTGAGTTAGATCCATTCATCGGTTACGGGCAAGGACGCGTGCAACCGATAGGAATTTTTACGACAAAAGTGGACATCGACGGGGTGGAGGTGTTAACAGAAGTTCACGTCGTGCCAAGCGACAGTCAAGTGATCCCGTTGCTGATAGGACATCCTTATACGGAGCACCCTGATGTACTGATCCTCAGTACGAAGGGGGAACTTCGAGTGGCGTCATCATTCGAGAACCTCATGCAGCATCCGGTTCCGGAGAGGATGAGCAAAACTGTCTTGTGGGCGGAAGAGGCCCAGATAATTCCTGACAACTACTTAGGGCATGTCGTTGTTGCAGGTGACCTTCCTAATACAGAGTTGTGTGTTGAAGGGGGTTTGAGGGAAAGCGGTTCGATGATTCCGCGGTGCTTGGTGACCACGGACGAGACGGGACGCGCGACCCTCCCAGTTTTGAATCTCTCGGGGCAGCCAATAACCATACAACCACAGGAGAAGATCACCCGGGGAGAAATCTGCGAACCAGGGACCTACCAACGAGAGGTCAACGACGAGCCAATCGCAGAGGAAGCGGTGGATACAGATGTCGATTCAGCGGAAGCCAAACAGCTGATTGCGTTACTGAACGAGCACCGAGACCTGATGGCGTTTAACATACGGCAGATAGGATGCACCGACAAATTGACGATGAGTATAGAAATAAGTAGTAGTAGTCCGATATATCATCGTCCGTATAAACTTTCGTTTCACGAACGCGAGCAACTTAAAGATTTAATTAATGATCTGAAGTCGGCGGATATAGTCGAGGACAGTAGCTCACCGTTTGCGAGCCCAGTGCTCTTGGTTAGAAAGCGCAGTGGAGAAGTTCGCATGTGCATCGATTATCGTGCCATTAATAAAGTTACACTTAAAGATAGATTCCCGTTACCGCGAATTGATGACCAATTAGACCGGTTATCGGGGTACGTGTATTTCACGAGTATAGATTTGTATAGTGGGTACTATCAAATACCGATAGAACCTCAATCGCGAGATAAGACAGCGTTTATTACGCCTGACGGACAGTACCATTTCAAACGTATGCCGTTTGGACTTTGCAATGCGCCGTCAAAGTTCCAAAGATTAATTAATTTAGTGTTAGGAAACTTACGATACGATATAGCCATGGCTTACCTAGACGACGTAATAATTCCGAGTAAAACCGTAGAAGAAGGGCTAGCGCGTTTAAGATTAGTTTTAGGAATTTTAAGGGAAGCAGGCCTTACAGTAAACTTAAAGAAATGTCACTTTTTGAAGAGAAAGATTTTGTATTTAGGCTTTGAGGTATCCGAGCAAGGTATAGAGCCAGGAAAAGAAAAGTTGCGGAGCATAGAGCAGTTCCCTGAACCGAAAGATGCCCGCGACGTGCGAAGTTTCATCGGTCTTGCAAGCTATTTCAGACGTTTTGTTCGAGGTTTCGCATCAGTAGCCCGACCGTTGACGGATTTGCTAACGAAAAACGCGAATTTCCACTGGGGAGCGGAGCAAAATGACGCGTTCGTTGAGTTAAAACGTCGACTGACAAGCAGCCCGATATTAGCGTTGTATAATCCGGAGGCACCGACCGAAGTGCATACTGACGCAAGTAGCATCGGCATCGGTGGAGTTTTGTTACAAAAGCAGACCGAGGGAAGTTGGCACCCAGTAGCTTACTATAGCCGAAAGACTTCTAAAGAAGAAGCGAAGTATCATTCATTCGAGCTCGAGGCGTTGGCAATTGTTAGTTGCTTAGAAAAGTTCAGAGCGTATCTGATAGGGATTTTCTTTACGATCCGGACAGACTGCAACAGTCTCAAACTACTGGCGAATAAGCGCGAATTAAACCCGCGTATAGGCAGATGGTTTATACGATTATCAGAGTATAATTATCAAATTGACTATCACAGTGGGGAGCAGAATAAAGTAGCAGACGCTTTAAGTAGAAATCCGACAGACGCCAGTCAAGACACACCGGTGATAGGTTTACCCGTGTTAGGAGTACGGTTAAATACCGATTGGATCGCGGCAATGCAGCGTGCGGACCCCGAAATCCTCCGTGTTCGCGACGCTCTCGAGACAGGCGACCAAGATACTCATAGCCAATATACAATGTATAACGCGCGTGTATATAGGCTAACAAACGGTAAGTGGAGGCTCTACGTACCGAGTGATTTGAGATATGATGTGATATCCGAGGCGCACCGTTCACTTTCACATTTAGGTGTCGAGAAAACGCTAGCTAAAGCGCAAGAAACATATTATTTCCCTAAAATGCGAGAATTTGTCACGCAGTATGTGAATAGATGCGTGAATTGTCTGTATCACAAACCGTTTGCAGGAAAAGCGCCAGGGTACTTGCATCCTTTGGATAAGGGCAATACTCCTTTTCACACTGTGCACATGGATCACCTGGGGCCTCTAGTTACCACGAAGTTCGGACGAAAATATGTTATAGGATTAGTGTGTGGATTTAGTAAGTATGTAGTGTTAATGGCAGTAAAAGATGTAGGCACAGAATCGACCCTACGGTTTATGCGGAGTGTTATGGCACATTACGGTAGACCGACGCGAATTATAACGGACAGAGGAACGGCGTTCACTGCACAGATTTTTGAATCGTTTTGTAAAGATCACGATATAGAACACATTAAAGTGGCCTCTGGTACACCTCGTGCCAATGGGCAGATTGAGCGCGTAAACAGTATGATTTTGAGTTGTTTAGCGACCACCACCACTACCGACGAGAGTGATGACTGGGATGAGCAGTTGTATAGTGTGCAGTGGTCGATAAATAGTAGCGTACATCGCGTAACGCGGCGTACTCCTTTTGAACTTGTATTTCGCTACAGAATGGATGGCTGGATGGAAAGCCCACTAACACGCGAATTACGAGAGCTCAACGCGGAGTTAGGCAACGAGAATGAGTGCGAAGATGTGGGTGAATTGCTACGTAAGAATCAGGAAGCGATGTCGCGGCAGTTTAATAAAAAGCGTAAGCCGGCGCGACAATACAGCATAGGCGACCTTGTATTAGTTCGGAGCGATGCGCCAGCGACCGGCGAGAGCCGAAAATTAGCCCCGAAATTCCGAGGGCCCTACGAAATTAAGAAGATTATCGGAGCCGATAGGTATCTTGTGACCGATATAGAAGGTGAAAGACAATCACAGCGGCCGTACACCGGCATAGTTTCGGCAGACCGTTTGCGATATGTATCGACCGCGACGGACTACAGTAACCGCCGCGTGACTCGATCTTGTACTGCGGAGGCGGGAGGCGCCGAAGATGTTTAATTGTAAGTCGCCGAGGACGTCGACAGGGTCAGGAAGGGCCGAAATTGTTGTATGCAAAGCTACGAAAAATTCGTACTCGCGGCTACCTCTATAGGGAAATGTATGGAAACGCGTGTGCGAGTGTGCGGGAGAGGGAGAACGCGAGAGAGAGTCTTAATTAGGAGCCCGTGCAAGACGGACGAAATTGCGATACGATTACGTTACTCCACGAAATTAATTCTTTTATTTCTGTTCGTTCTTTTTTTACTTCTTTATAATAAAACTGCTTCACTTAAAAAAAGGAAACAACTTAAATTATAACAGTATTTTAATAATTATAGTAAGTATAAGAACTATGAAATAAATAATAATTATGTCTAGAATTCTTTTGGCTACACGTTTTCGTCTTGAGCGATTTACTCTTAAATACCCACAATGGCGGTTCTGAATGTTCGCAAGGTTCGGAACAAAATCGACTGTTCAGTTCTGGCGGTAACAGAATCACACGGATTTCCTCTTGCAAATGTAGTTGAAATTCTTCAATTCGGTGTGCATGTGTGAGTAGCGTCACTATCGCCACCTGCTAGCTGAGCGGGGCGTAACTTGGAACCGCTGAGCCCATTACAGCTTGTCGACCCTGGTCCGTCTTCGATTACAGCGCCAACGAGTAGCAATCCAGGCATCCTGCGCACGCAGGCGATTGGACGATGCATTGTCCAACTCGCCTACGCGCTCCGCGGCCAGAGCGGATTGGTTAAACCGACCGAGTTCACTCGGGTTGAGGAAAAAGCAACTCGAGTCGACTCGTTCACAGTGTAAATCGAGTTACTCGATTAAAATAACTCGAGTTGCCCATCGCTAGTAATATGGTCGGCGGCGCTTGTAGACACCAAAACAGTGAGTAAAAAATAAAGTTGTATTTCCATTTATAAAAGGAGTGATATTGTTATCCTGCCGGGAGTTACATCGGCTAGCGTTCCCACTATAACAGGTTATGGGCCCAGGCTCGTAAAAAGAAAAGGGGAAAAAGGATAACTTAAAGGAAAAATAAAAGTGGCAACTTTGAGGTTAGACGACCACGTGCAGTAAAGATGGATAGCATCACAAAAATTGAAGCCTTAACTAAAGACAACTATGAGACGTGGAAAATGCAAATAGAGGCCGTACTGATCAAAAACGATTTGTGGCAGTATGCGAATGATGAAATAAAAAGGCCAGAGAATACTGCAGAACATTCTAACGCCGACAGTGAATGGGTAAAAAATGATAAGAAAGCAAAAGCAGACATAATATTGTGTATAAGCCCAAGTGAGCTGACCCAATTAAAAGGTTGTGAGACTTCAAGACAAGTATGGATAAAACTAGAAAACATTTATGCTTCGAAAGGTCCAGCTAGAAAGGCAACGCTACTCAAGCAGTTAACACGTTGAGTGCTACGTCACTCCCCGGGGACTGACAGTGAACTTTCCGTTCAGGCGGCGTCGGTCTCTGGGGACTGACAATCGATTTTTCGTTTGGACGACGTGGATTCTGGGGACTGACAGCAAACTTCTCGTTTGGTTCACGTCGGTGCACGAGACCGGCATTGTAAAGGGTTAAATTATTAATGACAATTAAAAAATGTATGTTAATATTTAATGAAGTTTATTAAAACACTTTAAACAAAGATGTGGCTGTGATTTGCACATATTACAGTATGTAACAACTTTCTTTGCTCTTTTCCTCGCTAACTGGCGTCCGATCGTGTTTGCATTTGTGCTGTAACATTCAGCACAGTATTTTCTAACTTTATGCGCCATTTCGACAGTCCAAACGAAATGGATACAGAGTAACAAAGTTATCGTTTGTGTATACTCTTTAGTCGAGCGTTCGCTATCAAGTGCTCACGCGCTGCCGCCTGAGCGAAAAGTATAGCGAAATCGGCGTAGCACTCAACGTGTTAACCTTACACCGAATGTCAGAAGGAGATGATTTGAGAAGTCATATAAAACGATTTTTTGACATTGTTGATAAACTGTCACATATGAGTGTGGATATCAATGAAGACCTGTTATCGATAATGTTGCTATACAGTCTACCAGCATGTTTTGAGAACTTCAGATGTGCAATCGAGTCAAGGGACGAATTGCCAAAAACTGAGGGTTTGAAGGTAAAAATCCTAGAGGAATATGATGCCAGGCTACAGAAGAATAATGGTGAGTCAAGTGCGCTGATAGCATCAATGTACAAAAAATATCCAGAGAAGAATCCCAGGAAGACATTCACACACCAAGTGGAGAACTCAAACCCAAGGGAATATAATAAAAACAGTAACAAATCTACAACAGTGATATGCTACCAGTGTCAACGAAGAGAATATACAGCACCAAAATGTAAGTCAAGGTTCCCTGTACAAAGGAGAGAGTTTCAAAGAGCAAATGTAGCTGAGGATGATGCATACTTTGCATTTACTGGTGATATAAACAATAATGAAGCAACCAATGATAAGAAGAGATGGATACTGGATAGTGGATGTACAGCTCACTTGTGCAATGATAACCAAACTTTTGAGAATATTTCTGAGGTAAGAGAAAATCTAAACCTAGCCAGCAAAGAGTCTACAAGCGTGAAATGAAAGGGTACTATAATGTTAAAAATAAACACAAATAACAATGAAAAGAAAAGAAAACTAGAAAATGCCTTATATGTGCCAGACCTTAGATCAAATCCCATGTCTGTTGCGAAAATAGTGGACAAAGGCAGTGTAGTTATTTTTAGGAAAAACATAGCCATAGTAAAAGACGATAAAAATGAGGTGAAAATGATAGCTGATAGAATCGGGAACTTATATCACATAAGAAAATCTAAATGTGACTGTGAACAAGCACAGTTTGTAAATGAAATAGGGGACAACCCATTAACACTGTGGCATAATAGAATGGCACATTTAAATGAAAAATATTTGCGTAAGGTATTAAAAGATACAATTAACCTAAAATGTAAATTAAATGGAGCAGCATTAAACTGTGATGTATGTGTAATTGGCAAACAAGTAGCAAAGCCATTCACTCACACCAGTGAGAGATGTAAAAATGTAGGAACGAAAAAGAGAAAAAACGTTTGAGGATGGCGAATTTGCGACAGGCAAGAACCTGCGTTGCCTAGCAACGAGATAAGCGCTCGTTTGTGTGTGTGTGTGAGAGCGAAAAAAACAAAGCGACCGCCGGGAGAAGCAGTTCGACCTTAGAGAGTGACGAGTCGTAAGTTGTTGTCCGAGACGTGCAGTAGTCGCGACACGATTTTTCCCTGCTGACCAAAGTTATTACCCTTAAATCCATTCACTTTTGTATTTTCTTTAATAAACAATATATTTTACTATATATTTTGGGGGCTCAGCCGCGATTTAAACCCAGTAACTCTCGCAGTTGGCAGTTGGAAATTGGAATTGAATCGATTATCGACGAGTACCTGTTCATCTGAGTGATTTACAGTGATTTACGCCATTCCTTTCGATCTGAGTGATCGGTGTTACCTGTGATCTGAGTGATCTACGGTGTGTGTGACCGTCTTCGAACTGAGTGATCGGTGCGGTTTACAAACTGAAAGACTGGTTGGCGTACACGTGATTTGACGAAGACTGAGTTGATTGCGCGATTTGACGATCTGAGTGATCTAATAATCGATATTTTGAGCGGCTTGATACTGCGCGTCGCGTGTGATTTGAAATTTTTATTGTCTCGAAGAACGACGAAGTGATTCTCAATTCGAAAATGACAGAAATGACGCAAAAGAATTCAGCAACGACAGAGGCTGGTACGTCTACGAATGAAGAAAGAAGCGTGCCTCAATCGATCGATATTAATACCTTGTCGGTAGAAAGTCTCAAGGCAGAGCTGAAAAAATTAAATTTGAAGACTTACGGCAAAAAAGCAGAGTTGCATGCACGTTTGAAATCTGCGTTGCAATGTAAAGAACGAAAGGATGAAGACAAGAAGATGCGTGCAAAACGAGACAAAAATAAAACCAACGATGATGAAGAAGAAGATGACGAAAATGAAGATGATACAAGCGAAGAAGAGACAGAAGATGATTCAAGTGAAGAAGAGGAAGAAGAAAGACGAAATAAAAGAACAGTGATGCAGCATCCGTTATCATTTCGTGATGTCGAAGACTCGATTGAATCGTTTAGTGGTGACGGCAAACAAAATGTTCGAAAATGGATTAAGGAATTCGAAGAAATAAGTGAAATCTGCTTATGGTCTGAAGCACAAAAAGTGGTTTACGCAAAAAAGCTTTTACGAGGATCTGCCAGGTTATTCGTTTCGTACGAGAATTGCGGCAATACGTGGAAAAAGATGAAGAAATCCCTAATTGCAGAATTCGGCGAATCTTTAGACAGCGGACAAGTTCACAAAGAGCTGGCGAACGCGAAGAAAAAAAGAGACGAATCCTACCAAGAATACATGTATCGCATGTTAGATATTGCGAGTCATGCGAACATAGAATTAAAAGCAAAAATTCGATACATTATCGAAGGAATTGAAGACGAAGTTTTTAATAAAACTATACTCTACAGTGCTCGCAGCATAAAAGATTTACGTATGAGATTGAAGGAGTACGAAGAAATGAAAGGTCTTCGAAATAAACTGATCCAGAAAGCATCATTTTCGCGTTCGAAATCGACAAAGGAAGCAACTGCAAAGACGTCAACGGGAGAGCAGTCAAAGAAACAAGAACGGCGTTGCTATAATTGCGGCGAGAAGAACCACGTGAGTCCTGACTGCCCATCCAAGGAGAAAGGGGAAAAATGTTTTCAGTGCGGACAATTTGGACACGTTTCGGCGAAGTGCGATAAGAAGGAAGACACGAACCGTGTAAATCGATGTAATACGGTAACGAAAAATTGCTCTAGAGTTTGTAAGACAGTCTTCATTAACGGTAAGGAAATCTTAGCATTATTTGATACCGGAAGTGATTTGCATCTTGTATCCGCGGAGCAATATATAAAATTAGGATCGCCTCGTCTAACGGGTTCAGAATTAATTTGCAAAGGAGTAGGACCGAATAATATATCGACATTAGGTTCTTTTTCGATTGCCGTGAAAATTGATAATGATGATTATGAACTCGAAATACATGTCGTGTCAGATAATTATTTGAATTACGGTTTACTTTTAGGATCTGATCTTTTAAAACGTGCAAACGTACATTTAGATGGTACTTCAGTTGTGGTTTCAAAGCGCGAAAATGAGTCGAATATTGCGTGTGTCAGTAGCGAAGATATTCCCGAAATATTTCGAATAGAAATGATAGATTCCGATCTTGACGATAAACATGATGCGAATTTAGATAATATAAAAGATGTGAAGTTGAAATGCGAATTAAAAGAACTTATTAAAAATTACGAACCGCAACAAACTAAGCAAGTAGAAATTAAAATGGAAATTGTTTTAAAGGATGACATACCGGTATATGAGCGACCGCGAAGACTTGCTCCAGTAGATAGAGATCGCGTAAACGAACACATTCAAGAATGGTTGCGTGATGGTATCGTGAGACCAAGTACGTCGGAATACGCGAGTCCGGTCGTGCGAGTGCGAAAGAAAGACGGTAAAACACGCTTGTGCATTGATTATCGTAAATTAAATCAAAAGATAGTAAAAGATAGATACCCTTTACCATTGATCGAGGATCAAGTAGATCGATTGCAAGGATCTACATGGTTTAGCGTGCTCGATTTGACAAACGGCTTTTTTCATGTGCCCGTGAGCGAAAACAGTTGCAAGTACACCGCGTTTATCGTACCCGACGGTCATTACGAATTTTTAAGAACGCCTTTTGGTCTGTGCAACTCACCGGCCGTATTTCAGAAGTTTATCAATGCGATTTTTCGACAGATGATTGCAGACGGTAAAGTATTGACGTATATGGACGATCTCATAGTTTATTCGCGACTTGAAAGGGACGGTATTGAAAATTTGCGTGAAGTATTGATAGCCGCTAGTGAGTATGGTCTGAATTTGAATTGGAGAAAATGTAATTTTTTGCAAACTCGAATAGAATATCTTGGACATATTGTTGAAAATGGTTCAGTTAAGCCATCGGAACAGAAAGTATCTGCTGTTATGAATTTTCCAAAACCGAAGTGTATTCGAGATGTTCAAAGTTTTTTAGGCCTGACTGGTTATTTTAGAAAGTTTATACCCCAGTATTCTATTTTAGCTCGACCATTGTCCGATTTATTGAAAAACAACACTGCGTTTCGTTTCGAAGATGAGCAAGAGAGTGCCTTTAATATGTTAAAACAAATTTTGAGTCGAGAACCAGTTTTGAAGCTTTATCGTATCGAAGCTGAGACTGAGTTATGTACTGATGCATCTGCACGAGGTTATGGTGCGATTTTATCTCAAAGAAATTCTGACGATCAAAAATTTCACCCTGTGTACTACGCGAGTTGGAAAACGACGGAAGCAGAGTCAAAATATTCAAGTTATGAATTGGAAGTTCTGGCAGTAATCAAATCATTGAGAAAATTTCGTGTTTATCTTTTAGGCATTCCGTTGAGAATAGTTACCGATTGCCGTGCCTTCGCATTAACAATGAATAAAAAAGATTTATGTGTGCGCGTTGCGCGATGGGCTTTGTTACTTGAAGAGTTTAACTATACGATCGAACATCGACCAGGAAAGTCAATGCAACATGTAGACGCGCTCAGTAGAAATCCACAGATTATGTTACTTGAGGAAGATTCTTCTAGTTTAATTGCGCGAATTTCGAGAGCACAGCGCGAAGACGATGAATTGAAGATAATTTTTGAGAAATTGGATCACGACGGTTATAATGATTTCATGTTACAAAATGATATACTATATCGTAAATATCACGATGATTTATTACTCGTATTACCGAAATCCATGCAATATGATTTAATTAGACAAACCCATGAAAAGGGTCACTTTTCTGTCGCGAAGGTAGAGCAAATGTTAAAGAAAGAATTTTGGTTCACACAAATGAGGCAAAAAGTTGAAAAGGTCGTAAAAAACTGTTTAAATTGTATCTTGGCTGAACGTAAGCAAGGTAAACAGGAGGGCATGTTACATAGCATACCTAAGGGCGAAGCACCACTTGATACTTATCATGTCGACCATCTTGGTCCAATTCGAAGCACAAAGAAAAATTATGTGCATTTGTTTGTTGTCGTGGATAGTTTTACAAAGTATGTGTGGCTTTATCCTACCCGATCGACGACTACCGCAGAAGTTATATCTCGATTATCCAAACAGTCTGTTGTATTCGGAAATCCTCGACGGATTATAACAGATAGAGGTACCGCGTTTACCTCGAGCGACTTTGCGAACTATTGTACAAATGAAAAGATCGAACATGTGTTAATTACCACAGGTGTACCACGTAGTAATGGGCAGGTCGAGAGGATGAATCGAATACTCATTCCTATTTTTACGAAACTTGCAGCACCTCGCCCCGAAAATTGGTACAAATATGTTGATCGAGTTCAACAATGTATAAATTCGACTCCTACTAGAAGCACCGGATTATCTCCTTTCGAATTATTAATTGGTCAGACAATGCGTTTACGTGACGATTTAGAATTAAAAAGATTGATTGACGAAGATGCGATTACCTCGATACAAAATAACCGATGTGAATTGCGCAAGCGAGCGAAAGCTGCTATAGAAAAAATTCAGAGCGAAAATCGTGAATATTACAACCGGAAGCGTAAAAAGGCAAGCATTTATAAGATTGGAGACCTTGTTGCGATTAAACGTACACAAGTCGCGCCCGGAAGTAAATTTTGTGCTAAATTCTTAGGACCGTATGAGATTGTAAAAACATTGCGCGGAGATCGTTATGTTGTATCTAAAATCGGCGAGCATGAGGGACCGCAATCCACAAGTACATCCGTGGATCATATGAAACGATGGATATCACCTGAATGTATGAGTGAGGATGACGATAGCGAAACGTAAATTCAATGTCAGTGTGACATCGAGGTCGATGCCTAGAGCAGGACGGCCGAGATGTAGGAACGAAAAAGAGAAAAAACGTTTGAGGATGGCGAATTTGCGACAGGCAAGAACCTGCGTTGCCTAGCAACGAGATAAGCGCTCGTTTGTGTGTGTGTGTGAGAGCGAAAAAAACAAAGCGACCGCCGGGAGAAGCAGTTCGACCTTAGAGAGTGACGAGTCGTAAGTTGTTGTCCGAGACGTGCAGTAGTCGCGACACGATTTTTCCCTGCTGACCAAAGTTATTACCCTTAAATCCATTCACTTTTGTATTTTCTTTAATAAACAATATATTTTACTATAAAAATTTATTAGATATAATACATTCTGACGAATGCAGACCACTCAAAGTCTCCAGCATGGGTGGAGCAAGGTATTTTGTCACGTTTATAGACAACCATTCTCGTTGGTGCGTGGCATATTTGATGAAGCACAAAGATGAAGTTCTAAATAAGTTCATCGAGTATAAGAAAATGGTGGAAAATGCCACAGGAAGAAGAATAAAACAATTGAAAACAGATAACGGAAAGGAGTACTGCAATAGTCGCTTCGACAATTTTTTAAAGGACAATGGGATTACAAGGAGATTGTCCGCACCATCTACACCTCAGCAAAATGGCTTGGCAGAGAGGAAAAACCGAACATTGTTTGAAGCAATGAGATGTATGCTTGTGCAGTCAGGAATGCCCCCAGCCTTTTGGGCGGAAGCATTAATGACAGCCAACTATATAAGAAATAGATGCCCAACCATGGTACTGGATGGTGAAATCCCATACACAGTATGGTACGGAAGGAAGCCAAATCTTAACCACTTAAGAACATTTGGTACACGAGTATTTGTCCGAAACAAAAAGCAAAAGGACAAGCTCGCCGATAGAGCCATTGAAGGAAAGCTCGTTGGATACTCAGAGGAGGCAAGAGCATATAGAGTTTGGATACCAGACCAAAGAAGAACAGTTATATCCAGAGATGTAAAATTCATGGAAGAGAAGCTGCGTATTACTAAGGAAAGCAAAAATGATGAAAACAATGTTAGTGAAAACATATTAATGGACGTTGAACTGGTAAATCCAATGCTAGAAGGGGAAAGGCAACAGGGCAATAATCAGGAAAATACAGAAATTGTGGAAAAGCGCCTACCAGGAAGACCAGCATTGCACAGAACAGGTAAACCAGGAAGACCAAAGAAGATTTATAGGACAAACACTACAACGGTAACGGCAAGCAATGAAGAAATAACTGATGATACCACAGAACAAGAACAAGAAGAGGATATAGTTATGGACGCAGAAGCCAACTACGCAGACATAGATTATCATCAAGCACTAGCAGGTGAAGATAGCGAGGAGTGGAAGTCAGCAATATACCAAGAAGTCAAACAGTTGGTAAAAAATGATACTTGGGAAATTACCAGAACACCAAATGAAGGTAACATTATTGACTCAAAATTAGTACTAACTAACAAATTAGATGAGAATGGAAAAGTGACGTCAAGAAAGGCTAGACTGGTGGCCAGAGGTTTCGGACAAGTATTCGCCATTCCCCTTCGCCATTTTATTGAGAGCGAATACTTTACATCCAAAAGTTTTAAAATAGGCCAATGTTGGCTTCTTCTGTTTCCAAATCATATGCGATGTTTCCCCGTTGAGGACCTTGCTGACACATCTATTTCGTATGTGGCATGCAGTGTTGATGGCTTCTGCCCAAAAAATCGGCGGCATTTTAGCTTGTCTTAAAAGGCGGCGGCCCATTTCAACCAGGGTCCGATTCATTCATTCGGCCACGCCATTCTGCTGTGGCGTGTATGGAGCGGATAATCGTTGCTGAATGCCATGCTGAATTAGATAATCATTAAACTCGTTATTGTAGAATTCTCTTCCATTATCTGTCTGGAAGAATTTTAGTTTCCTTCCTGTTTCGGTTTCGACTCGAGTCTTGTACTTTTTAAAACTTTCGAACACTTCTGACTTTTGTTTAATAAATTCCGCGGTACACCATCTAGATCTGTCGTCTACAAAGACGATAAAGTAGCGAGCTCCTGAATGAGATGGGACCCTCATGGGTCCGCAAACGTCAGCGTGAACAATTTCCAAAATTTCTTTGGTTCGATCATTCTTTACCGGTCGGAATGGATTCCGCGTTAATTTCTCTTGAGCGCATATCTCGCAGCTCTTCATATCTTCATCTGGATTAAAATTGAGCCCATAGACTTTCACTTCCCGTAGCATTTTCTTCATGTCATGGGCGTTTAAATGGCCAAGTCTACCGTGCCAAATTCCGATCAAATTCTCCGGTTCCCCTTTTGAAGTCGCATCGGCCACATAACATTCTTTGGTTTTCTCCTCCACATAATATAAATCTCCTTTTCGATCAGCGGCCATTAAAATATTTCCAAATCGGTCTTTTACCATAGCACGATCCCTTTTAAATATGTTGTCATAGCCTTGATCGGTAATTTTCGATACGGACATTAAATTGGTTCATAGGTCTTCGACGTGGTATACTTTATTTAATTTTAGTTTTCGATCGTCAACCCCGTTATTAATTGTTAATTTTGCCTCCCCTACTCCGCATATTATCGTGGTGTCGCTATTGGCCAAATTTAGCGGTTTTTGAACTTCCGAATAATTATACAAGATTTCCTTGGTGGCAATCATATGTGAGGAGCACCCGCTGTCTAGACACCACAATTTTGTTTTTTGGGTGAGGTGGTCCGTTTGAAAAAAGGCAATTTCTTCTACCAAATCGACTTGGCTTGCTGATTCTGATTTGTTTGTTCCATTTACTGATCTGGCCGTCGCCCTAATTTGTGGCTGTTCTGGATGCGACTTCGGGAACCTGGAAAAACAATTACGTGTCAGGTGACCTAGCTCACCACATCTAAAACATTTAATCGGATTGGATGCACCCGATTATTCTTTAATATATTGATGGCGTTGTGTTTCTTCTCCTCTGTAATTCTGAGGACCTCTCTGGTAGTTCCATCTTTGCTGATAATTTCGTTTTCCCTTTTCGGGATAAAAACGACCTCCTTTAGCAAACATTACATTGTGGTCATTATCTTCGATAGTTAAACTCTTTCGGGAATCCGAGTCTTCAAGAATTTTTATTTTCATATCCTCTGGCATGGGGACATCGTCCCTAGCCGTCATCGCTCGTTGGAAAGCATCGAACGAAGCTGGAAGACTACATAACATTAATATAGATAATAATTCATCATTAATTCTTATATCAATTTCCTCAAGTTTATCAACAGTATCCATGAATTGATCCAAATGTTCGGCGAGATCTTCTCCCTCCTTCATTTTATGTGTGACAATCTTTTTCAATAGCATTATTTTACGTGCAGGACCTTTGGATCGAAAATGCTTTTTTAAAGCTAACCAAGCTTCTCTTGAACTTGTGCACTTCTTAACGTGTTTCAGTTCCGACTTTTCAATACTTAACCCCTTCCGGTATTATGACGAGTCTAGCTCGTCATCGGTTTTTCATGCCATACCGCACAATGACGAGCTACACTCGTCATAATACCGGAAGGGGTTAAAACGATACATAACTCTCAATATTCAAACTTTAACCTTAAGAGGTGTCGTGTGTGTTACAAAAATAAAATTAGAAGTGAGACTCTCTGGCAGTGTAAACAATGCAGGATTCCTTTGCACTTACCAGTGTGTTTTGAAAAGTACCACACGCTTGAAGACTATTGACTATATACCTTATTAAGGTTTTGCTTTGATTTTTTCTTAATTTTACCGTTTTTGATATTAACAATGTGTAAAAATGGATATTAATTAAGAATATGTAAGAATTATAAAATGAAACAAGTTTTTTTTAATAAAAATTAAATGGTTATTTCATGCACAGTTTTTCATTAATAAATCGTACCGGAAGGGGTTAAGATCAATTCTGAGAGTGCTTTCTCATCTTGCTTTATCCATACAGTAATCGCCTGTGCATCGTTGCTTGGCTTTTGTTTCAAGCCATTCACATATTCCCATAAATCGCATTTTATTAACGTGGCTTTCATCTGTAACTCCCAGGTATCGTAATTCTCTTTGTTTAATTTTTCGAATATGGTCGTGGTACTCGTCATTTTTACTTTTAGTTATAATTTCAAGGTATAAACGGTCTTCCCGTTCTTTTTGAATATTTCCGACACGTGGCGTTTTTGAGGTTACGTTCTCTTTTCTTATTCTTATACTTTATTGGTATAATTACCTGGGCCCATAACCTGTTGGAGGTCGGTGGTTGAATCAGCGGGTGCGTTTAACACTTTAATAGACCAATTTAGATTGTGTAATGTAGTATATAGTAGTATATAGTATATAGTAGTAAATATAATTTTATTATAACAAAGTATTTAAGATATATTATAAGTATAATATGTAGTGATGTGTTCTCTTTTACGGTTCGTATCCGAATGCCGTCTTTGGCACCTCGAACCGTTTTCTAACGTCTCCATGTGACGCCATCCACGACTCTCTTGTATATCTTAAACCCGTAATGGTTTACACCATTGTTCAAGTGGCAATGGCCCCGGCGACTCAACGGTTCATTTAAAAATTCCATTACAGTAATTAACTTTATTTAAGAATATATAATGGATACTTTTATTTTTGTCTGACCACATGGAAAAATCTACTTATTACAATTATAGATATATTGTACATACGATCTTCTTTCTTGTCAGGATCGCAAGTCGCGACATCTCGTACTTTCGGTTCGCGTCAGTATCGCGGGTGCCGACGGTCATTGATTACACAGTTCCAACAGAAATAACTAACGTAGTTATCAGGATTCGTCAAAGAAGAAGCAAGAGATTTTAATTCAAAACTGCAGTTCGTAAAACGTCCAACTTTGACCGTATAATATAACCAAAGCTTATCTTATATGTCATTAATTCATTCATTTTTCAATGAAATAGACATTTAAATAGCAATATATGTTCAATTTATTTCGAAATGAGAAAATTGATTTTTTCGTGAAATGTCGCGTAAATTCTTAAACGGGACCACTGTGCGCCGTCGACCTGTGACGTCAGCATGTGCATGCGCACGAAGGTTCCCACGTGGGAGAAAATCCCACGTCCTGGCTCCACTGTCGCTTCAGCCCTTAGCAACGTCTAGAATCTACTAGCATTACCGCCGTGCCCGGGCCGCTCGCGTCAATGGGCCTACAATTCAGCCACCCTGCGGACACATCGGGCACTCGGTGCGTATCCGAATCCGCTTCGTAGCCTTCTGTAGAAGATGCGTTAACGCGGCCACTATCAACGGTTTCTAGCAGCCACTGCTTGAAATGATCTGCAGACGCAGTAGTTGTTTGTGGCCCTTCATGCTCGCCTACCTTCGCGACTGCATGACGATCTGTACAAAGGATATCGGTTATTTGATATGGCTCCAAATATTTATACGCTAGTTTATGGACCGGGGTAATTTGTGTCCGCTTTATCGGTACTAAACGGCCGCATTTATAAACATTCGATTTTTTCCTTCTCCGGTTATACAATCGCATATTTCCATACTGGCTCTTTCCAATCGCTTTTCTACCTTGGCTTCTCAACGCCTCGCGCTCATTTTGCAAATCCGTAACAATTACGTTTTCTATGATCGCTTTCAATTCAAAATCGTCTCGCAATCACATGGTTCTACCAACTAGTAGTTCGAAAGGAGATAGCTTTGTGCTTCTGGTTGCAGTAGAATTCACACATTGCTGCCCTCGGTCTGGCCGTTTCCGCGTGGTTGGTACTCCTGCGGTATTCAAAGTATGTTTAATATTTTCGTTTTTACAATATTCCTCGAAAGCTTTAGAAGTAAACGCGGCACTTCTATCTGACACTATACGCGACGGATTATCAAATATAGACGCTTGTTTTGTTAGACGATCAATGACTTCTTCCGCGGTTGTCGATCGCGTTGGATATATCCACGTGAATTTAGTGAATGAATCAATTACTATGAATATATACGCGTATCTTGAGCAGATTGCGCAGATCGAGCTGAGGCGTACTACCGCTCTTGTTCGACAGCCGGAGGTGATAGTGTCCGGAGCGCCATGTGAAGATGAGGGGATCATTGGAGCCGTAGTCGGGCAAGCTGCTGAAGCTGTCAGCTGCTCTCTTATTGAAGAAGATATAGTGTCTACGCGCTTTCTCATCACACGTAACAAAGCTAAGAAGAAAGATGCTCCTTTGCCGATTCTGGTGAAGCTACGCTCACGGGAAGTCTCGGATCGCCTGATAGCAGCAAAGAAGATTAAGGGTCGGCTAACAACTGCTGGTCTTTATCCACCATATTCTACTCCTCTGAGGGTCATTAACATTAATGAAGCCTTGCCGGCAAGTGTGTGTAAACTTTACACGGAGGTTAAGGCCAAGGCAAGACCTAAAGGATTTAAGTACGTATGGCATCGGGATGGAGTTATACTTGTTAGAAGGGAGAACGGATCTCCTATCAAGCGAATTCGGACACTGGACGATTTGCGGATTCTCGAAACAGCGTGACGGTCTTTCTATCATCCGAGTACTGCTCGAAGGCCGCTCTCGACCAGATCACTACCTAGAAGACGGTCTATTAGTAATGCCTGTCTCAGCTTGTGTCACTTCAATGCTAACTCTGTACGAGCTCATTTAGACGACATGCACTTCCGCTTCGCTACCTGCTTTTTTCACGTCATTGCTGTTACGGAAACCTGGATAACCCCTCTCATTGATGATTGTTCCGTTGCTTTACCGGGCTACTCACTCTTACGGAATGATCGAGTCGGAAAAATGGGTGGTGGGGTAGCATTCTACGTTCACAATTCACTTCGGACGAGGGTGCTGGCGGAATCACCATCGAAGTATAGATGTAGTCCGGAATACCTGATTCTTGAGGTCAAACCGTTGGGAGGACAACCGCTACTGGCCGCGGTTGTTTATCGTCTTCCAAAGGCAGCTAATCTCGCCACCTTCGAAACTGACTACGATAGATTCTGCTCTGACTATGCAATTAACATCATTCTTGGTGATTTTAACGCAGATCAGCTTAGACATACATATGACGCTGAGAATGTTCGGGACTTCTGTACGTCTCATTCACTCTATATGGTGCCATTTGCACCTACTTATCATACTCGTACGTCTGACACCTTGCTGGATTTGTGTCTCCTCAGTGATCAAAGTTTCCTAATCTCTTACGAGCAATCGCAAGCTCCGTTCATCGCGGGACATGACTTGATATCAGTAACAATCTTAACATCTGGATCATTGCCCGTAAAAACCTTTAGGACACGATCATATAAGGGGCTCAGCACGGAAGTATTCCAACAATTCCTGGTTAATCTCGACTGGGCCGTCTATAATACGCCTGTCTCAGTTGATGATTTACTTTGTTGTCTTGAGAACAACCTTATACTAGCACTAGATAGGTATGCTCCGTACATCACCATTGTCCCGAAGCGTAACTGCTTACCGTGGATCACAGCGAGGCTAAAATCTCTTCTTCGGATCAGGGACTCACTCTATCGTGCCTTTAAACGCTCACGTACAGAGATAGCTCTTCAACGGTACCGGCAAGCTAGGGACGAGCTACACAGGCAGATATCTGATGCCAGATCAACGTATTACTTCTCGCGACTCTCTGGTATCAAGAACTCAGCTACTCTCTGGAAGGAACTACGTGCACTGGGTATTGCGACATGCACAGTGGGCAACTATGGTGAATTTTCCTTAGAAGAACTAAATGTGCATTTCGCCATGGTATCTCAAAGGCAGTTGTCGACCATGGAGGTGTCTTCTTTCTTTGAATCTCTTCCACCTCCTAACTACGACGATGCACTCTTCTACTTCAAGGATATTTCGCCAACAGACCTCGCTAATGCCTTAAAGCACTTTACCTCACAAGCAAAAGGCGTGGATGACCTATCCTTACGTGACATTATGGAGGCTGTGCCGGTAATCTTTCCGCACTTGCTTCACCTTCTCAATTGCTCACTAACAACCGCTATATTTCCGGAGCGCTGGAAGTGTGCTATTGTTCGGCCGCTGAATAAAGTAAAAAATCCAACCACCGTGCAACAGTTCCGGCCTATAGCCATACTATGTCTGTTTTCTAAAATACTGGAACGCATAGTCCACAGGCAAATTTTAAACTTTCTTGAGGAACGCACTCTGCTCGACCCTAGACAATCGTGATATCGGCCGGGCTTTCCTCAGCAAGGTATTCCTCAAGGTTCGGTCTTAGGACCACTTCTTTTTTCGCTATACATGAATGATGTCGCACGTATACTTCGCACATCGAATCATCTAGTTTATGCAGACGATCTGCAAATATATCAGCAGTGCACATTGGAAGAGCTTCCTGACACCATGAATAAAATCAACTCAGATGTGTCGGCGATCATGAACTGGACTAGGGACTCTGGGCTACATCTCAACATTCTGAAAACACACCTTTGCGTCTTCGGTAGCGACCCTTATGTTACTAGACTTGATCGGATGGATCCCCCTACGATCAATCTTAATGAATCACGGATCCCCTGTGAACATCAAGTTCAGGACTTGGGCGTTATCTTAGATCGCTCTCTTTCTTGGGCCCCGCAAGTAAAGGCAGTATCGCAGCGAGTACACGATGCGATTCGTCAACTTAGTGCATCACGTCGCCTTTTGTCCAAGTCGCTGCGCAAATACTTAATTATGACATTGGTGCTTCCTCTACTTGACTATTGCTGTGTTATATACAATGATCTCTCAGGAGTTCTCAATAGGAAGCTTCAACGGCTTCGGAATATGTGTGTGTTGCTAATAGAAGACGTTACTTTCTATTATCGTTACTGTTCGTTGTGATTCGCACGGGTCGTCCAGCGTATCTGCGTGAGCTGCTCGTAGATCGTGGCCCTACCAATTATGGATCAGCCAGGCTTGTGCGGGGGGAGTTTGTTCAACCCCATGTGCGAACCGAGATCTTTGCTCGCTCATTCTCTGTTCAAGGGGCGCAGATCTGGAATTCGCTTCCAACTGAACTTAGAGCAGCTAGCACGCTGTTCTCTTTTAAGTCAGGGCTTTACAGGCTCTTATCTCACACAGAGGATTAGCGTTATTAGATCTCGACTTGCTTGCTTACTATTATTGTTATTATTACCGTTATTGTTATATATTATTTTTATCTTTTTATTTCTTTTGTTGTTATTATTGTTATTACTTTAATTTACTATTGTTTTATCTTTATATACTATGTAAACTTTATCACTTACTAATTCTGCCTGCATAAGGCTTGTCCAACATTGCCATGGACAAATAAAGGACTATCTATCTATCTATCTTTTCTTTGTACTTGATGTCGGCCCCAAATGGTCTACGTGGTACATTTCAAGTGGTAAATCGCCTTTCGGGATTGGTCGCAACATCCCCTCCTGTTTCCCATTTTTGCATTCCGCGAGAATACACTGAATACAATTCTTCACTATCTTTTCAATTTTTGGTCTCATATTCTTAAACCAATACTCTCTCTTTAACACTTGCTCAACTTTTTTCACCGAAAAGTGTCCGATTTCGCGAGCCTGTTTGATTATCTCTTACTGCATAACCTTAGGAACAACTAAAAGCAAATCACTCTCATACTTTTTCCATAAAATATCATGCTTTAACACATAGTCCATTCAATCATAATACTGCCAGCTGCTTGTACAACTTTCGCATTAAATGCAGGTCCATTTGAGTAATCTATGGTTGCTATATTTGTGCAACGCATGCAACTCAAACGCCTGTACAACTCACGCCATTCATCAGCATGAAGATTAATGCCTACTGCACTCATCACATAAAAACGCGCCCGCATAAAAGCAGTACTAAAATGTACAACATTCTGCCTTAACGCTATAGTATAATCTACAGGAAAAGCAGAAAAGACCCTGGTAGCACCCAAGTTTCGCTTTCTTCTTTCTCTCATCTTTCAGTGTGTCTACAAAGGGAGTGCATGGCACTATTCCTTGCCTCCGCAATCTTTCTTTCTTCAGAATTTTCTGCCTGAGTTCAGGGTGTGGCTCCACCGACACTATGCGCTCCTGCTCATCTCGCTCTGCAACCATCCAATCCTCCTTCAGAGTGCCAATGTATTTAGTCCAGAGATAACCGGCACTTGTGTTCAGTGAAATAGTCTCGTAATATAGCACGTCGGGAATACCCATAATAGTCTTCTCAACGCTTAAGCGTTTTGGCTCAACCACGCAAGGCTTCTTACCCTTAATCCACCCTTCATGAAATGCATTCCGAGCTGATTCTATCCAAGATGTCGGAAAATCTTTAGTCTTGTACCCATGTTTAACACAGCCCACCCATAACGGGGATTGTTGATGTTCATATCTAGGATCAGTTTTACTCAGAATTGTTGGTTCAGTATACGGGTTTAACTCGCCACATTCTATATCAATGACGGCCGTATTTTGGTCTTTTGCGGTATATGTGGAGCGTCCGGCCTATCTAATGATACTAAGTAGTTCACTCCCACATCTTTCGCAAATATGAAGGTTGCTTGTTCCACAGAATTAAGGTGATCATCCTCTTCAAATTGAGCCACTATAGATTTGGGTATCAATTCGCGAATCATTTCCTGAGTAATTATGACACTGTATCCCACTCCTTGTGTTCCTGTTCCCGCTCTAGCACAATGCATAGAGACAACTGGTCTGGTGCTTCTATTTAGGGTCAACATACAGCCACATATACCAGGCTCGGAATAGCCATATTGCAGCAAATCCCATGCTGTATATGTTGTGTCGTCATCATCCGTAATTTCAGCGTATTGTCTTAAACCCTTGCTGTCCACATCTATTACTCTAAGAAGCCCATTTCTCCGCGTGGACCCTATAATTAATTGCCCTTGATCACTTAGATAACTGGTTAGGTCTGCATCAGTGTATTCTTCTTCATTGTCATGTTCATCGTCGTCATCTTCTGACTAAACAGCGCTTTTTCCCGATTCGGCGCTTCTTCCCGATGCGTTCTTTGACTTCAGAGCAGCCCTCAACCTTTCACGAAGCACTGTTTTGCTACCCCGTTCCTCGCACGAAAGTTTTCGTAATTCTGCCTTCAGCTCTTCCATGCTTAGAGCATCGACATTAATTCCGCTAGCACTTTCCATTCTCGTATACACACGGTACGATTCGACTACTTACGTCATTCAATCCGCGAAAATTCATGATTCCTCGACTCGGTGCACACGTTCAGAACATTCAGTCCGCGAAACGAACTGTTAAACAGCTTACGAATACTCAGTTCATGAAAATGAATTGTGAAACACAGGTTCTGAACACACAGTTCGCGAAAACGAATCGTAAACCACAATTTCCGAACACTCAGTTCGCGACTTTTTCTTTTACGAATCGTGACTCGATTTGATTGGTATTTCGGACGAGGCCCCAAAATTTGTAGGATTAAGAAAAAAACTCAGAGGAAAAAAAATAAACGCACGAAATATTGTAGGATCGTGAAAAAGAAACGAGAGGCGCGCGGCAACCGATCCAAGGCAGCAACTTGGCCAGAGTAGCTTAACGTCGACGATCGCCTGGGTCGGCGCGGAACCACAGCGCCAGCGACCTCTCCCTGCTGACAATTTCTTTTCACGTCCTTTTCTCTTAAGTTCTTTATAGGAGGGCGCCTCCGCCCCGATCCCACAATATATTTAAAACACACGCCGTCAAACTCGCTGGTTGGGTTAGAAGGCCGCGTCCCGATCGCATACACCTTTCATAATCATTCAAAAGAACAAAAAAAAAACGCCTCTCGCTGCATAAAGACATTGAGAACATTCTTTAATTAGTAGCAACGCTAGAAGATTCTGGCATTGCCATTGTGCTCGGGCTGCTTGAATCAGCCCTAGCAAAGTATAGAATTTTCCAGCATTACCGCCGTAAACGCAGCCCTAGCAACGTCGAGAATCTTTTAGCACTGCCGCCGTTCCCGGGACGTTCGCGTCAATGGCTCTACATTTATACAGGGTGGTCCACACAACGTGTGCCCCGTTAAAAACTACCAAAATATGCGTTGCACAAAAAAGTTTTTATATAGAAGTTGCATGGTCTGAAGGGGCACATTATATAGTGTAGTTATTTTTTTATAGGTGGAGGCGTTTCGGAGATTTGAAGGTCAACTTTGTCTTTTTAAATGGAATGCTATATTTTTTATATCAAAATATGGAAGAATGTCGAATTCTGAGTAAAAAAGTTTAGACATTTATTTGCCCTAAACCTAATAACTAACGAGTAATTTCACTTTATTTCCTGAAAATTTTCTTCGCGTAATATCAAGTTAGAAATTCGACCTTATCACAGATTTCCGCAGGACAGCGATGTTTACGTGACAGTGTGTATCAACACAACATCTATCATGATTCGCAATCGTCTTCATATTCGAAATCCAGTATTGAAGTTACCTTCGGTGTTGTGTGTATTTACCAGACAGATAAAAGTAAAAATGAAATTTTGTAATAGCGAAAAAGTTGATATGCTTTTAGTTTATGGTGAGTGCCATAAAAATGCAATAAGAGCCAAAGTCATCTATGCCGAAAGGTATCCTGAACGAAATCAGCCATCTCGAGCCATATTTGAGAGAATGTGTCAATCGCTTCGACGAACCGGAAGTCTTAATGTTACTAAACGTAACTTAACGAAAACTGTTACTTCTGATGCAAATGCTATTGCGGTCCTAGCAGCGGTAACAGAAAACCCCCATATTAGTACACGACAGATTTCACGAGGATCTGGAATTAGCAAAACAAGTGTACTACGCATTCTTCATAATGAAAAACATCGTCCCTATCACCTAGCACTTCATCAGGAGCTCCATGGAACGGATTATGAAAACCGCGTTCGGTTCTGCCAGTGGTTCCTGCATCAAATGAACAGTGATAATTATTTTTTACAAAAAGTTTTGTTCACTGATGAAGCAACGTTTACTAATCGCAGGCAGATTAATTTGAAAAATATGCATTATTGGGCACCAGAAAATCCTCACTGGATGAGAGAAGTCGACCACCAACGTCAATGGAGCGTTAATGTGTGGTGTGGAATACTGGGCAACCAATTGATTGGGCCATATTTTATTAATGATCGACTAACAGGACAAAAATATGCTAACTTTTTGAATGACACTTTACCATCTTTATTGGAAAATGTACCTTTAAATATCCTTACACAAATCTGGTATCAACATGATGGTTGTCCTGCACATTACGCGCGTAATGTAAGGCAAGTACTGGATAGAAAATTTCCTAATCGATGGATTGGTCGTGGCGGACGATTTATGTGGCCTCCACGCTCACCGGACCTTACTCCTTTAGATTATTTTCTGTGGGGCACATGAAAAGACACAGTGTATCGTGAACCACCAACAACATCTGAGAATATGAAACATCGTATTCGTGAAGCATGCATTACACTCAGTGCGGATATGATTCAGAATGCAGTTTCTTCATTAGTTAATAGATTGCATCACTGTATTAATGCCAATGGATATCACTTTGAACATTTACATTAGTTGCGTTAAGCCACTAGGTCACTCATATTAGTAAACACTGTCACGTAAACATCGCTGTCCTGCGGAAATCTGTGATAAGGTCGAATTTCTAACTTGATATTACGCGAAGAAAATTTTCAGGAAATAAAGTGAAATTACTCGTTAGTTATTAGGTTTAGGGCAAATAAATGTCAATACTTTTTTACTCAGAATTCGACATTCTTCCATATTTTGATATAAAAAATATAGCATTCCATTTAAAAAAACAAAGTTGACCTTCAAATCTCCGAAACGCCTCCACCTATAAAAAAAATAACTACACTATATAATGTGCCCCTTCAGACCATGCAACTTCTATATAAAAACTTTTTTGTGCAACGCATATTTTGGTAGTTTTTAACGGTGCACACGTTGTGTGGACCACCCTGTATATTTCCGGCTTGTTACGATGTAGACCGACATGGAAAACAAGTCTTTGCAATGAAATCGGCTTTGTTATGAAATAAGTTCATTTCGGCCGGCCCGTCCCGCATGGAGCGAGAAAACTTAAACGCGAAATAATGACCGTTATCGTCAAAAGTCGAAAAAATTCAAAAACAGGTATCCGCTAATTTGGACCATAGTTTGTGTACATAAAGGGTCTAGCCGAATAAGGGGGTCAAAAGTGCCCTTGAGCCGATTTTATTCGACGATGGGTCATTCGATAGGTGATGATGAAAAACCATTGCACACAAATTTTTAATCCGATACCTTCACCGGGAGGGTAGTTATAGGGTAAAATCGAAAAACCAGTTTTTGCCTTATTTTCCCCAATTAATGTGGAGCAAAAATTCCCAAAAAATTCTAACACATTCTAAACATGAATGTACACATTAGGGATTTTTTCAGATTTTTCCTTTGCAAGTTACACTCACGAAAAATGAAAAACCGAAAAAAAAATTTTTAAATATCGATTTCGTATTGAAATCTTCCGAGCACAACTTTTTCCTTTTTACAGTAGTTGCATAATGTTATCATTGTTATACCCTAATTTTTTCAGATTTTTTGAGTACGGTGCATCACGGTCGGAAAAATCAAAAACCGATTTCTGGGACACATTTTGGACTGAAACTCGCCCATTATCTGCCATTCTTGCATGATTTTAATACAGTATGTTCATATTGTGACCTTCAATGTTTCTGCATAGAAATATGTAGATGTTAAAGAACAATATCGGGATAATTAAATAAATTGCTGATTGTATGGTCTCTATAACCTAGAATTTTAACCGTTCTTTCAAAAGCATCAATGGCGCAGTGGCTATGGTGTCTGCCTGTCGATCCGCTGGATACTTTTTTGTCGCGGGTTCGAATCTCCATGTGGGACTTAAGTTTTTTTCTGTAATTTTTTTTATTTTTTTTTTTTTTATAAAAGACATAACAATATTCAGTAGTAGCTTTAAAATGTTTCACAGATACTTCTAAAAATAATTTATACATACTATACATATATTTATACATACTACTACTGAATATTGTTATGTTTTTAATAAAAAAAAAAGAATGACAGAAAAAAACTTAAGTCCCACATGGAGATTCGAACCCGCGACAAAAAAGTGTCCAGCGATTCCACAGGCAGACACCATAGCCACTGCGCCATTAATGCTTTTGAAAGAACGGTTAAAATTCTAGGTTACAAAGACCGTACAATCAGCAATTTGTTTAATTATCCCGATATTGTTCTTTAACATCTACATATTTCTATGCTCAAACATTGAAGGTCACAATATGAACATACTGTATTAAAATCATGCAAGAATGGCAGATAATGGGCGAATTTCAGCCCAAAATGTGTCCCAGAAATCGGTTTTTGATTTTTCCGACCGTGATACACCGTACTCAAAAAATCTGAAAAAATTAGGGTATAACAATGATAACATTATGCAACTACTGTAAAAAGGAAAAAGTTGTGCTCGGAAGATTTCAATACGAAATCGATGTTTAAAAAATTTTTTTTCGGTTTTTCATTTTTCGTGAATGTAACTTGCAAAGGAACAATCTGAAAAAAATCCCTAACGTGTACATTCATGTTTAGAATGTGTTAGAATTTTTTTGGAATTTTTGCTCCACATTAATTGTGGAAAATGAGGCAAAAACTGGTTTTTCGATTTTATCCAATAACTACCCTCCCGGTGAAGGTATCGGATTAAAAATTTGTGTGCAATGGTTTTTCATCATCACCTATCGAATGACCCATCGTCGAATAAAATCGGCTCAAGGGCACTTTTGACCCCCTTATCCGGCTAGACCCTTTAGAGAAAAGGCACAAGTTAGCGATAGGTCTAATCTGCTGCAAGGTAACTGGATCTTTAACCTTGGCCAGCGGCCGAACAATGGCACGTTTCCAGTTCTCCGGAAAGCTTTCATTCATAAGAGAGTAATTAAGAAGTTGGAGCAAATACGGAAAGATGACCGGCATGGCCTCAACTACATTCCGCAAGGATAAGTCGTCAATTCCTCTTGCCTGTGAGTTAAAATGCTCTACAACGTCAATGAGGACCACAGGAGTTATGTCCTGAAAATAAAACAATGAGTCGCTGTAGACAGGCGGAGGAACACTGTTAAAGAATAGCGAGACCTCTCGTGCCGACGACGACCTCTGTGAGATTTCAGCAAAATAGGCATTAAGTTCATTAAGAGAGAATTGACCACAATTATTTACTGAGCGAGATGCTATACCCAGCGAGCGAAGCTCTTTCCAGAGAGAATGAGACTTCGTGATGCCAGTTAGGCGTGAGACATAGTACCGAGATCTTGCCTTGGAGATACTAATATGAAGAATATCCCTGGCGAGACGATACCGTTGAAGGGCCACTTCTGTACGAGATCGCTTGAAAATACGGTAGAGAGTATCTCTGGATCGCACACGTGATCTCAGATCTGGTGAGATCCATGGATGGAACTTGCGCTTAGGCGCAAATGTTGCATATGGAGCGTGAGTGTCAAGCGCTCGAGTAATTTTCGACTCAAGGCAGTGGAGCAGTTCATCAGCTGAGAAAGATTCACCAAAGACAGTCCAGTCAAGATCAAGAAGAGACTGGTGATAGGACTCTATCTTGAAATTCCCATATCTACGCGCCTTATAAGTTTTGACAGGTGTCGATATAGGAGCTGTGACAAGGACTGAAATTAGATCGTGCCCAGCGATAAACGGCGCAGGAGACTGTTCAAAAGAAATGAGAAACTCAGGGTCGCTGACTAAACACAAATCCAGCCATGTGTCTGAAGTACGCGTATGAAAAGTAAGTGCATAAGGCACAAGACAGAGTGCATGTGAAGAGCAGAAATCTCTCACATTGTCAGACTCGTACGTTTGCACAAGCTGGTTAGCGTTAAAGTCACCAAAAATTACGCTCATGGTGTAGGCTGAGCAAAACCGATCATACTCAGCCTCAAAAGAAGCGAGATTGGTTGCTTTCGGGGGACGGTAGATGATCGTAAATAAAAATGGACGTCCCGTCCCCGGCATAATCTCAACAATGAGAAATTCGGGGCTACATTGGTATTGAGAGGGCGATGCTGCCGACACCCGCGTTCGGAAGGAGCTACTCACATAGAGCGCAACTCCACCTCCCAGTTTACCAACCCGATCATTGCGAGTTATACTATAACCAGGTAGAGCTATAGAAGAATCGTCAATACTCGGCGTAAGCCAAGTTTCAGTTACAGCAATAACATGAAACGGAGAAGTAGAGAACCGGAAGTGCATGAGGTCCAAGTGAGCTCTGATGGAATTGGCATTAAAATGGCACAGAGAAAGTCGAGGTCACAAGGACTCTTGGATTGAGACGAGATTTTGCATATAGGTTGCCTCAGAGGTTGCGTGATCAAAGATTGTGGGCGTCACGCAGCAACCAGTTTCGCTAAATCATCCAATCCACGAATGCGGTTGATCGACGTTCCATTATCTTTCCTAACAAGGATTACACCATCACGGTGCCAAACATATTTGTAGCCCTTAGCCTTTGCCTCCGCGCTAACAGTTGTTAGAAGCTTATAGAGGCTAGCAGGTAGAGCTTTGTTGATGTTAACGACAGTCACAGGGCCATCGGATGGGGGACAGAGATTCGAGGAAAAGAGACGACCCTTCTGCCTCTTCGCTGCATGCAGACGATTAGAAACATCGCGCGAGGGCAACCTTGCTATGATAGGTAGCGGAGCATCCTTACGAGCCTTATCACGCGTAATTAGGAAGCGCGAGGATAATACATCACCATCCGCTAGATTACATCCAATCGCCTGTGCAACTTTGGTAACAACGACGTGCGTATCATTCGACGAAGCACACTGCGTTCCTGATATGATAATTTCAGGTTCACAAACAAGAGCTGCAGTTCGTCTAAGCTCAACCTGCTCAGACTTCTGAGTACGACGAAGTGTATCAAGATCAAAACGTAGTTTCGCATTCTCCTTTCTGAGTTCCTCTATTTGGCTAATATTGGCTGCTATTTGAGCCTGCATAGCAGGTAGTCCCTCCAGTTTGCGCGTCAGATCATGAATCCGAGCAGTGAGAAGGTGCAAAACACCAGTCGGAGTAAGGGGGTCAGTACTTGGAGAAACAAGGCTGACCCCAAGAGAGCATGATACTCTAGAGCAGGCTGTTGAATTAGTTACACGCCGCGAGCCTTTTCTGAATCGCTCCGCCTGCTTCTCCCTCCCAACTATTTTACCCAACCAGGAATGACTTGCCAGACTCGGCGTATTACACGAGTATAGTGGCGCTTTAGGGCGCCATTCGCCTCTGTTCGCTCGCGCTGGAAAGACGCCGCGCACGCCGATTACGGGAAAAAAAATCGATGCGCGTGTCCCGTCTGCTGACGTTATCTGTCAACGAACAGTTTCAGATCGCGTCACATTGCGTATAGGTTAAAGCAAAAATATTACTAGTAAAAAAGTATGCTCAGATATCTCTTGAATTAAATGCGATTAACAGATTGTTAGCAGAAAAACATTGAAATTTTACTTTGTTGCATTCCTCGATACAAAACGAAAGAAGCGCGTTTTCGCTGCTTGACACTCAAACGGTTAAAATCTATTGGTAAGTTGACCGTGGCGGCAACAATGTATTCTTTGACGCAAGAGCTAACGTTTTGGTGTCGCCGAATTTTTAAGTTATTTGCGTTCGAAATTAATTTATACGTGCGCGTGCTAGGTCGTAACACAACTGTTTCTTTAGTATACATATGAATTAAAGAAACAAGAGGTAAAAAATTAAAGATTACTGGATATAATTTTAATAAACTGTCGTTACGATTGTTGTTTATATGGTTGTGTGTATAAATGTATGCACAGTGGAACCATTTATTTTAGAAGAAAATGTTATATGTATATATAAAAGTTCCATAATATTGTGGAGATAATATCGATGCAATACTAATTTTTTTATTTATTTATTTCTTCAACTTTACTTGAAGGAAAACTTCATTGTTTGTACAGAAATATATATCTACATTGAATGTAGACATGTATTCACAAATAGAAATATATGTTCACATTGTTTAAATTAGATACCCTCAATGTTTCCATTGGTATTTTGAGATACAATATAAGTTTTTCAGTGTTATTCCTGTCACTATTCTCTGCCGAATTTGCCAAAACCACCGCCGGAAGTCCAAAAACATTAAAATCTCTTAATCGCATTTAATTCAAGACATATCTGAGCATACTTTTTTACTAGTAATACTTTTGTTTTAACCTAAACGCCATGTGACGCGATCTGAAACTGTTCGTTGACAGATAACGTCAGTCGACGGGATACGTGCATCGATTTTTTTCCCGTAATCGGCGTGTGCGGCGTCTTTCCAGCGCGAGCGATCAGAGGCGAATGGCGCCCTAAAGCCCCACTATACTCGTGCAATACGCCGAGCCTGGCAGATGATTGGAAAGAGAAGCTTGGTTGGGTAAAACAGTTGGTAGGGAGAAGCAGGCGGAGCGACTCAGAAAAGGCTCGCGGCGTGTAACTAATTCAACACCCTGGCATAGAGGATACAGTCGCTTTAGTGTCAGTAATACTAAGGATTTTCCCAGGAAAATATTCACCTTCGTATACAAATATTACATGCTCATTAACGTTTTTATTAACGCCTAGCAATTTATTTTTTTCCGTTATTCCACTCCTTTCCAATGTATTCTCCTCCATAGGCGTCTCGTGGTCTTCACAATCTACGAATTCAGGTATTTCACAGCTAGAGTCTGAACTCTCAGATGAATACTTAAAAATTTTCTTTCCCCTTCTTCGTTTTGGTTGATGTGCTTAGTGCTGTTTAGCTCTTTCCTTTTCTTTCTTATTTCTTTGCCTTTTTGCAGCTCGCTCTTTCGTTAATTCTTCATTTTCTTCTTTCTTCTTTATCTTGTTTAAAATAAATTCTTGAAATAATTTCCCGGCTACAATAGATGGTAATTTTTCTTTTGGTACATTCTTATTCTTCTCTGTGTTTTTATTTCTAATACCTGAATAACACAAGTGTTTTTCAAAAAGCTTTGGGATTGTTTGTAAATTATTAGTAGAGGGAACATTATCTGAATTATTTGTGTTGAGGGTTAAAAAATGAATGCTCAGGTGTCCTCAAACTTAATGTATATTGTACGGTTACAATATTTAAAGAAGGGAAAGAAAAAATAATGTATTCTCGCCAAACCGCGCAGTTTGCTTTATGAACAGGGCACATCTATGAAGAGTGACTAGACCACACGCCCCCTGTCGGCTTCGTTTTGGGCTAAAATGGCGCGAATAATGAATTCCTTACAATTTGTATTGTTTGGATGCAAGTCAGGTGAAGGACTGACATAGTTTGGAATAGCATTATTATTTTGACATTTCTCACTTGAATGATCTTCCTTTAAAAATTACTGAGGTGGAATAACATCTGCATTCAAAGAGTGTTCATCTTCAGCATTTATATCAACAGATAATACTGCTATTTCTTCTTTTACAGATTTCTCAGCTGCAGACAATTTTCCCGACTCGGTTTGAGTTTTTTTTCCATAATATAAATAAGGAAGTGTCATGTGGATCCCCAGACCATTGTTGAGACGAATATCGAAAAGTATTAAGCTTTTCACATTCGATATTTTCGTTTAAAAATTGAAGACCTTGTTGTACAAGGTGTTTCAAAAATATTTGTCATGGCTTTCAGGGGTTGTTCTACACCTCTGGATCGATGGAGATTTGCGAAAAAAACCTGCCGCAAAATTCGGAAAAGGGTAGCAAATTTTTTTTATTGGCTCATCGTATTCGTCTTGTACGTAGGCAAAATGTCTGAGAGGAACCATGGGTCAGTAACGAACCGTTCTCTCACAAATTAACTTTTAATTGGGCCTTACGATTAAAATTTCGCCCATACGACAGCCTTCGAGTCGCCGACCTTTCGAAAGGAAACACATGAGATACCCTTGCTAGCTCCAATAGTTGAAACAGAGGCAACATAATTGAAGAGAGAGAAAAAGACTAGAAAATGTCAATGACCTGCGTTCGGTGTCGGGTTCACTCAAGGGCCCACCCGGGAAGAAGAGTATAAACACTTACACTTCTCTTCTGGTTCGGTGACACAGTGCCCTATTTTCTAGCTTCGTTTACGTCGCCTCTGCTTTAACTATCGGCGAAATTTTAATCGGAAGGCCCAATTAAAAGTTAATTTGCGAGAGAACGGTTCATTTCTGACCCATGGTTCCTCTCAGACATTTTACCTACGTAACAAGACGAATAGGATGAGCCAATAAAAAAAATTTGCTACCCTTTCCCGAATTTTGCGGCAGGTTTTTTTCGCAAATCTCCATCGATCCAGAGGTGTAGAACAACCCCTGCTGAAAGCCATGACAAATATTTTTGGAACACCCTGTACGTAATTTATCCGCGACAATTGTGTTTCCTTACTAATCTCAATTTCATTTTGTTTTATTGGTATCTTAACTGTTAGCGGATTCCACGGATATAAGCCGCATTTGCTGAATCCATTACACATAATGCTTTCATTTACAGTATTATCTATCAATTCTTTTAAGAAGACTTGGAAAATCCTTTTTTTTCAATATTGGATGATCAACATTCTGGAGTATCCACTCGTGAACCTTTTTTTTCCAAACTTCTTTGATAGCCTTGAAAACAGCAACATCCATGGGCTGTAATAGGTGGGTAGCGTTGTGGTAGAGGGTCACCAAAATAATACCGTTATTTTTGCAGAATTGGCTTGTTTGCAAACTTAAGTGCGAAACATGCCCATCGATAAAAAGAATTATAGGCAATGCAACTTTGATTTTTAGTAGCCATGGATGAAAAATATTAGCAATAAACTCGAAAAATTCTTCGCAGCTCATCCACCCCGAATCGCTTTTGCCTGAATCCCATTCTTTCGGAAAATTATTAACAATTTCTTGTGGTGTGCGTATGTACTTGAACAAGATCGTTGTAGGTCCAACTAAACCACTGGCACTGCATGTTAACAAGGCTGTTACACATTCTTTTTCATCAGCATTTACTTGCTGGAAAATAATTTTAGCTCGTTTCTTCGCTAATACTTTATTACCCTTTGGATTTAGAGAAAATGCTGTTTCATCAGAATTAAAAATGCGAGATGGGTCATCTAAAATCTTTTCACGATTGTGTTCCTTTAAATAATTATAAACTCCAGAAAACCATTTTTGTATTGCAATATTATTATAGGATCAGGTGCCGGTAAAGGTGGTCACAGCCGAACTTGTGCGACGACATCTCGGAATAGCGGGAAGGCGCGCCTGGTTTGGTTGGACCGCGAGCGCCTAGTGATTAGCCTACGCGCGATCGGCGGATAGGGCGATCGCACCACGCCGCGACCAATGCAGTGATGCCAGGACGTGGGATTTTTCCCACCCATGCGGACTACCTAATCCTCAGTAACGTATATACTTCACTCAAGTATGGGGTATCGTTAGACTCCTGTGACAATTGAAATACGGTAGAAATTACAGGAAGAGGACATTTTACTAGATACGTCCATGGAAACAACTGCCGTCGAGCTGTGACGTCACCTTGCGCATGCGCACAATGGCTCCCACGTGGGAGAAAATTCCACGTCCTGGCATCACTGGACCAATGACGGCGCACAGTGGTTCATTTGGCCGAAAACCTGGCCAAAACTCAAGGAGTTTTTCAATTTAGCTGAAAATTGGTGTATGAGTATTATTTGGGTCGCTGATTAAGAATCTGAACTCAAAATTTCCAAAAACAAAATGGCGGCTCTAATATGGCAAGTGCGAATATCGAAAAATTGTCGGATCGGCACGAAAATCAGTAGTCTTATGTTTTTCCGGTCGCTGATTAAGAATCTGAACTCAGAATTTCCATAAACAAAATGGCGGCTTCAATATGGCGGATGCGAGTATTGAAAAATTGTCGGATCGGCACGAAAATTAGTATTCTTATGTTTCTCCGGTCGCTGATTAAGAATCTGAACTCAGAATTTCCAAAAACAAATTGGCGAACAAACATAATTAAAAAATTAAGAATTTATTTAGATATTATGATACATTTATTGATCACAGTGAATTATATTCATCTTATAAGCTTTTAATATTACAGAGAATCTTAACAATTACCTTATAACGAACGTATTATAGTTAACTGACTAATTATTTTGAAATTAAATATATTTTTCTTTTATTATCTTCTTTATCTAGTCCTTCGTAACCTTCGAGCAATTCGGTTATGTCCTCTTGTCCTCCGCAGTATCGGCCACCGAGAATCATATTTTCAAATAATAGTTAGTTTCGGTACATTGAAATCAATATAGAAAGTAAATTGAGCATATAGTACTAAATATTTATCATACCTTCTTAATTAAAAGAATAAATGTAATCTTGTCCGCAAACAATCAACGAGGTCTTCCCTCCGCAGTGAAATCAATGGTGCTTCAGAAGATGATGATTCCATAGCACTACACAATACACACTGAACTCTACTCTTTGCGAAATTGCTGTCACAGCTAAGTAAGTAAATATCACAAAGTACAAGTGATATCTACCGTGTCAGAAAACGTAGCACGGTATAAATAGTTTACGGTGCTTCCACCTCCAATTTTTCATTCCAGTATTTAAAATTACGGTGGAAGGAAAAAAACTAAACTTTGCGAGAAACAAATATAGCTCTCATACCTTCAACTAGCCAGATTTTCAGCCGAATCGTCAAACATCTTACGGTTTATGACGGTAAGCGGTCGAGGTGATCGCGGCTATCTATTGTTGCGTTGGAACAAAAGGCCACCAGCTTGCTTAAAATTATTTTGATTTTTAACCTGAACGAAATAAATATAGCGTTTCGTTAATTACAAGGGTAACCTTAGTGAAGGATTAGCATTATTCGTTTGTCCAAGGCACGATAGCCTGGCCGTATGTCATCGCCGGGCGATTAATGCACGATCGAGCCGTCCTTCGAGAAACACCGCCTCATTTACCCATACATACAGCCGAGATATCACTGATTCACAACCACTCTGTAGGCGTCACGCTCGTGCCTATAGGCACTGACGTTGTGCCGTATTTGGGGCGACATTCGTAGTTAATCACTCGCGCTGGAAAGATGTGCCTCGCGCGTCAGTCGCGGAGATAAGAACGACGTGCGTGGCACATCGACTCACAATATTTGTTGAGGAACAGTTTCAGATGCCACTTCGACGCACGTAGGATAAGACAAAAGTATTGTTAGTGAAAAAGTATCCTCAGATATGTTTTAAATCAAATGCAATTAATATATTTTAATGTTTTTGAACTTCTGGCGATGGTTTTGCCGAAATCGACCACTTTATTAAGTCTTACGGCATAAATATAGTATTGCGTTCCAGCACGCACATTTGTAAATTAATTGCTAGCGTAAATTGTTAAAAATAACTATCCGATACTAGAACGCTAGGCTTCCTCGTATTAAAGAATACATTGTTGCCGTCGCGGCCGCTGCGATCCATGCGACGTAGTGCCATCTGAAACTGTTCCTCAACAAATATTGTGAGTCGATGTGCCACGCACGTCGTTCTTATCTCCGCGACTGACGCGCGAGGCACGTCTTTCCAGCGCGAGTGATTAACTACGAATGTCGCCCCAAATACGGCACAACGTCAGTGCCTATAGGCACGAGCGTGACGCCTACAGAGTGGTTGTGAATCAGTGATATCTCGGCTGTATGTATGGGTAAATGAGGCGGTGTTTCTCGAAGGACGGCTCGATCGTGCAATAATCGCCCGGCGCTGCCGTATGTCATAAACGTATTTCCCCGAGCATGGCGCGTGCGACAAACAAATAAGAATATCGCGTGCAATTGCAAAAAGTCGCAAAATGTTACAACGGGGACTTCTTCGGGAAGCTTTAAAGTTTAATTTAAAAAAAATATATTCTGATATTCCTTTTCCTTCAAAAGTTATAATGATATTTATTGCAACAGTCACGTTATCTTAATACCAGCATATCACAGCTATTCCATCTTCGAATTTTCCATTGTTTAATGAAAATCTCGACTGAAAGAGATTGATACAGCATTGTGAGAAACAAATATAGCCCTCATACCTGCAACTAGCCAGATTTTCAGCCGATACGTCAAACATCTTTCGGTTTATGACGGTAAGCGGTCGAGGTGATCGCGGCTATCTATTTTTGCTTTGCAAGAAAAGGCCACCAGCTTGCTTAAAATTATTTTGATTTTTAACCTGAACGAAATAAATATAGCGTTTCGTTAATTACAAGGGTAACCTTAGTGAAGGATTAGCATTATTCGTTTGTCCAAGGCACGATAGCCTGGCCGTATGTCATAAACGTATTTCCCCGAGCATGGCGCGTGCGACAAACAAATAAGAATATCTCGTAGAATCGCAAAAAGTCGCAAAATTTTACAACGGGGACTTCTTCGGGAAGCTTCAAAGTTTAATTAAAAAAAAAATTCGCGTTGTACTTTTGCGTACTTCACAACTATTTCCTCTGCAAAAGGAAAAAAATGTATGGGTTTTGCAATCTGTGCCATCGGAGTTGTAAAATATTAAATAAAAAAATGAAACCAAGGTACTTATAATTTAAAAGTATGACGGATAGCAACAAATACTTGCAAAGTTGATTGTACCATTATTTCACATTGAAAACGTATTCTGAATTTCGACGTGAATACGTTACATTATTCAAGTGCCAACTTTGACATTGCATATCTCTAAGAGCGTTGTTCAATAAAAACTTTTATTAATGGAAACCGATGCTCTGATATGTTACAAATCAAACGCAATTGCTAAATTTTGAAAATCGCGAAAAAAATTTTTGGCTTTTTGGCCAGGTTTTCGGCCAAATGAACCACTGTGCGGCGCCTAGCGACGAACGCCGAGCGCTTAACGCGCGAGGCGGAAAAACGAGAGCGGTTGCGAGGACGCGACGAAAGGTCGGGCGAGAGTCGAATTCGAACGGACGAGAAAAACAGTCGAAGGCGTTAGTCAGTAAGTCGCAGGCGTTGATTTTTGTGTAGCAATAAAGGAACTTGTGAAAAATCCAAAAGAAGTGAAGAATATCATTGCTGATCCTACATTATTAACCGATGCGCGTGAAATTGTCAAGTTTTGGGAAACGCTTTTTGACACTGTAGGGTTTCGGCATAAAAATGCCTTTAGCCACGTTTTCCCGGAGCGACCGTTTTTAAATAGATTTAAACGTTTTTTTTCTATTATGAAGTGCTGGACACTAGTTATAAGCTCCTCAGATGTTACTGGGAAACGCACAGCAGGCTTGTTTTTAATCCATTCACATATTATTTTTTCTTCCAATTTGCTTAAAGTTGAAGGAGGCCCCATCCTTCTTTCTATAGGTGACTTACCTTCTACCTTATATTTAAGAGTTATTCTTGGCACCCCGAATTTTCGTGCAGCTGTTCTTATAGGCGTTTTCCGTAACTTGACGTCTTCTATCGCCGCTTTCATAGCTTCTTCAGAATAATTTCTGAAAGCACCCTTGATAGGCGGCATTTTCAGTTCAGTAGTTTAATAATCTATAAAATTTTTGCATATGTAAGCACATTTTACCATGTTGTCAAATTTCATAATATTAGGTAGTGATTTAAGATAATACGAATTAAATGTTATCAATAATTGACCGCTGATTATGTTAATAGTTGACCGTGCGGTCATCTACTAAAATACGTTATACTATAAAAGTGGGCGTTATGTTACTTGTTTCTAATGAAATTATATGTAACATAGATATGATATAATTGGTATTTAATGTTGGTTAATTTGTGCTAGTAATTGGCCATGTATGTCAACTTCTAGAATTAATCAGAACGCTATGATTCGGTAGTTGACCTACCGGTTAATTAAGTTTTTCAAAGTAGGATAAGAAAAACAATCTGCTTAATAAATATAACATTTAATTACAATTAAATTGTGAAAGTTTCAAGCATAAAGGTTCAAAACTTCAGAAATTACTTGCCGTCAACTGCGCACGGTTTCTTAATGATTGTTAACGGGATTGAGCGTGGTATTGCTTGGAGACAATTGCGCCCTTCAGTGAATTTAGCAATAACTTTCTTGAGTAAGTGGACTGTATATTTTATTATAACGGTGAACAAACTTAACTAGTATATAACAAACTGTGAGTAACAAATTGATTGAATGACGTGAATTTCGGCTTAGTTGCAAAATCCGGACGAGTCGCTACTCGTACCGGAGGTGTGTATGAGTCTGGACGAGACGCTACTAGTAGACCTTGTAATCCGGGCGAGACGTTACTCGCGCCGGGAGTTTGTGAGTGACCGATAAATCCGGACAAGATGCTACTCGTGCCGGCGGTTTTCTGACTGAATGAGAAAATGTCGCGAGGCCTTTACCCGCGCTTCCCCTTCCGAGGGCACCTTGCTGACAAGAATGTGATTTTTGCGCCCTCGGAAGTTGTACGGAAAAAGTCGGTTTCCCAAAAGTAACTAGCGCATGGATCGTTATCGCGCGCTTTTGGGACCGTTGGAGGCGCAAAGGCCTGCGGTAAGAAAAAGAGGCCCGCTCGACGGCTGTTCGACGGCCGAAGAACACGTTCCAGCGCACTGAGTTTATTGCACGGCAATACACTGCAAATCCAAGTGTGTTATTTTAAAACACATAAACGTATCATTTCCTTGTAGTCACTTTTTAGACGTTTCCCGGTGTGTTATTATTTAACACAGTACATGTGTGTTATTTTTCAGCATGTAGGTGCATTATTTTTAAAATATAAATATATATGGGAGAAGAATATTTTATTAGAACAAAACGATTAAACGATTAGAACAATAAATACAATACAAATCAGATCAACTCGGACACAAAATCGACTTCTTCACACCGCTGCTCAATCACGACTCTATTTACAAATGTTACCGCCGCTTGTTCAAATATTCCAATCCTACATATATACATATATATGTAAGGAGAATGCTTTTCTGATGGTGCCCACAATCTTCTTGCTATTAACTAACATTTATTAAAAAGATACATAAAACCAACAATAACTATAACATACACTTAGAAACTAATAAAAATAAGCAGTAACAGTTATGACGTCTTTTCGCTTTCACGTTTCGTTCTTCACTGCTGTTTTGCAACTGTTTTATTTCTTCTGCCCTGTCTTTTGTTTCTCACGTCATCATCTCGTTCTCTCTGTCATTCATTCACTTTCTCTCTCACTCATTTCATCTGCCTTCTTACATATTTATAGTTAAATCAATTACATATTCACAGAATTGAATAAAATTATATTAAATATTATTATGATTGTTCAATATTTTAAAGGAGTGCAGGAACTCCGGTACTAATATGCAACCTACCACATTCAAGAATATTTCCATATATTATAGATGAGAATGATTGGTTAACGTGTCAAATGATGCGACCCAATGATGCAAAAATTACAGTTATTGTTTTTCTACTCTTTTAAGTGGTAATAATAACTGATAAATATCTGGTCAGTAAATACATCAAAAACAAACGGCTAACACGTAAAAACGTATAATTCTAACGAAATGTGTAATTTTAATACACTTTTGTGCATAAAAGTGAAGTGTGTTTAAATTTAACATACAAAAAAAATGCATTATTTATTTACTCGGATGAAACGTGTAAAATAACGCATTAGATGTGTTAAAACTTCACGTTAATTTTTCAAGTGTTTTATTTTAATGCACATAACTGCATTGACATAGTGCTTACACATTTTGGTGCATTTAAATAACCCACTTTTAACACACTTGGATTTGCAGTGTGTTTCCGAAATTGTTTGTATCTAAAGCGTGCGGTCTCACGAGTTGTCATCTGGACTGTCAGATACTTGAGAATTTACTTGTGGAAGCGCTTAGACCACACAAAATGTTTTTCCTATAGTATAGACGATCCTTCGGCTATGTTTTCTATTGTTTCCTCTGCATTCAATTCTAACAGTTCTATCAGAGTGTGTTAGCGTAACTGCGAACAGAGCAGAGTGTGAGCGAACAGAGTACCGTGCGGCTCGTCAAGCTTGTCACCTGGGCGGTGGAGCTTCTCGTTTTCAACCGCCTATTCGTACCATTTTGTTTCTTGGAGTCCACTCGCTCAGCCTCTTAAAGGAAGCACCCGACAAAGTCGTAGCATTCAAATATTCTTATTAGTTTGTCTGGAGGAGCGAGACATTGTATTACATTGTTGTCTCGTCGAGCGCTTCGTTTCATCAAGGAGAATCTCCCCATGTGGTGGGGGTAATTCTGCCGGAGTTTATTCTGTTTTCACTATAGAGATGTTAGAAATCTGGTGCCTACGCCGATGTCCTCACTGTCGCCACCCAAATCGCGTTGTCTCCCTTGCTTCGATCTGCAGCGTTCTCTCTTTTCGTCTTTTAGTTCGATTTGTTTATGTAGCTCTTTTAACGAATCGCGAGGTAGAACGTCAAGTGCCTTCGTGTATATGTGACAAGGGGCATGACGCTTGACGCCTGGCGAATCAGACTCTGCCGAAACAGGCTTACCTCCTAGGTGACACGTCTGACGAGCCGCACGGTATCTGAGTGATAGCAGCGAACAGCGTCGTGTAGTATTTTGTGTTTAGTGTATTTTTCTTATATTTTATATCTTTATATTTCAATAAACAGGTTAGTTGTTATTTAACTATAAATAATATCTTTACAACATAAAAAATGTGATAAGATTGTTTAGGCTCATTTTTTTATTTTTTTTTTAATTGAATATTGTACTTCCTAGAAAACGCTGCATACACGTGAAAAAGGCTTTAAAAACATTTTCAGTGCAAATTCATCACGATATCTTTTACGGTTCAAAAGTTACATGAAAATGTCACTCAAACTTGCGATCTGGCCCACTGTGTGGCGGCCCGCGTAGAATAGCAGCATGGCGTCGAACGCCGATTACATGTTCTCGACGGATATTTTTTCGACCAGTCGGGATTGAAAACTGTTCCCGAAACTTTTGAGGGCAGTTTTCTCTTCAGAAATGTCTAAAGAATGCGATCCAGTATAGCAAATTTGTGCTAGATAAATAACTTTTCATAATAATGTAAAAGTATACCATAGTAAGTTCGCGCATCCGCACTTTTTTAAACTTTGACGGTCATTTATTACTATTTGCAACAACCAATTTTAATAAATATATATACTAAAATATTCGGCATGTTTTCCTCTATCTTTTGAGACCAATCTCAACTTCGTAGCGTTTATACTTTTCGCGTAATACCTCATTTTCTGCCAAAATTTGGTATTTTTACAAAAACTCATTTTACTAAAAAACTGAGGGTGATGGAGCAACTCTGCCGACGGATTCGTGTTTAGGATGACTAACTCTACGAGGATCACCCATTGGATATTTGAGAAAAAAAATCGTGTTGAACAGTGTAGTTAATTCGTACTTCGAAAAAACTGTAATTAAAACTTCTGCAAGTTTATCACCTATTACTTTCGACCGATCTGATGCGTTCACACTCCTTTCCCTATTAATATATGTATTGTCGTTCATACAGCACATTCACTGCATGGCACACTGCAGCCGTAACTTCTTGCATTTTTTCACAATTATATGTACTTGAAAACACACAGCACCAATTCACATTAAATGATCTTCGAATAAGAAAACGATGGTTCTTCGTTGGTTTCTTGTAGTTGCCTTCTTACAACTACTAGAATTGGCTTCCGGGTTGGAGTCGCGTTCAGGAGACGAGAAAGTCCGACGTTTCGCCAGCATTGCTGCTAGCTTCATCAGGGAATCAAATAATCTCTGATACTGAGGATAGTATCAGAGGGGGCCCTACCTTATACCTGTGTCCATCGTTGCGGATCGGTGCACCATCCAATAGTTTTTAATTGGGCAGCTGAACAATTAGAAAACTGGGAGGAGGCTGTTCCAGATTAGATTGAGACCTAGACCTTTATCCCGATTGATGTCGTTCGGGTTTTTTTGGATTTCTACCGCTTCACGGTATTTCCTGGGGAAATAAGCTTTTTCCTTAGCCAGGACATTGACATCTTGGAAAAGGATCTTGTGGCCAGTATCAATCTGGTGTTCGGCTACAGCTGACTGTACGTAGCCCAATCTGGAGCATCTTTCGTGTTCCTTTAGGCAAGTATTGACACTCCTCCCAGTTTCACCGATGCATACCTTACCGCATATTTGACTCAAGATCAATATTTGACTCACCTTTTGAGCCGGTTGGAAGATTGTTTTGATATTATATTTTCTGAGAACCCGCGAAATCCTGTCTGTTGTGTCCTGTAGATAGGGTAGAAATGCAATAGATGTTGGGGTGTTTTGTGAAGGTGGAGGTTGTATATTTGGGTCAACAGGTGCATTGATTATTTTGCGCATAGTGCGGTTGATTTGAGGTGTAGTATAGCCGTTTTTAATCAGTGCTGTTTTTACGTTGGTGAGCTCTTGTTGAAGGGAGGATGGTTCTGAAATTGAGACTGCTCTAGTGATTAATGAAGGGATGACCGATATCTTTTGGGATGGATGATGGTGTGAAGAAGCTTGTAAATATCTGTCAGTGTGAGTAGGTTTTCGGTACACTTTGTGTCCAAGAGTGCCGTCGTGTTTTCTGTTTACCAGGACATCCAGGAAAGGGATTTGCTGGTTCTTGCTTCGGTGGAAATCCTAAAAAACCCGAACAACATCAATCGGTATAAAGGTCTAGGTCTCAATCCAATCTGGAACAACCTCCTCCCAGTTCTCTAATTGTTCAGCTGCTCAATTAAAAACTATTGGATGGTGCACCGATCCGCAACGATGGACACAGGTATAAGTTAGGGCCCCCTCTGATACTTTCCTCAGTATCAGAGATTATGTGATTCCCTGATAAAGGTAGCTGCAATGCTGGCGAAACGTCGGACTTTCTCGTCTCCTGAACGCGGCTCCAACCCTGAGGCCAATTCTAGTAGTAATCACTATGGCCGCGAAAGCCTAAAAAGTATTATTCTTACAACTAATTCGGACAGCGCTGTGCAAGCCCTTTTAAAGACTTTTGGCATAAAGACCACCCCCGATTTTCTTCCAAAACGTTCTTGGAGTGGTTGTCGAGGAAGAGAAAGTGGGTGCATTAACGTCTATGTCAAGGGGTGCACAGGTCCAGCCGCTTGAGTCCATTTAACGAAACACATGGTTTCCAGACTTATATTCTAGGCTTGCTGCATGGCAATCGCTATTGAAAGTACGTCGAAAATAGATCAAACTGCAGGGTAAGGATTTCCAGAGACCTGGGCCATTAAAAGTAAAGCAAAGTGGCACACGCGTGGCTGAAAAAACGGAAACTTTCCGAAACAGATGCCTTCTCGGACTGTGCAGTAAGCCTTGTAAAATTAAGGTTGTAAGCCTTAAAAAACGTACGGCTAATGCTTCCTCCAACGGTTTAAAATTAACTAACTTTTATTTAGCTAGCTGTACAGTTTGAATTGTCTTCGAGAACTTTGAAGATTAAATATTTCGAAAAGCTGTAAAAAGACAGTTTGCGAGGTCCGAAACGTACAGGGTGTTTCAAAAATATTTGTCATGGCTTTCAGGGGTTGTTCTACACCTCTGGATCGATGAAGATTTGCGAAAAAAACTTGCCGCAAAATTCGGGAAAGGGTAGCAAATTTTTTTTATTGGCTCATCGTATTCGTCTTGTTACGTAGGCAAAATGTCTGAGAGGAACCATGGGTCAGAAACGAACCGTTCTCTCACAAATTAACTTTTAATTGGGCCTTACGATTAAAATTTCGCCCATACGACAGCCTTCGAGTCGCCGACCTTTCGAAAGGAAACACATGAGATACCCTTGCTAGCTCCAATAGTTGAAACAGAGGCAACATAATTGAAGAGAGAGAAAAAGACTAGAAAATGTCAATGACCTGCGTTCGGTGTCGGGTTCACTCAAGGGCCCACCCGGGAAGAAGAGTATAAACACTTACACTTCTCTTCTGGTTCGGTGACACAGTGCCCTATTTTCTAGCTTCGTTTACGTCGCCTCTGCTTTAACTATCGGCGAAATTTTAATCGGAAGGCCCAATTAAAAGTTAATTTGCGAGAGAACGGTTCATTTCTGACCCATGGTTCCTCTCAGACATTTTGCATGCGTAACAAGACGAATACGATGAGCCAATAAAAAAAATTTGCTACCCTTTCCCGAATTTTGCGGCAAGTTTTTTTCGCAAATCTCCATCGATCCAGAGGTGTAGAACAACCCCTGAAAGCCATGACAAATATTTTTGAAACACCCTGTACATAATGTAAATGTATATATTGCAAGTGTACGATAATTGTTATCCTGCATTGAGTGCAATTTTATGAAATTAAAATAGAAAAAAAAAACTCGAACCCGCGACAAAAAAGTGTCCAGCGATTCCACGGGCAGACACCACAGCCACTGCGCCATTAATGTGGGATCGGGGCGGAGAAGCCCTCCTATAAAAGAACTTAGGAGAAAAGGACGTGAAAGGAAACTGTCAGCAGCGAGAGGTCGCTGGCGCAGTGGTTTCGCGCCGACCCGGGCGATCGTCGACGTTCAGCTACTCTGGCCGAGTTCCTGCCTTGGATGGGTTGCCGCGCGCCTCTCCTTTCTTTTTCACGATCCTACATTAATACTTTTGAAAGAGCGATTAAAATTCTAGGTTATACACTGCAAACCCAAGTGTGTTAAAGTGGGTTATTTAAATGCACCAAAATGTGTAAGCACACTTCATTAATACGTTTAAACGTGTAAATGCAATTATGTGCACTAAAATAAAACACTTGAAAAAATTAACGTGAAGTTTTAACACATCTAATGCGTTACTTTACACGTTTTATCCGAGTAAATAAATAATACATTTTTTTTGTATGTTAAATTTAAACACACTTCACTTTTATGCACAAAAGTGTATTAAAATTAAATTAAAAATTACACATTTCGTTAGAATTATACGTTTTTACGTGTTAGCCGTTTGTTTTTAGATATTTATATCAGATATTTATCAGTTATTATTACCACTTAAAAGAGTAGAGAAACAATAACTGTAATTTTTGCATTATTGGTTCGCATCATTTGACACGTTAACCAATCATTCTCATCTATAATATATCGAAATATTCTTGAATGTGGTAGGTTGCATATTAATACCGGAGTTCCTGCACTCCTTTAAAGTATTAAACAATCATAATAATATTTAATATAATTTTATTCAATTCTGTGAATATGTAATTGATTTAACTATAAATATGTAAGAAGGCAGATGAAATGAGTGAGCGAGAAAGTGAATGAATGACAGAGAGAACGAGATGATGACGTGAGAAACAAAAGACAGGGCAGAAGAAACAAAACAGTTGCAAAACAGCAGTGAAGAACGAAAGGTGAAAGCGAAAAGACGCCATAACTGTTACTGCTTATTTTTATTAGTTTCTAAGTGTATGCTATAGTTATTGTTGGTTTTATGTATCTTTTTAATAAATGTTAGTTAATAGCAAGAAGATTGTGGGCACCATCAGAAAAGCAATCTCCTTACATATATATGTATATATGTAGGATTGGAATATTTGAACAAGCGGCGGTAACATTTGTAAATAGAGTCGTGATTGAGCAGTGGTGTGAAGAAGTCGATTTTGTGTCCGAGTTGATCTGATTTGTACAGTAGGACTCCTCGGCAATCTACGGCATCGGGGCGTAAATTCCCGGAAAAAGATTATAGGTTCCCAGCCCCTCCACTGAGTGACGCTCAGTGGAGGGGAGCTTTAAGAAAGGACAGAAAACTCTTAACATATCTTTGTTCCGCTCACTCTCTAGTTGAAAAAAGCGGGGAAGTAAAAAGAGTGGTGGTAACTAATTCTCCGCCCAAAGAGGGGAATGAGATTCTAGGTTCCTCGATTGCCGAGGAGTCCTACTGTATTGTATTTATTGTTCTAATCGTTTAATCGTTTTGTTCTAATAAAATGTTCTTCTCACATATATATTTATATTTTAAAATAACCCATTTAGGTATTTTAAAAATAACACATTTACATGCTGAAAAATAACACACATGTACTGTGTTAAATAATAACACACCGGGAAACGTCTAAAAAGTGACTACAAGGAAATAATACGTTTATGTGTTTTAAAATAACACACTTGGATTTGCAGTGTAAAGACCATACAATCAGCAATTTATTTAATTATCCCGATCCTGTTCTTTAACATATACATATTTCTGTGCAGAAACATTGAAAGTCACAATATGAACATACTGTATTAAAATCATGCAAGAATGGCAAATAATGGGCGAGTTTCAGCCCAATATGTATCCCATAAATCGGTTTTTGATTTTTTCGACCGTGATGCACCGTACTCAAAAAAATCTGAAAAAATTAGGGTATAACAACGATAACATTAAGCAACTACTGTAAACTCGTGGGCAAGAGAGTGTGTCAAAGAGATGGATAAAAGAAGCCAAAGGAAGAAGGAATGGTCGAAATGGGAGAAAGAATGAGCGGAATGGTTGGAGAGCATGGGAGTGAGTGTGAGGGAAGTGAAAGAGGGATCAGCAGAAGAAAGAGAGGAGATATGGGGGAAGATGGTGAAAAGAGTGAGAGTGGAGCAAAGAAGGGAAATAGAGAAAAAAATAAATGAATCAAGGTACAATAGGTGGTACAGGTTTGTGAGAGTAGATGGAGTTCCTGAGTATGTGAAAGAAGGATGGAAGGAGGAAAAATGGAGTATGGTGGCGAGATTTAGATTGGGTAATATGATGAGAGCGAGGAGGTATTGGGCGAGTGAGGAAAAGAGAATATGTAGGATGTGTGGACGGAAGATAGAAAGTTGGGAACATGTGTTAGAGGAATGCAAGATGTGGGTGGAGGAGGAGGGTGGAAGGAGTGTGCATGAGAGGGTATGTGAGATAATGGGAGAGAATGGGAAGGGATGGGCGTGGATGAAGAAATTGAACGAGTGGAGGAATGAAGGGGGAGGCTAGAAAAGATGGGGAGATGAAAAGGAAAAAAAGGGAGGGTGAGGGCGGGAGAGTGAAGACGGAGCAGCGGAAGCGGAGGCGCAGGAGCGCGTGCATATATGCGGGTATGCAAATATGTGCATGGGTGCATGTATGGGTGTGCTTGTATGGCTCTCTCTCTCTCTCTCTCTCTCTCTCTCTCTCTCTCTCTCTCTCCGTGAGTACGCTTGCACGCATTATTTTTCGCTCTCCGATTTTGATCTGTATACTGCTGCTTTCTGCCTTCGGGCCTATTCTTTTAGATCCCCTGCTTGTGCTTAAGAGCAAGCTGTCCACAGGCTTGCTATTTACCTGCTTCCTGCTTCTTTACCCTGTATATTGTGGGTTTTCTTTGGTTGCTGCTCAGGCAACATAACCTCTCCTTCACCTTAATACCGCACGTCTCCCGCGCTGCCGATTCCACGGTCTGGACGCCATCTTGAGGTACCGATTTACACCAAGCCCACTCGGCCGATAAACCGTAGTAGCTTTTTGGTGATATGCCGCGGCGAACTGGGAAGAAGTGTGCGGGCTGCGGGAAGGCGGTTCCTTTGGACCCTATGCGCTGTGACTCTTGTGAAGCATTTTACCACCCTGGCTGTGCACGAAGGAAGCGCTGCTGTGCTGGATCAATGCATGAATGTCTGCCGCATTTAGCTGGTACTTCATTTGTTGATGTTGCGGTGCCCAGCTCGCGATCTTCACTATCGGCAAGTGTCCAGCGTCCGTCTTTCGCTGCGGTTACGCGCTCGAGGTCCTCTATAGTATCATGCTCTCCTGGGGTCAGCCTTGTTTCTCCAAGTACTGACCCCCTTACTCCGACTGGTGTTTTGCACCTTCTCACGGCTCGGATTGACGAACTGACGCGCAAACTTGAGGGACTTCCTGGTATGCAGGCCCAGTTGGCAGCTAATACTAGCCAGATAGCTGAACTTAGAAGGGAGAATGCTAAACTACGTGCGGATCTTGACACACTTCGACGTACTCAGAAGTCTGAGCAGGTGGAGATTAGGCGAACTGCAGCTCTTGTTTGTGAACCTGAAATTATCATATCAGGTGTGCAGTGTGCTTTGTTGGATAATACGCACGCTGTGGTTAACCAAGTCGCTCAGGCGATTGGTTGTAATATTGCGGATGGTGATGTTTTATCCTCCCGCTTCCTAATTACTCGTGATAAGGATCGTAAAGATGCTCCTCTGCCTATAATAGCAAAACTGCGTTCGCGAGATACTTTGAATCGCCTTCTTGCAGCGAAGAGACAGAAGGGTCGTCTCCTGTCAACTAATCTGTCACCTCCACCTGATGGCCCTGTGAGTGTCATCAATGTCAATGAATCTCTGCCTGCTAGCCTCTATAAGCTCTTAACAACTGTTAGAGCGAAGGCAAAGACTAAGATGTATAAGTATGTCTGGCATAGAGATGGTGTAGTTCTTGTTCGCAGTGATAATGGCATGCCTATTACTCGAATTCGTGGTGTTGAGGATCTCACGAAGCTTGTTGCTGCGTGACTCTCGAGACCCACGATCCCGCCAGTGCCACGTCTGCTTACGTCCACTTCATCAGGACAACTCATGGGTTCGCGTGATTCTCGGCTCTCTTTCTGTCATTTCAATGCTAACTCTGTCAGAGCTCACCTGGATCTTATGCATTATTGCTTTTCTGAGTCACAATATCATATTATTGCTGTCAGTGAAACCTGGCTCACGCCCAGTATTAGAGATACTATTGTCTCACTGCCTGGCTATAGCATCATACGCGACGATCGGGTTGGTAAAATGGGAGGTGGAGTTGCACTCTATGTATGCAGCTCCTATCGAACGAGGGTGCTGGCTGCATCGCCCTCTCAGTACCAATGTAGCCCGGAGTATCTCATCGTCGAAGTTATACCGCAGATTGGTCAACCGTTCTTATATACGGTCATCTATTGGCCCCCTAAAGCATCTAATCTTGCACTATTTGAGGCCGACTATGATCAGTTTTGTGCTGGCTATACACTCATAAGGGGAGGACCAGACCCGGGGGTCACCGATTTTGATGAAATTTGGCACACGTCTTCTACTCGGAAAATCATTAGACCCGGGTTTGGCAAAAGTGTAGATGAGTCCAAATTTTTTAAAAAATCGAGGTCAAAAAAAAGTTCTCCAATCAACTTGAAACTTTGTAGGCACGTTCTACGAGCAATATTAAGGTATACGTATTTTTTTATTTCGCTGTAAAAACGTTTTTCAAAATTGATAAGGTATGATTAGTACCTTAGAGTTAGAAGCGTTTTCAACGGAGCGGCGTGGCTGAGCGGACAAGGAAGCGGACTGCAAATACTATGGACCTTGGATCGATTCCTGCAGAGTCTATTCTAGACTTTTTTTTCTTAATTTTTTTCTTAACCTTTTTTTCCGTACGGCAACATATTTTACTTATTTTAATATGTGTCTTATACTTATTGTACACATTTTAACTTCCACTTTATGTTCTATTCTACTTGCGGATTTCTTGTTAGGATTATAATGGAATTCACAATTATGCATTGTAACAATAACAATTTATTTTTCTTCAAACACTGCACATTTGTGCGGATGATAATTTTCGTAAAAACATAGGCTTTGTTTTTATTTTAAAACATCCTCAAAATATTGTTCGAGGGTGGACGGTTTACGATCCGGTCTCCGCCACTGTTTAGACTTCGGGCAGCCGACTCTGCCCTGGGCCCATTAGATATATTTCATTTAGCACTTTTCTGATCCTTTGGGTCCTGCGGGTTTATGATCGTCCGCGGTAAACAGAAGTTGAAGGACGTACCGTTGAAAAATAGAAAGGTCATTGTTTCGGTGCGTACTTTACTCCCAGACGACTGACCCTTGAGCGGTTTACGCCAGATGTGAAGATTTTTCGTGCCAAAACACTCTCATTGTTCACAGACGACTCGGGGTAAGTTTAACAATTTTTTGTGAGTCACCTAGACAAGGAGAAAAGTCGACTCTCCCTCACTCTCGAAAAACGAACGTAGGGATGAGAAAATTGTCTTAAAGAGTAGGGAGGACGGAAGTGTCAAAAAGGGCAACACGCGGTCCTCCAAAACAGAAAACGTAGTGACAGCGAAAAATACATACGATTACGTAGACATTTCGCGAAGTCAAGAAACAAGTTAGCTCGAAAAATTACCGACCTGGCTAATTGTGAAAAATTTTATACAAGTTATAGTTGTTGAAGATTGTGGTAAGTGAACGTGATTTTTGTAATTGCAAATATTATAAACCATCTTCATTGTGAATATTTTGAACAATATGTGACAATTTTTAGGGAAGCAATGGCCGAAGCACCATCCACAAGCGTTTCTGCGGAAGCAAATAGTGAAGTTCCATACGACTGCCGTGCGCCTACAAAACAAGATTTGACTGACGCCATCCACTATTTCGTGCAGGAATTGCGGTCCCACGAAACTATAGGCGAAACCCCAAGCGCTAATATTCCTCGGCATGCAAAACTTATAGCGGCGGAACTGCTAGAAAAGTTTTTTGAGATGGAGGCATCATATTCGTTTCTCGAAACGGATGAACTCCTTGGTACTAATGAAGTTCATAACGACAGTGAGGAGACAGAAGAATTGGAAGAGGAACAATCGCCAAGCTCGTCTTCTACGTCGACTAAAGATGCTACATCCTCGGAAATTTCTATATCACCGCCGTCGAAACGCGGGAAGTATGGGCCTGCGACACTTGAAGAAAAAGTGCGAGTGGTAGCTCCTGCAGAAATCCACCCTACGTGGAGTTTAAAATCTCTACAGTCAAAAGGAGGTTACCACTTAAAAAGAAAGGACAAAATCGCAGTGTGGAAAAAAGAAATTGCGGAAGGTGCCACAATCCACGATAAATATTTGCACATCGAAAAGTGGACACACAATAGATTTGTAGAGGCACGACAAGCTTACGCTCCTGTCTCTACGCGTAGTTTGCAGGAATGGGCAACTTCAGCGGCGATGCAGTACAACACTGATTTATTTCGTTTTACTGCATCGCATTCTTGGATTGTCCGTTTTAAGCGAAAGTTTGATATTCGACAGCGCCAAGTAATTAGATACATATCGAGGCAAAAATTAGCGACGCTGAAAGAGATTGAAGAGAGGGCTGCTCTCTTTCAGCAGCAGGTAAGTATAGAGAGCAATTCAATTCCTCCAGAATTTATTATTAACACTGACCAAACAGGATGCGAATACAGGACTAACAGCCGTCGTTGTTTGTCTCACAGAGGTAAGAAAACTACTGAAGTTGTGATGGAAAATATTTTTAAAACAACGCACTCCTACACAGCGCAATACTCAACAACACTTTCGGGTACATTGCTACCGAAAGAATTTCTTTGTTTGCAGGAGCCACAAGGGTCATTTGGACCACAAGTGGAGCAAACGGTCCAGCAATTAACAGCAGAATTTGGAAATGTTTTCATAACGTGCACCAAATCAGGAAAATTAACAACAGAAAAATATAAATTATTTCTGGATGAAATTTTAAAACCCTATGTAAAAACTAACAAATTCTGTTTGTTAATTGACTCCTGGACGGGCCAAATAGATGGTAGCATGTACGACGTAAGGTTTCACAATGAACGTAAGGAGTGTACCTGCAAATTAAAAATTATACCACCACAATGCACACCGATTTGTCAACCGTGCGACGTTTATTTTTATCGGCAGGTAAAAATTTTATTAAAACAAATGCAAAATGCTCCTGTAGTATTACAAGAAAAAAGATCCTTGCATTCGAGAGGTGATGCGATTAAAAGACATTCCATAATACACAATCAACTCTCTGCACCAATATTTACAAACATGATACAATGCGCGTGGTATGCGTCGAAATTAACGCATACCCGTAGCATATTTGTAAATGTTAATCAAGTTTGTTTTCCCACTACCGAAATTAATAAAAAATATACTTGCGGCGCCATATCGTTTATAACTTGTTCGTGGTGTAAATTTCGAATATGTTTTCGTTGCTTTTACGACGATTATCATCCGCACAAATGTGCAGTGTTTAAAGAAAAATAAATTGTTATTGTTGCAATACATAATTGTGAATTCCATTATAATCCTAACAAGAAATCCGCAAGTAGAATAGAACATAAAGTGGAAGTTAAAATGTATACAATAAGTATAAGACACATATTAAAATAAGTTAAACATGTTGCCGTACGGAAAAAAAGGTTAAGAAAAAAATTAAGAATAAAAAGTCCAGAATAGACTCTGCAGGAATCGATCCAAGGTCCATAGTATTTGCAGTCCGCTTCCTTGTCCGCTCAGCCACGCCGCTCCGTTGAAAACGCTTCTAAATCTAAGGTACTAAACATACCTTATCAATTTTCAAAAACGTTTTTACAGCGAAATAAAAAAATACGTATACCTTAATTTTGCTCGTAGAACGTGCCTACAAAGTTTCAAGTCGATTGGAGAACTTTTTTTTTTTACCTCGATTTTTTCAAAAATTTGGACTTATCTACACTTTTGGCAAAACACGGGTCTAATGATTTTCCGAGTAGAAGACGTGTGCCAAGTTTCATCAAAATCGGTGACCCCCGGGTCTGGTCCCCCCCTTGTCAGTGTAATATTTGGGGACTTCAATGCCAATCAGCTTGGGCACACGTATGACTCTGACAACATTCGAGAGTTTTGTGCCACACATGCTCTCTATTGTGTACCTTATGCGCCCACCTATCATACGCGCACCTCTGACACCTGGTTGGATTTATGCCTACTCAGTGATCCTAACTCTCTGGCTCGCTACGGACGGTCTCCTGCGCCGTTCATTGCTGGGCATGACCTTATATCTGTTCTTATCGATGCTCCTATATTAACAACTATCAAAACTTATAAGGCGCGACTATATAGGAAGCTCTCTACTGAGTCTTTTCTTTCGTGTCTCTAGGGCCTTGATTGGACAGCATATGATGGATCTGCCACAGTTGATGAGTTGCTTTGCTGCCTTGAGGGGAATCTTACACGAGCGCTCGATGCTCATGCTCCCTATACTACTTTTGCGCCTAAGCGCAGACACGATCCTTGGATCTCATCGGAACTTAGGTCGTGTGTGCGATCTAGAGATATCTTATACCGAGCTTTTAAGCGATCTCGTACAAATGTTGCTCTACATCGATATGGGCTGGCTAGGGATGAACTTCATAGGCGTATCACTGAGGCTAGGGCTAGTTATTATGCCACTCGGGTGCTTGGCATTGCATCTCGCCTGGCTAACAACTGTGGTGCATTTTCTCCAGACGAACTTAATAATTATTTTGCTGAGGTATCGCGTAGGCCGTCATCAGTAAGAGAGGTTGCACAGTTCTTCGATAGCCTTCCACCGCCTACTTATAGTGACACTTTATTCTACTTCAAGTATATATCCCCTCAGCTCCTCTTTGAGGTCATTGGCCATTTTAGATTGCAGGCTAGAGGTGTTTATGATCTGTCGTTGCGAGATTTGATTGAGGCTTTGCCGGTTATATTTCAACACCTGCTTCAGCTGCTTAATAGCTCCTTGAGCACTGCTAGTTTCCCGGAGCGCTGGAAGTGTGCTGTTGTACGACCGGTAGGCAAGGTCAAATCCCAACGACCCTGCAGCAGATCAGACCTATTGCCATTTTGTGTCTCTTCTCTAAGATACTCGAGCGCATTGTTCTCCTGCAGATCACTAGCTTTCTTGAGGAACGTGCCCTGCTTGATTCCAGGCAGTCTGGCTTTCGGCAGGGGTTTAGCACGCAGACAGCTCTTCTTCGCTTAGCCGAAGACATTCGTCGAGGCATCGATGAGCGTAAAGTAACTGTGCTGGTGCTCTTCGAATTTAGGAAGGCGTTCGACACTATCCCGCATGCCATCCTGCTTGCTAGGCTAGCCGGGCTTGGTTTCTTGCAGCATTTCTTACGATGGATCTCTAGCTACCTCCAGGGTCGTACACAGGCTACGATTAATGACAATAGTGAGCTTTCTAATTGGGTCTCTTTAGAGCAAGGTGTTCCCCAAGGCTCTGTTTTGGGCCCCCTGCTGTTCTCACTATATGCTAATGACATGGCTCGTGTTCTGCGCTATTCGAGTCATTTGATGTATGCAGATGACCTGCAAATTTATCAGCAATGTACACTACAGGATCTTCCTGCTGTTATTGATAAAATCAATATTGATGTAGCGGCGATCCTGACCTGGTTCAGAGACTCTGAATTGCAACTCAATGTTGTTAAGACTCAGCTCTGCATCTTTGGAAGTGACCGTTACATGGCAAGGCTTGATCCTGCTCAACTTCCAACGGTATCTCTTAATGGTATGTCGATCCCTAATGAAGTTGAGGTGCGTGATTTGGGTGTTCTTTTGGATCGTACTTTGTCCTGGGTGGCGCAGGTGAAGATGGTGTCGCAACGAGTTCATGGAACTCTCCGACAACTGAGCTTATCTCGTCGCTTTCTCACTAAGTCCATGCGGAAATACCTGGTTGTAATGCTAGTGCTCCCGCATTTTGACTATAGAAGTGCGGTCTATAGCGACCTTTCAGGAATCTTAAATGCTAAATTGCAACTACTGCAGAATTTGTGTGTGCGCTTTATTTGTGGTGTTGCGCGTGAGGACCATATCACTCCTCATAGGCATGCTCTGGGTTGGCTCACGGTTGCTGACAGGAGACGTTACCTCATTCTATCGCTGCTCTTTACCATGATTCGCACGGGCCGCCCAGAATACTTACGTAAATTACTGCTAGAACGTGGCTCAGTCGGTTATGGCTCCACTCGACTACGGCGCACGGTGGTCCAGAATGTGCATTTAGCCGCGCAAAAGTCAAAAAGTCGATTTTGGAATTTCGATTTTTTTTTATATATCGGTTCCTAAATGTCCATCGACCTCAGAAATAAAAAGCTTTTGAAATTGGATAAAAATTGTAGTTACAACAAACGCTTAAAGTTGAAACTTTTTCTGGAGGCCCTTTTCTGTCGAAAAACGACGTTGTCTTCTTTCTAACATTCTGACGAAACTATGCAATATTTTTTAATTATTATTGTTCCTATTTGAAGAGCATTCTTCCACGATAAAAATTCACGTGTCGAACATAAAATTATTGGTTGTAGTTTATTCAAAAATTAATGTTGAAAACATGAAAGAAAATCGTCAAAGTTTTTTATCTTTTGCAGACAAAATCTAAAAAGTGCTACATACTTCCACTATCTAATTAACACCATTCTTTTCTGTAATCCTTCCCCTAAACGTTCCAGAAAAAATATCATCCGCCCGGATCCGCCTCGGACGGTTTTTTATTGTTTAAAGATTCGCGCGCACCTCGACAAGCGCTGCCGCCAGACTGTCTCGTAAACTTTCGACAGGTATAACAATGAAGGGCCCAGGTAGACGCACGAAATATTTGCATAAATAACTTTTGTATAGTCTAAGGAATATATGTGGAAAGTTTTAGCCGAATATCTTTTGATACTTATAAGTTATTTAGTTTTTAAGTGAACCCTGCACGGCGAAGACTAGGATTTCCTTTTAATCGGATAACCTAGCTCATTCCTCTTTGCTCGCATCCTCACAATAAAGCAATTAAGTAATAAAAGTAATGCTTTAGAAGTCTTCGTCCTCGTTAGTGCCAATAAGATTTTGTTTTTATTGCACGGTATCTTTAAGAAACCTGGGAATTTACTGACCGCGTGTCCCACTGGGTCTATGCAGCTGGTCTGGGTTACATCAACTTTAGGAAGGAATATCAACAAAAGGTGCAGATAGATAAAGCCAATTTTAGCAGGAACTATTTCTATATAGTTTAAACTAAACATCTTCAAAGTTCTCAGGGACTACTTTGTGGTACTTTTTAGTTTTTCCATTTTTAAGTTAGCAATGTAAGCTGAATAAGCTAATGTACATAGCTACCCTCTATATATCAACCGCCATTTTGTTTTCAAAATTTTTGTGTTCATATTCGTAATGAGCGACCCAAAAAACATTAGAATACTAATTTTTGTGCAAAACAATAAATTTTTAAACAAACCTGTCCGCCATATTTAATCCGCCATTTTGTTTTTAAAATTTTTGAGTTCAGATTCGTAATCAGTAACCCAAAAATAATAGAATACCAATTTTTAACTATATCCGGTGTGTTTTGAGCCCGTGGTGACGATTTGAAAAAGATTGAAAACTGCGCGAGGTGCGTGAACAGCTAAATTCACGTTCTGGACCACTGTGCGGCGGGGAGAATTTCTTATACCCCACGTGCGTACGGAAAAGTATGCTTCCTCCTTTTTGGTAAAGGGAGTGCAGGCCTGGGACTCACTCCCAGCCAGTCTCAAGGCTGCTGGTACGCTGTCCTCGTTTAAAACAGGCCTATATAAGTTCCTGTTTGAGACTGAGGAGCTGCGTACTTAGTTAGCTTTATGTTCTTTTAGTTGCTCTTTTATTGCTAGATTATTATGTTTTTAACTATCATTATATTTCACTTACTTATAAGTTCTTATGTAACACAAACTTTTTGTACTACCTATTGCCCCTGTGGCTTGCCCAATATTGCCATGGGCATAAATAAATATCTATCTCTCTCTCTCTCTCTCTCTCTCTCTCTCTCTCTCTCTCTGGCGCGTACGTTAGAATAGGTTAGTTGTAAGTAGGTTAAGTTAGTAAGTAAGGAAAATAGATTGTGAGCGGAGCAGGGCCGGCTTTGTACCCCGGAAGGGAACAAATATATATATATATGGTGCGAAATATCACATTTATCACTTTTATTTATGAATATAGAAATCCATAAAATTTTCGCTGTTAACTTAAAATAAACAAAAAATTTCGTTATCATCTTTTGCTAGCAAAGTATACTCCAACATTCTGCCCTTCGATTTTTTCCCGGTGTTTAACATTTATGAGAATAACGATTTATTGCCGTTATCCCGTATAAAATATGATTCTCGTTAATTTTTTTAGGCGAGCATTGTTCTATTAGTTAAATTAAAGAGAAAAGCAGAATGAAGCAGAGAGGATTTCAAAGCGTATACGAAAGTAATAAGCCTACGGAGTTCCACACTATCCGCAAACTAAGACATTTGCGAGTGTGCGTAAAGCATTTCTCCTCTATAAAAGAAAAAATAAATAAATAAGTATTACCTTACACTTTAGTAAAGAGGTAGAGAATTCTACCTCAACGGAATGTATCGATGCGCGGGGCCCGTGAAAGTATTACGCGTAGCTACGGCGCTCACAGAGAGCGATGGCGTCGTAGTGACAAAACGTTCGGGATGGATATTTTCTTAATAATTAAATTGTGCCGAAACGAAAACAGTTATGACATTTTTCGCCGATAGTTTTTTATTCAGAAATGTACGTAGAATACAACGGTGTACAGTAAATTTGTGCTATCAACAGTTCTCTACGTGAAAAAGCAAAGTGAATGCGTAAAAAATTTGCGAATCCGCTCGTTTTTGAACTTTGACAGTGATTTACTGCTATTAATCAATACGGGATATTATAATATGCTTATATATACATACTCGGGAAACACTCCTCTGTTTTTTAAGACCAAGAACAACAACCTACAAGAAGAACAACAAGCTTCTCTTCTGGTTCGGTGATACAGTGCCCTATTTTCTAGCTTCGTTTACGTCGCCTCTGATTTAACTATTGGGGACATTTTAATCGGAAGACTCAAATAAAATTGCGAGAGAACGGTTCATTTCTGACCCATGGTTCCTCTCGGACATTTTGCCTACGTAACAAGACGAATAGGATGAGCCAATAAAAAAATTTTGCTACCCTTTCCCGAATTTTTCGGCAGGCTTTTTTTGCAAATCTCCATCGATCCAGAGGTGCCCCTGGAAGCTGTGGTATATGCGAGTAAGTACGCACGGCGTACGCGCGAGAGCAGAGCAGACGCCAAACTGCTGGTGTAGCGGTAGCGACTATACCGACAGCGCATGTGTGCGAGTATGCGTGTGTAAGAGAGCACCGCGCGCGATACGCGTGTGCGAGAACCCACTTTAGCGCTAGCTGTGGTACAGCGAGCCACGCTACAACAATACACTGTACACTCCTTGTATATATTTCATCAAGACCGTTAAAGTTAAACCAAGTGTTGAATTACTTGTGCCGATACATTACAATTTGGCGACGAGGTAGTGAAACAGATAACGCGTGTGAAAAGCAAAAGGTTAAGCGTGAAAGAGAGAAGATTTCCGGCTCGGAGCACGTGCTCACACTGTACTGGTGTTCGTCCGGGATTTCGCGACTAGATTGCCGCTAACGTTCGGGAGGTGTACAACATTTTTCAAGATTAATTACCTTGTGGAAAAATTAAACGTACACTGCAGTCGCATATAGTGCACTTCTCGCACAAGATCGTTGAGCGCGAGAGAAAAATCGAGGAAAAAGCCACACAAACTAAAGTCGCACGCGCGCGGGAAAAGTTTAAGTGCGTGTGTTACGTATTATTGAGTAGATTGGGAAAAGTCGAGGAATTTCCTAACGGTGATGGAATTACGTGGTCGTAGAAAGGTGCGACCGCGGTGAAATTCATTCTCAAGAAGTGTCCATGAGTGGCCCACAGAAACAAGGAAATGCGAACACAGAGTGGATTTATAGCTTGAAAAAAGGAAAATTGCAAGAAGAACTCCAAAAACGAGGTATCGCATTTAGAGAAGACGAGACAGTGAAACTTTGAGGATAGTTCTAGTCGGGGTGTGGAAAAAAGAAGTAGCGCTAACGACAGCAGCTACACCCTTGGAGAAGGTCGAGACCGTCGAAACAGAAAATAAACAAGAGACGAACGACTCCGGCGAAGATTCAACCAACGGCGATTCTTTTGTTTCAGCATACGACTCGAGCGAGAACAGCGACATGTCGGGCGAGAGCACGAGCCTGCAATACCACTCCGGAAAAGACAATTGGGAGATTTTCGTTGAGCGACTGGAATTTCATTGCAAAGCAAAAAATATTACGGCGGACGCAGAAAAAGCAAATGTATTGATTACGAGGCTTAACGAGGAAGTCTATATGCTAATGAAAAGCCTGTTCGCGCCGGACAAGATGATCGACAAGAAGTACGCGGAATTGGTCAAAATGATGACAGATCATCTCAATCCAAAGCCGTCAGGGCTCATGGAGCGCAGCACGTTCAACCAAGCAAAGCAGCCGACAGAAACAATTGCGGGTTTCGCGGCAAGATTAAAAAAGCTGTCTTTAACTTGCAGCTTCAGCGAACTGAAAATGGCGTTGAGAGACCAGTTCGTAGTCGGTTTACGCGATGAAGAAACGCGAGTAAGTTTGTTCAAGAAAGATTCGATAGACTTTGATGCTTTTAACACTTAGCCGACCGTACGCGCCACAGAGACCTGTACAGTTTACACCGCGCTCGGAAAGCCAAACTCCGCTGTCCATCGCGCATTTTTCTGCGTAGAGCCGTAATATTGGCCAATAAAAGACTTCAAAAATTGGTGCATTTTATTATATGTTGTACTTTATAGAAATAAGAAGCTCTATAGAGAAAGAAGCGTTCCTCAGGTCAAAAATAATACCCGATCGGTCGGCCATCGACTAGCTTGGAAAAGTGTAGATCTACCAGATCGGTCGGCCACCGACTAGTTTGGAAATGGGTAGATCTACCCAATCAGTCGGCTAAGTGTTAAGGAAGCGTCAGCAAGAGAGGCAGCTGTGAAGAACACCTCTAACGCAACGAACACGTTGCAAAAACGTAACAGGCAAAGTGACGTGTATTCGCTCTTGCACGAGAATAAAGGCGCGAGCGCAAACGAAGCCACCGAGTAATATAAGCAGCGCAGAGGAGCAGGAAGTGGTACGGCGGCGGCCACCAGCGATCGCAAAATCAAAACAAAGGCGACATCGAATGTTACTGCTGTAAAGGAAAGAATCACATGCGCGCTGAGTGTCGATTAGGGTGGTCCTTAGCTATAGGGGTAAAATAATTTCTCTCAGTTTTGTTTTGTCTTACCCTCTCAAATTTTGACTTGTGATAAGAAAACTATGTTTCCAAAATTTCAACGAGATCGGATATCAGGAACACGTGCCGCATTTAAGGAGAAGTTTTACAATTTTTATGATATACACCGATTTCAATATAAATGTCATTTACAGTTTTAAAGTAGTCCTTAAAATATTCAAAGAAAATACTTTGTACATCTACATCGTATTATTTGAGCTAAATCTATAACTATTTAATAAAATTATAAATAATGAAACTTATAAATTAATGGACACGAGTCAATAGATGCCGACTTTCATTACGGTTGATTTATTCGCATCGGGGTAATACCGATGATAATCTGCTACTACTTGAAAAATGAATTGTTTGTCATCTTCATTTTTCGTAAGCAAGCTATTGTAATCCGTAATCAGCAAATTTTCTATGCCAATATTAATATAGTCTTTTACGTCTTTTAAAATAATCCTTTTATAAGGAGTTTCAGTTTTATTAGAATTCAAATTCTGCAACATACGCCTCTTTATATCATATGATAATTGTGTACTAAATCAGGCTAAAATTGCACATTCTGCAATCAAGTACCACAAATGCCCACTAAATTTGTGTATTGCTACTTAGCACACTGCTTCTTCTAACACAGTATCTTTAAGTTCAAATTGTGATCAAATATATGTAGGATCGTGAAAAAGAAAGGAGAGGCGCTCGGTCACCCATTCAATGCAGGAAACTCGGCCAGAGTAGCTGAACGTCGACGATCGCCTGGGTCGGCGCGGAACCACTGCGCCAGCGACCTCTCGCTGATGATAATTTCTTTTCACGTCCTTTTCTCCTAAGTTCTTTATAGGAGGGCTTCTCCGCCCCGATCCCACACTCGGCCATCCTGATAATGACATTTGCCCTCAAATGTCGGTAACGTCACTAGTCTTTAAATCGTCTTTATCGGCGGCGCATCATCGTCGTCACTTGTTTGAACGTCCACACACCTAGGCCGACTTTACACAACGTATCAACACAACTTAGCTTGGTGCCTAGTGTGTGACCCGTTCATTTCCTCAACTTCGCTATTTGCGCACGCCGATTTTTTTTTCTCTTCTCCAAACGTCTTCCAGCTTCGTGGGGATCGTTGCGGTAGCTGTTCCTCCTATCCCGGACGAGCCCCCAATTTGTAGGATCGTGAAAAAGAAAGGAGAGGCGCGCGGTCACCCATCCAAGACAGGTACTCGGCCAGAGTAGCTGAACGTCTTTTTCGTCGCTTTTCTCTTTAGTTCTTTTTAGGAGGGCTTCTCCGTCCCGATCCCACACTCGGCCATCCTGAGATTGACATTTGTCCTCAAATGTCGGTAACGTCACTCGTCTTTAAATCGTCTTTATCGGCGGCGCATCATCGTCGTCGCTTTGTCGAACGTCCACACACCTAGGCCGACTTCACAACAACGTATCAACACAACTTCGCTTGGTGCCTAGTGTGTGACCCGTTCATTCCTTCAACTTCGCCATTTGCGCACGCCGATTTTTTTTTTCAAAAATAATATTTAATGAAGAAAGGAAAAACACAGAAGGAACAAAACTAAGGAGCGGCGTGGCAACTCACGCTTCCAACGCAACACTGTCGTTGCTCTCTTTTCTTTCCAGCTTTCTGGAAAGCTTTTGTTTTCAGGGCCGGCGGTATCGGCCGTCACCCTGCATATAATATAAATCATGCAATTAGAATATTTCCGATACTACATACTCGGCCAGCCTGATTTAACATCTGTCCCCAGATGTTTCGTCGTTAATTTTACCTATTCTATATTTTCACCTATTCTATGTCATTTATTCTATTTTACTTATTCTATCTCACTTACTCTACTTTACTTATTATATTTCACTTATTCTACCATACTTATTCTATTTCACTTATTCCTAATCACTATTTTCACTCAGTTCGCTATCGTTGTCGTCGATCCAGGGTTTTAAGTAATCCGCGGCAGTAGATGTTGATTGCGGTCCTTCATGCTCGCCAATCTTTTCTACCATATAACGGTTTTTCCGCAATACTCTGGTTACACGATATGGGCCAAGGAATTTCGAGTAAAATTTTAAACCTGGGCCGGCTTGCGTCCTTTTAATTGCTACCAAGTCTCCTCTTTTGTAACATTTCGCTTCTTTTCTCTTTTTGTCGTATATTTTCTTATTTTGGGCTTGCACCTCTCCAATCTTCTGTTTAGCTCGTGCTCGGATTTCGTCGCGCTGTTCCTGAAACATTGTAATCCATTCGGTTTCTATCGTCTTTCGGATTTCCGGATTCTCACGCATTCTCATGTGTGTACCAAATAAAATGTGAAACGGAGTCGTATTAGTACTTCTATTAGGTGTCGCATTTAAATATTTCTGTGCTACGTCTAAATACTTGTACCAATCTTCTGGTTTTGGTGCAGACAGTTTAGTCAACAACGATATCAACGTCCTGTTAATCCTTTCAATCTGGCCATTGGCCCGCGGCATTCCGGTTGTTATCAAAACATGTTGGATTTTTTCTTCTGTACAATAATCAGCGAAAGCCCCCGATGTGAAAGCTGTGCCACGATCGGAAATAAGACGTCTAGGATTTCCGAAACTCACGGACTGTCTTTTTAAACAACTAATAACTTCTGCAGAATCCGTAGATTTTGTGGTATATAACCACACAAATTTCGAAAAGGCGTCCACAACGGCAAAAATATGTTTATAACTCTTTTTAGTCGAAGGTAACGGTCCCAAATGATCTATATCAGGCTGTTGAATTAGTTACACGCCACGAGCCTTTTCTGAGTCGCTCCGCCTGCTTCTCCTTCCCAACAATTTCACCCAACCAGGAACGACTTGCCAGACTCGGCGTATTACACGAGTATAGTGGCGCTTTAGGGCGCTATTCGCCTCTGTTCGCTCGCGCTGGAAAGACGCCGCGCACGCCGATTACGGGAAAAAAAAATCGATGCGCGTATCCCGTCGACTGACGTTATCTGTCAACGAACAGTTTCAGATCGCGTCACATGGCGTTTAGGTTAAAACAAAAGTATTACTGGTAAAAAAGTATGCTCAGATATGTCTTGAATTAAATGCGATTAAGAAATTTTAATGTTTTTGGACTTCCGGCGGTGGTTTGGCAAATTCGGCAGAGAATAGTGACAGGAATAACATTGAAAGACTTATATTGTATCTCAAAATACCAATGGAAACATTGAGGGTATCTAATTTAAACAACATAAACATATATTTCTATTTGTGAATATATGTTTTCATTCAATGTAGATATATATTTCTGTACAAACAATGAAGTTTTCCTTCAAGTAAAGTTGAAGAAATAAATAAATAAAAAAATTAGTATTGCATCGATATTATCTCCACAATATTATGAAACTTTTATATATACATATAACATTTTCTTCTAAAATAAATGGTTCTACTGTGCATACATTTACACACACAACCATACATACAACAATCATAACGATAGTTTATTAAAATTATATCCAGTAATCTTGAATTTGTTACCTCTTGTTTCTTTAATTCATATGTATACTAAAGAAACAGTTGTGTTACGATCTAGCACGCGCACGTATAAACTAATTTCCAACGCAAATAATTTAAAAATACGGCGACAGCAAAACGTTAGCTCTCGCGTCAAAGAATACATTGTTGCCGACACGGTCAACTTAGCAATAGATTTTAACCGTTTGAGTGTCAAGCGGCGAAAACGCGCTTCTTTCGTTTTGTATCGAGGAATGCAACAAAGTTAAATTTCAATGTTTTTCTGCTAACGATCTGTTAATCGCATTTAATTCAAGACATATCTGAGCATACTTTTTTTACCAGTAATACTTTTGTTTTAACCTAAACGCCATGTGACGCGATCTGAAACTGTTCGTTGACAGATAACGTCAGTCGACGGGATACGCGCATCGATTTTTTTTTCCCGTAATCGGCGTGCGCGGCGTCTTTCCAGCGCGAGCGAACAGAGGCGAATAGCGCCCTAAAGCGCCACTATACTCGTGTAATACGCCGAGTCTGGCAAGTCGTTCCTGGTTGGGTGAAATTGTTGGGAAGGAGAAGCAGGCGGAGCGACTCAGAAAAGGCTCGTTGCGTGTAACTAATTCAACAGCCTGATCTATATGATAGGTATCGAGCGGGAACTCTCCTTTATCGATCGGGTTTACAAACCCCTCCTGCTTTCCGTGCTTTCTTTCTGCGAGGATACAAGTGATGCAACTCTGTATGATCTTCTCTACCTTCTGCCGCATTTCCCTAAACCAATAGTCTCTTCTTACAATGGCTTCCGTTTTATTTATACCAAAATGACCACATTCGTGTGCTTGACGAATTACTTGCGCCTGCATTTTCTTCGGCACTACTAATAACGATATGTCATCTACTTCTTTGTATAGTATACCGTTTTTTATCGCGTAACCATCGGTGGTATATCGTACGATGTTTTCACGAATACGCTGCAATTCCTCGTCCTCGGCCTGAGCTTTCTTTAATCTGACAATGATTCCCTCCTCGTCCTGTTGCACTAACATAACCGTAGGCAATGGATAGCGACTAAGCGCATCGACATGCGTCATATATTTTCCTGCGCGGTGTTCAATTGTATACTGGAATTCTTCAAGAAGAAGTACCCATCTAGCTACACGCACACACAAGTCCTTTTTCCTCATAGTCATCGCAAAAGCTTGGCAGTCCGTCACAATTTTGAACGAAATCCCTAATAGATAGACTCGAAATTTTTTCAACGCCTTCACAATTGCGAGTACTTCAAGTTCATAACTTGAATACTTTTCTTCGGCCGGTGTAGTCTTTCCGCTTATATAATAAATCGGGTGAAGAGTATTGTCAACATCGTCTCTTTGTAGTAAAATTGCACCATATCCTAAACTACACGCATCTGTATGTAACTCGGTCTCCGCACCTGTACGATACAGCCGCAACACGGGTTTGTCAATTAAAAGATACTTTAATTTCTCGAACGCTTCCTGCTCTCGTGACTCGAATTTAAATTTAGCGTCCTTTTTCAACAAGTTTGAGAGCGGTCTGGCAATAATCGCATAATGATGTATGAATTTTCTAAAATACCCAGTTAAACCTAAAAAGCTCTGAACGTCTCTAATACACTGCGGTTGCGGGAATTTTGCAACAGCACGCGTCTTATATTCCGAGGGCTGAATATTGCCATTCTCCACGATGTGTCCCAAGTACTCTACACGTGTCTGTAAGAAATTACTTTTACTCCAATTTACTCGTAATCCGTACTCACTTGCAACAGCTAGTACCAGTTTTAAATTTTGTATTCCCTGTGAAAAATCAACGGAAGGCAGTATCAAATCATCCATATAGGTGAGCACAATACCAGCAGCAATCAACTCTTTAAAAACAGCATTTATGAACTTCTGAAAGACGGCTGGAGAATTGCATAATCCGAACGGCATTTTCAGGAATTCATAGTGACCGTTCGGCACTATGAACGCTGTATATTTTACGCTATTTTCATGAACCGAAACATGGAAAAATCCGTTTTCTAAATCCAATGTAGTAAAAATTTTCGCTCCTTGCAATAAATCTAATTGGTCTTCTATCAACGGTAAAGGGAATCTATCTTTCATTACTTTTTTATTTAGCTGCCTATAATCAACACAAATTCTAGTTGTTCCATTCTTTTTTTTCACCAACACTATTGGACTAGCATAATCAGACTGGGATGGTCGGATTATGCCGTCATCTAACCATGTTTTTATTTGTCTCTCAACTTCTGATTTGTCCTGAGGGGACAATCTACGTGGTCTTTCATAAACTGGTACGTTGTCTTGAAGAATCAAATTCATTTTAACTCCTACTTCGCGTTGTTTATTGGGATGGTATTCCTGAATTATATTCTCAATTTCTTGTTTATGCTTCGGATCTACTATATTCGTTAAATCTACTTCATTGATTTTTTCTACCACATCGATTTTTAAAATTTCTGGGACTTTATCATCATCGCGCTCTAATTTACGAATGGAGATATTTCTCTCTTTTATAATTACCTCCACTGTATTTAAAAACTCTGAACCTATAATCAACGGATGTTGCATTAACGAATCAGATACTACATGTATATTTATCGGATACAACGTACCGTCTATCATTACGCTTGATGAAAATTGACCTATTGTATAATTGTTTTCAGAACCAATACCTCGAAATTTTATAATTTTATTTTGCAACTTAGGCGCGCCTATCTTAACATAATGTTCCGCTCGCATTAAATTCATATCGCTTCCCGTATCGATTAAAGCTACTATCTTACAGTCTTCTATTTCAATGTCTTTGCACAGTTTTGTTTGTGTCATATGGGATGCTCTGAACGCATCTTTCGGTGGCTTACTTACACTAGTGCAATGCGAAGCAACATGCCCGTACTCTTTACACTTAAAACACTTTGCACCCTTGCCTTTGGTGGGACACACTGAACTCATGTGACTTCGATCTCCACACAGGTAACATCTTCGCAACGTATTTGGTGTTTCATTGCTTCCTGGACGCACAATCTTCGATCTTTCCTCGAAACGTCTACTCTTCGCTCTTGCATTCTGCTTCATCATCTCGTACTGCAAAAATTTTTCTTTCAATTCCCGAATATTTCTGGCGCCGTATAATATCGTTTTATTGACTTCGTCATCTTGAATTCCATCAATTATGTATTTAATAACAGCTGACTCCTCCATGTATACTTGTTTCGCGATTTCCAACATTTTATAAATATATTCTTGAAATGATTCATTAGGCCTTTTATTTCTATGCGACAACTCTTTGTGCACCTTATGGGCATCCACAGTTTGCGAAAATTCTGTTACCAAAGCCCTTCTCATTACATACCAATTTTTACAGCACTTTTCATAGTTTACGAATAATTTTGCGGATCCACGCAAAAGCCTTTTCGCGTATATTACTTTTTGAGCATCATTCCAGTTGCATAACTCGGCCATATCTTCGAATTCTTCAAGCCAACACCGAATATTGACTTTATCATCGGCACTAAACGTATTCATCGATTCCTCGACATCTTTAAATGTAAGGGAATGTGCGTGATTGTTATTGCGTGTCACACGTAATTCCGACATTTCACTGCATAGATCTTCCTCCTTGTCGTCCTCGTCTTCTCCGTGTTCGATCTCTACTCGGATAACCGCCATTAAACGATCTTGCAACTCTTTTTTATTCCCACTGATTTTCATCTTGCGTCTTCCCAACTCATGCTTTAAATCCGCCACTTTCATCTTTTCAACTCGTTGCAGCCTCTCGTCTATCACCTCTTCATTCACACTGACCATGGTTTCATTCTCTCCTTGACTCATGATCGGTAGAATTATCAACACAAATGACAACTAATACAACACAGTTCTACAACTATTCAACTCTGTTTTAACTTCTCACACTGTTTATACACTTCTATTCTCCGTTCATCCCGGACGAGCCCCCAATTTGTAGGATCGTGAAAAAGAAAGGAGAGGCGCTCGATCACCCATCCAATGCAGGAAACTCGGCCAGAGTAGCTGAACGTCGACGATCGCCTGGGTCGGCGCGGAACCACTGCGCCAGCGACCTCTCGCTGATGATAATTTCTTTTCACGTCCTTTTCTCCTAAGTTCTTTATAGGAGGGCTTCTCCGCCCCGATCCCACATATATTGTTCACCATCAGATGAAGTTGCCTACAATTGTACAAATTCTGTAATATACGAGGAAATTTACATTAAATTCAGACATTTTCAAGAACACATTCAGAATTAGAAATGTATTTAACCAATATTTACCTTCTGTTTTTGCTATTGCGCCATGTCGTTTCATCCGTGACTCTTCTTTTTCTATTCTAATTGCTCTCCGACGCAACACTCCCTTTTCATTAAACTCATATCGGTTCCTATCATTGAGCCTTCTCTTCCCTTTTTCCTTTGATTTAAACGGAAAAGTCTGTCTTTTTCGATGTTGATACTATTAAATGCATCTTCATGAGTGATGTCAAAAAGATCATCAATCGATTCAAGAAATTCTTGTTCTCTCTTTTTTTGCAACTCACTTCGACGTTTGTTAGAGCGTTGTAACTTTCGCCAATTCTGATATAATCGTATTAGTTTTTTAATACTATTGTGTGTATGTCTTTCGGGAATACGTGCCTTATCCCAAAAGACTTCCACCTCCTTTATTACAATCGCGGCACTCGAACGAAGGTCTAAATTTATTTTACGTAAGTTGTAAAAGAGTACACGTAAAGCTTGACCATTACCAGGAAGCTTCGTTCCAATAATTTGACTTTCACTATGGCCTAATAGATATATTTCATCAGCACTTCTAGTTTCCATATTCTTACTATTTCAATTGATGTTGCTCTTCGAAACACAAAGTGTCAGCTCTCAGTAAGAACTAAAGGAGAAGCACTAGCGTTTATATTGACTCGTGTGCTTCAAGATAACAATGAAGATTTAACAAAAAATAACAAGTAAAAAGATATAACAAGCGCGAAGTATGTAGTGAATGGTATTAAAAAATGTAATGCTCCTCAGGCCTGATCTCCGTTCCCTTTATCAGTTTTTTCAAAAACCCCTTCCTCCGTCGATATACCGTGGGAGGAGGACTTATTGTTAGTAACATGCTAGGAGGAAGGAAGTTGGGCCTGTGATTAAATGTTGATTCTGCCTGGGCTTTGTGGGTAGTAACCAAAAAATGCAAGGCTTGCATTGGTACTTGCCAAAACCCAACGAAGGCCCAGGCAGAGGGTGGGGGCCTTGAACTACGAGATTGACGTGAATTTAGGAAACGATAAATTTATGACATATGTCATAAATATAGCTTGCAAGAACGTGCCGTGCAAATCTGGTGGCCACGTGCAACCGTGCGGTCATCAATGGGTTTTTGCCAAATAGGCCCGCTCTCCACGGCTGCGAAAATACATAACAATGATGACACGCTGTGACTCTCGTAACCTTAAGGATACAAATTACACCTAAACAACAACTTTCTTTCCAAACAATCTGGAACCGACGTGTACCGCACGTGTACCGTCGTTGGCGATTTTGAGACAAAAGCATTACGACGTGCGCTGCACGTCTTTCAAGCGCAAGCGGTTAAATGTTAAAACTTTGTCACAGATGCGGCACGGGTTCCCGTTGTCCGATTTCGCTGAAATTTGGCACATATCATTTTTTCATCAGGTGTCGTAATTTAAAAGGGTAAGACCAGAAAAACTCAAAAGTTGAAAAATAAGGACCACCCTAGTGTCGATACAGAGACTTGAAATGTAACCACTACGACGGCATGGGGCACCTGGAACGAGTCTGCAAGAAGAAGAGAGGGCCGAAAAGGATCGGCGTGCACAAGCTGCGAGGAGGCGATGAAGTAGACGACACCGACGTTTCAGTGCAGAGTACATCATCCGAGCGAGACTTCTTCACACTCGAATTGGATAACGAACGCAGGTATGGAAGCATGTATGTGAGTGACGAATGCGCACGCGCGGAATCGATGAATATCGACGTGACGATCAAGGGGAAAAACATAACCATGGAAATTAATTCGGGTCCTTTCGCGACGGTTATCTCGGAAGTTGAGAAAGAAAAGTATTTCCGCGATGAACAAATGGTTAAAACGGAATCAAAATTGAACATGTACGACGGTAAGGACTTGCGTCCGCTCGGAAAATTAGCTGATTTAACCCTGTGACTGCTAAAGGCGTATATATACGCCTTCACAAGTCCATCAATATATACGAAAGGCGTAAATATACGCCCTCTGTATTTTTTTATTATAACACTTTTATTATTGTTTTACCGACTGATTCAACATGGAATTTATTGTCTTCTGTAACATAGCAACTAAGTATTCCTGATTCCTGTAAACCTGTATCTTTACTGCATATGTAAGTATTTCTTTATTTTATTTTCTGATTAGTTTTTGAATTTATCCATTTGTTATTTTTTTAAATAATATAGTACACCCTAAAAATGTTCGGCCAGAAGAAAAGAAAACGTGTGTACCTAAGTTGTAGTGAAGAGGAAGAAATAGAGCTTCTTGACAACATATTTTCCTCGTCTGAAGAAGAGAATTTAGTTGTTCAAAGAACAAGACGCATTTTGCGCATATTAAGTTCAAGCTCCGAATCAGAAACTGGAGAAGAAGATATTTCACAATTGCCAGAAAATAATGGCAATCAATTTACATCGTCAGATCCATTCGTAAACATCTGTTGGTCGCATCAAAATTTAATTCCAAAAGTACACAACTTTGATGATATAGATTCTGGATGCAAAGCAACCTTAGACAACACGTCAAAACCATTAGATTATTTTCAATTATTTTTCCCAGAATCGTTAGTACATTTTATTGTAAATGAAACAAATAAATACCATAATTATTTTAAAAAAAAGCGTACATGGAAGCCTAATTCGCGAATAAATTCATGATACGATACTAATGTAGATGAAATATACTGTTTTTTAGGTACCGTATTACTAATGTCACGCGTAAAAAAACTTTCTTACCCGGAATATTGGTCGAAAGACAAATTTATGAAAACTGACATTTTTCATGATATTATGTCTCGAGACAGATTTTTGAACTTAATGCAGTGCTTACATTTTAGCAATCCCGAGGTACTAAACTGTAGAGATAAATTGTTCAAAATTCGTGAACTAAATCAGTCAAGTCAAGGTTTGGCTCGACAGAGCCGTTTCTCGAGCTGCTCCGCCTGCTACTCCTTCCTATACACTCGAGAGCTCGCTGATTGACTTTGCCTCCCCTTCATAGTAGCGGACCTATTGGCATGAGCACGGGCGTATTCGGGGCGACATTCGTAGTCAATCAGTCGCGCTGAAAAAGTCGTGCCTTGCGCGTCAGTCGCGGAGATCAGAACGTCGTGCGTGGCACGTCGATAAAGGTTATTTGTCGAAATACAATTTCACACCGCACTATATCGCATGTAGGGTAATACAAAAGTATTGTTAGTGAAAAAGTATGCTCGAATATGTGTTAAATAAAGTACAATTAATATATTTTAATATTTTTGGGCTTCTGGCGACGATTTTACCGAAATTAACCACTACGTTATGCATTACGACTAAATATAGTATTGTGTTCCAGCACCAATAGTTGTAAATCAATTATTAGCGCAAATTGTTAAAAGTAACTACACGATAATAGAACGCTAGGTTTCCCAGCGTAAAAGAACACATTGTTGCCGCTGCAGTTGTCTTAAATGTTTTCAGTAACTTTATTCGTCTCAAAATGCTCGACGCAAAGTTCTAATATACCAATTAAAACATAATTAATTATAAGAAGCTCTTAATAACAAAGAGTGGTTCTGCCTCGTTTAATTTCAATGTTGTTTTGTAATAAAATGCCAAAGTATTGTCAATTTTACATATAGAGATTATCTCAACGGTTTCTTTCATCTGTATGATTGTTAAAAAACATTTTCTTCATTTATATTTTAATGCGATTTCTCGACAACGATTCAGCGGAAAAGGACATTGATACAGTGGAATAGATTTTCAGAAGATAACTTTGTAACAAAGAGTGCATTTGCATATTTCCATGGGTAATGTGGAAACCTATATTACCTCTTTACTGTTAAAAGACAACACAACATTGTACAATGTATCGCCCCAATAACTTCTTACATTATTCTACATTCTTTGAGGCGAACAAGTTTGCATTTTGCTGTCGCAAAATTTTTAAAATATAAATGTCGCCCCAATATACCGCCACATGCTACCACGCTTGTACCAGTAGGCACGACCGTAACGCCGCTGGAGTGTCTGTGAATCAGTGACATCTCGGCTGTATGTGTAGGTGAAGGAGGCGGCGCAGCTCGAGAAACGGCTCTGTCGAGCCAAACCTTGACTTGACTGGTGTACGCAAATTATTACGTGGAATTCCGCGAGACGGCGAGAAAGTAGAAGTACGTGGAGAAGACTGTCGAATAAAGTGTGTGTTTTTATCTCTAATATTTGACTCCATCATTTACGAGTATTCACCCTACGATCCCACATATATATAGAAATAACAATGCTGATTATAGTTTCATAATAATTGTGCTGATAAAATAATAATAATGAATAATGAAAAGAACATTCAATGGTAACATTACACACTTGGTATCCTCAGAGTGATTGCTCACTGTGGAATACTACTTTTCAAAAACATAAAGAAAATTATATTTACGCTTAGTCGATTCCAGACATAACAATTCGGCAGGGTTTTCGCTGATTTCTCTGTACGGGCAGAAAACACCAATCTCGTTATCAGAATCGCTGTGTTGACAACCTTTTTGTAATCTATGACTTAAAATAAAATATGTTAATATTTGGTCGGTTTATCTTTAAATGAAAATAATAAATTGAAATCGGAATGTAATACAACGAAGATATAACTATAACGAAGATAATTAGTAACAATGGTTTGAATAGAATTATATTAAAAATTTCGATGGCTTTTGGTAATGTATTGTCGCGTCACTATTAAAGATTTTCACGGAGAATGTCACTCTTCAACCACCGTTATTTAACGAGGGATCAAGTCTATTATCGCGTCACTTAATGAAAGATGTTCGCGGATAATTTAGCTTAACATCAAGATCCTCGGACCAGCGTCTTACGTACCTCACGATTTTTAATAATAGCACTGTACTGAACTTCGGAATACTTTGTATTTGCTGAACGCTAATCGAACTGTTCTCGGTGCTTTCCAAGACGCTAGTGATTCGCAAGTTTAAATTTTTCGGGGATGTGAAGACGCTCGTCCGATGCATGACGTTTAAAACGCGCGAAAAAATGACCAATTAGGACTATTGAAATTTAAAGGTTGTCACAGGATTCGTCAACGCGAGTGACGCTTTCTGTTTTGTTGGAGGGGCACGACGTTCGCACCCTCCCTACTCTGATTTTTACAGGGGGTCTATTTACTAGAATTTTCTGACGGCCGTCGCTGCGACGACGAATATCGTCCTCGAAACGACGTTACAATTCGGATTCATCGTCTGAGAATGCTTCGAGAATAAGATAACGCTAAAAATCAATAAGTCCAGGGACTTATTCGAATGAATTATCTGCTTGTTCCAAACTAATGCGTAGCCAAAATTGACAGCGTTATAACTTTTATTGACTAAATAAATTGAATAAATGAATTAAATAAATTGCAACCAATGATTCCTTATTAAAGTATGTTGCATTGTAAAATATAGTATTAGTATTTTAAAGAAAGTTGTAGCAAGTATGGTCAACATGTGTGACTATACGGTTGCGATGCTTCCAAGGAGGTATGTGCTAGGTCGGTCTGTTTTGTGTCCCGTTAAGAGTTTCTACGTCTTACAATTAACTCAAGGGTCGGCTTTTGTTTCAAAGTCATAAACCAATGGTAAAAATAGTATACCGGGTGGTTCATTAGAAAAAGTAGAACAAAAATTGTAAATTTGTACGGGACGTAACAACAGCATCCGAATGCTGCGAGCCACTGTCGACCAATCAATATCGGACCATTACCGGGTAAAACGAAACAGTATAAGTTTCACATTTTACCGTTGAAACTAACCTTTAACCTTTTGACTGCGGCGCGCTCTCGGACGAATCCATCTATATGGACGGCGCGTTTTTCGCTTGTCAGTCGCTGCGACTAGTTGTCCACTGACAGTGACCAAAACAGTGACCAAAACAGTGCCCGGAAATTTGATGCCATTCTTAGGGTTTAAAAAATAATAATGGCAAAAAAATTAAAAATATCAATTTTTTTTATTTATATTAAGTAACTTTTTAAGCTATTTTAATTTACTTAACTTATTTTATACATTCCTTCAATAATAATCGGTAATTAAATATAAAGGGAAAAAATCGAAAATTTATAATGTAACACAGAGTATGACAACTTTAACAGGATATTTTGACAATTTTAACATAATAAAAATAATAAAACCTTAATTAACGAATTAAGATAAAATTCTGATAGAAAAATTTAATAATCAATTTGTGTATGGTATATTTGAAAGCATGGATCAACGCATAAACCTACATCGCATTTTTTACATTCATATCTACTTTCTCGTCGGATTTTATTTTTAGTGCATACCACACATTTTCGCGTTTGATTCTGTTTTATCGCAGACGGTTTGAAATAAGTACTTGGAAAATGCCTTTCAATAAGACGTAAGGGATCGTCGGTATTTCTTTTCCCTTGGTATGTATTTGAAATTCGTAAATATTTTCCAAATATTTGTTTTATCAGTAGTAGATGAAATGTCACGAATTTTAACTCTTGACCTGATACATATTTCTATAAAGCATATGCGTTCCAAATACTTATATCTAATAAATGAAAAAAAATTTTTTGTACCATTTATAACTTTTTCTAATACACTGAACAGTACTAATTACCATGTCGGTCTTATCTACAGCACCCATATTGCGATTGTAATCCTGTACACATGTTGGTTTTGTTACTGGTGTATTTGTAAGGTAATGAATCTTTCCTGTTTCTACGATATCAGCGTGATGTAAACTTGTCAACATCCACACTTCTCTTTTATCCTGCCATTTCATACATAATAAAATTTCAGTTGATCGAAATGATATTTCTCCTTTTTGCAGTTTGTTTGAAATAATGGGTACATATTTGCGGTTTCTTCTTACGGTACCACAACTATTTGTCTGGTTCAAGTGTAATGTGTTAAATAAAAGTGGACTCGTGTACCAGTTATCCACATATAAGCTGTGACCTTTCCCAAGATAATCTTTCATGAGAGTCATGACTATATTACCGGATTTACCCAAATTTTCTTGAAACACCGAAATTTCTGTTTCCGAATCTGAATATACTATCATGTCTAAAATATACCCCGTTTTACAGTCGCAAGCAATGAAAGACTTGATCCCAAATCAATTGCGTTGAGATGGTATAAATTGTTTGAATGATAAGCGACCTTTGAACAATAATAAACTTTCGTCTATACAAATATTTTGAAACGGGTAGAAATTTTGTTTTAAAGTCAATCGAAATCTATCATTTAGTTCAGTCAAGTCAAGGTTTGGCTCGACAGAGCCGTTTCTCGAGCTGCGCCGCCTCCTTCACCTACACATACAGCCGAGATGTCACTGATTCACAGACACTCCAGCGGCGTTACGGTCGTGCCTACTGGTACAAGCGTGGTAGCATGTGGCGGTATATTGGGGCGACATTTATATTTTAAAAATTTTGCGACAGCAAAATGCAAACTTGTTCGCCTCAAAGAATGTAGAATAATGTAAGAAGTTATTGGGGCGATACATTGTACAATGTTGTGTTGTCTTTTAACAGTAAAGAGGTAATATAGGTTTCCACATTACCCATGGAAATATGCAAATGCACTCTTTGTTACAAAGTTATCTTCTGAAAATCTATTCCACTGTATCAATGTCCTTTTCCGCTGAATCGTTGTCGAGAAATCGCATTAACATATAAATGAAGAAAATGTTTTTTAACAATCATACAGATGAAAGAAACCGTTGAGATAATCTCTATATGTAAAATTGACAATACTTTGGCATTTTATTACAAAACAACATTGAAATTAAACGAGGCAGAACCACTCTTTGTTATTAAGAGCTTCTTATAATTAATTATGTTTTAATTGGTATATTAGAACTTTGCGTCGAGCATTTTGAGACGAATAAAGTTACTGAAAACATTTAAGACAACTGCAGCGGCAACAATGTGTTCTTTTACGCTGGGAAACCTAGCGTTCTATTATCGTGTAGTTACTTTTAACAATTTGCGCTAATAATTGATTTACAACTATTGGTGCTGGAACACAATACTATATTTAGTCGTAATGCATAACGTAGTGGTTAATTTCGGTAAAATCGTCGCCAGAAGCCCAAAAATATTAAAATATATTAATTGTACTTTATTTAACACATATTCGAGCATACTTTTTCACTAACAATACTTTTGTATTACCCTACATGCGATATAGTGCGGTGTGAAATTGTATTTCGACAAATAACCTTTATCGACGTGCCACGCACGACGTTCTGATCTCCGCGACTGACGCGCAAGGCACGACTTTTTCAGCGCGACTGATTGACTACGAATGTCGCCCCGAATACGCCCGTGCTCATGCCAATAGGTCCGCTACTATGAAGGGGAGGCAAAGTCAATCAGCGAGCTCTCGAGTGTATAGGAAGGAGTAGCAGGCGGAGCAGCTCGAGAAACGGCTCTGTCGAGCCAAACCTTGACTTGACTGGCGTACACGATTTAGCGACGGTCAGGTGACACTCATGCTCTCTCTCTCTCTCTCTCTCTCTCTCTCTCTCTCTCACTCACTCACTCACTCACTCACTCACTCACTCACTCACTCTTTATATCACTCTCTATATCGCTCTCTCTCACTCTCACTTATCTCTGCCTAATCGAGAGATTAATCCCACATATATATACTTTACCAATTATATATCTATTATATATCGAACAAACAGAAACGCATGTAAAGTAAAGTCAAGGCTTCATATAAAACTTCAGTTTGTAAACATTGATTCATACTAATTGTAAAATCTAAATATTTGAGTTTAATATAAAATTAATCTTGTTCAATTCTCCTTTGTTGGCGTATCCATTCCCACTGTAAACGAAAATGGTGGATCCTGTAGAGGATTTTCAGCACAGCACTACCCACATAAATAATTAATCGTTCGATAATAAAACATCGAACGAGTTTTCCTGTTGACGCGACGGAAGAGTTCCCTTAAGCTCGACTACTTAACCGCTACCGAAATTTATCATTATTAAAATCATTAGAGCCGATTCTATAACTCGTCGTTTTCTATTTCAAAACCCTTTATCCACTTTCGCCCCCCGTCACGCGACACTGTCCTTAATGATTAAACAAAACGAAAATATGGTGAATAAAAAAGAAGTCGATAAAATTGATGATTATTTTTATAGCAAATATAATAATAACATATATTAATGTTACAAAAATCTTATGTACATTAATTAGGGGATCCTTACAAAGTATATTATTCGATATAACTTCCCTACGCTGCGATCATTGCTTCGATTCTTGGTCTGAAGCGCGAACATGTTCTTTTCACCTGATCCTTGTCCAAATTCGCAAATGCTGCCTCTATAGCGACCTGAAGGGATACCACGATGGGGTGCCTGGATTTATTAGACATCCTTTCAATAGCGCTCCAAACATAATAACTTAGAAGCTTAAAATCTGATCAATTGGGGGCCAGAAGTCTTTGAGCCGAAATATTTCGACGTTATCGGAAAACCAGTTTTGCATTAAATGACTCGGATGAGCTTGTGCGTCAACCTATTGTAAAATGTGACATCTCCCGGATGCTACACTTTCCATATTTGGCTTCACTAACGAAATTATGATCCGGAGGTACAGGGTGTTTCAAAAATATTTGTCATGGCTTTAAGGGGTTGTTCTACACCTCTGGATCGATGGAGATTTGCGAAAAAAACCTGCCGCAAAATTCGGGAAAGGGTAGCAAATTTTTTTTATTGGCTCATCGTATTTGTCTTGTTACGTAGGCAAAATGTCTGAGAGGAACCATGGGTCAGAAACGAACCGTTTTCTCGCAAATTCACTTTTAATTCGGCCTTCTCGATTAATATTTCGCCAATGGTTGAAGCAGAGGCGACGTAGACAAAGTTAGAAAATGGGGCACTGTGTTACCGAACTCGAAGAGAAGCACAAGTGTTTATGCTCTTCTCCACGGGTGGGCCCTTGAGCGAACCTGATACCGAACGCAGGTCATTGACGTCTTCCTAGCCTCCGAAAAGTTACAACCGAAGATTTCGTCCGAAACCGAGTCATTTTCACCATCTCGATACAGAGAGAGTTATATATTTTGTCACTTCGAAATACTTCGTATGCTATTTTTTTGCACCTTTATTCATTATATTTACAATACAAACATTTTTCTTGTAAAGTATTTAAACGCACGGAAAATGTTACGGGCAATTGACAAGGCCACGAGGGATTCTACGCGAGCGCGAGAAAGGGTATAGCAGGATAAGGTGGTCAAAAGTGCCCTTGAACCGATTTCAATGGGGGTAGTCTCATTCGATAGATAATGCTCGGCGATCATTGTGTACCAAATTTTAACCCTTTATCTTGATCGGAAGGGTAGTTATGGGGAAAATTAAAAAAACAGGTTTTTGGCCCTTTTCCCCCATTTATTGAGGTGTAAAAAATCCGAAAAAATTCTGGCATATTCTACACGGTACCGGACATGTTGGAGAATTTTTTCAGATTTTTCTGTCGAAGTACCTAAGCGTGAAAAATGGGCAAAGTCAAAAAAAAACGGAAAAAAGAAGATTTCGTATCGAAATCTTCGAGGTACAACTTTTTGGTTTTATATAGTAACAATGTAACACCTACGATTGTTATCCTCAATTTTTTTCAGATTTTTAAACCACCTGCGTCATTATGAAAAAAATCGAAAACCGATTTTCGGGACGTATTTTGATCTAAAACGCAAGAAGTAATTGTTACTTTTCCATTATTTTCATAGAGTATGTTCATTTTGTGGTTTTTAATGTTTTACCATTACAGATAATTTCATAACAATAAAAGGAATTGAGATAACTCACTTATCTGTAAACTGTGTGTTACATTATGTACCATAATTTTGAACGTTCTTTCAACAGCAGCAGTGGCGACGCGTCTAGAGTGTCTGCTCTGGAACCGCTATGAACTTTTTTGTCGCGGGTTCGCATCCCGGAAGGTATATTTTTTTTTTCTTTTTTTTTTAATCTGTAAATGCATAAAAATAATCAATAATCATTTTTAACAGATATTGCGATAATCCTAAATGCATAAAAAATGTATATCGTATAGAAAATAGTTTTAGAGCATATCTGTTGTTTTGCCGGCTCTCTCTAGCAATATGTTATCCCATGGTTACGGATATTTTTAAACATTTAAATTACGGAAATGTTAACTTATTATGGTATATAAAAATGTATATTCGGCACTAAAGGAACGGAGTTTATACCTTGACAAATTCCTGCCGAAGTTATGTTGAATGAAAACAAAAGTTCCTTTCTTTTGGTAGATTATTATTTTTCGCCATAAGTACTAGTTTGTTATTTGTTCCGAAATCATATAGAATAAATAATACGTTTCAGGGCCATAACTGTACAATAGATACATTCGTTAAAATTGCTTTATTGTTATATACGAATTTACTTCTTAAACTTTTAGATATCTTACTGATGAGCATTTGTATCGCTTTCAAAATACCTTTAAGAAATAGAGGCATATAATTTAGTTTGCAGGACTTTATTATTTTATTGCGCCTGCTCCAATATCACACGAACCCTTCCTGTCCGTAAGCCTTCACCAATGACCTGCTGGCATTGAAGGTTTGGCGCAGGTATAAGCTAATCCCCTATAGGTATTTATGTTATATTGGTCAATTCACTGTTAAATGGTTTCTGTCTCTACCTAGTCACATGGAACTGTACATACTTAAAAAAGTACAAATATTCATAAATGGTAACATACCCAGTATTAAATCGGTTTGACACATTCGAGACAATAGCGGAGACCCAACCATAAACTGTCTTCCCTACGCTCATTTCAGAATTAACAAATTAAAAATGGCAATATAATACAAACCAATAGAAATTCATATTTTCCAAGGTTCGAGCATATCCCCTCCATGTCAACGATTCTTCTTTGAATATAAGGGAAAGAAACATGCAAGTAAAGTAATCATTACGTGCATATACTCTGTTAGTGCAAGTGTTATGATCTTTGGTGCTGAATATACATGTTTATATACCATAATAAGTTAACATTTCCGTAATTTAAATGTTTAAAAATATCCGTAACCATGGGATAACATATTGCTAGAGAGAGCCGGCAAAACAACAGATATGCTCTAAAACTATTTTCTATACGATATACATTTTTTATGCATTTAGGATTATCGCAATAGCTGTTAAAAATGATTATTGATTATTTTTATGCATTTACAGATTAAAAAAAAGAAAATAAAATATACCTTCCGGGACGCGAACCCGCGACAAAAAAGTTCATAGCAGTTCCAGAGCAGACACTCTAGACGCGTCGCCACTGCTGCTGTTGAAAGAACGTTCAAAATTATGGTACATAATGTAACACACAGTTTACAGATAAGTGAGTTATCTCAATTCCTTTTATTGTTATGAAATTATCTGTAATGGTAAAACATTAAAAACCACAAAATGAACATACTCTATGAAAATAATGGAAAAGTAACAATTACTTCTTGCGTTTTAGATCAAAATACGTCCCGAAAATCGGTTTTCGATTTTTTTCATAATGACGCAGGTGGTTTAAAAATCTGAAAAAAATTGAGGATAACAATCGTAGGTGTTACATTGTTACTATATAAAACCAAAAAGTTGTACCTCGAAGATTTCGATACGAAATCTTCTTTTTTCCGTTTTTTTTTGACTTTGCCCATTTTTCACGCTTAGGTACTTCGACAGAAAAATCTGAAAAAATTCTCCAACATGTCCGGTACCGTGTAGAATATGCCAGAATTTTTTCGGATTTTTTACACCTCAATAAATGGGGGAAAAGGGCCAAAAACCTGTTTTTTTAATTTTCCCCATAACTACCCTTCAGATCAAGATAAAGGGTTAAAATTTGGTACACAATGATCGCCGAGCATTATCTATCGAATGAGACTACCCCCATTGAAATCGGTTCAAGGGCACTTTTGACCATCTTATCTTGCTATACCCTTTACAAGAATAAGACGAGGATCATCGACAGGCAACTTCGAGGAATAGAAATTCCAGATAGATACGATTTCAAGCGCATGGTCCATCGATTCAGCGATGGAATAAACAGTTACTGGACGAATGACACAACTTGTAGGTGCAGGTCATTCCGCGTGCACTGATAGAAAGATGAAAGCGTTATCGCACTCGCACGTGTTTTTCCGCTAATGGGATTGCGAAGAATGGCTCGGGAAGTTTGTATTAGCCATTCCACAGTGCGAAGGATAATTCTTAGAGAAGGGTTACGACCATTTAAAATACAGCGCGGCCACGCACTGCATCCATAGGACTACAGTGCGCGATTACAGTTTTGCAAGTGGATGTTACAGAAAGTGCAACGAAGCCCGCGATTTTTGGAACATGTGTTGTTCACGGACGAAAGTTCTTTCTCAAGTTCAAATATTTTGAATCGGCAAAACGCCCGGATTTGGGCTACTGAAAATCCGAATGCAGGAGTGTAAAAATTCCAGCAAGGACGATTTAGTGTCAACGTTTGGGCAGGAATCGTTGGGGACACGATAATTGGACCAATTTTTATGCCCGCAACGATGACAAGTGCGACATACCTGCGATTTCTTCGATCGCAACTTCCGAGAATATGTATTGCGCGAAGAGATACCACGTCAGGAACGGCGTTCGCTATATTTCATACACGACGGTGCACCGATTTATAACACAAACGCAGTGCGAGAGTTTTTTTAGCAGAATGTTTGGAACACGATGGATCGGACGAAGATCAGTATCAAAAACGTAGAATCCCTTCGTTCGCCGGACATGACACGACTGGAGACCAGAGGGGAGCAGTGGTGGGCAGTTTGCAGCAGTGGGGAGCAGTAGAAGGGATCGGCAGCAATTCGGGACATCCTGTCACAGCTGTTTGCGGGAGAGGTCCAACGGATTCCTAGATGCTGTTAAATTTGCACTGATTAGAATCTACAATATTGTATTAACATGTTCTACGTAAATGTTTCAGACTTTTAATATACTTACTTTCTTTGTCTTCCATGCCGTCGTGGAATCCAAAGTATTCCTCCGTCTTCCCCAATATACCGTATTAATCGTGCCTGTTTTATACTTTGGATATGCCGTCCGTTTCGTTGCACGCACTCCCGCAAACGATGCTCCAAATTAAGCCGCAATCGCTGCCATACGTTTAAACCGTGCATGCGGTCGAATGCAGCTTCGATTGCTGCTTTCAGCATTTCCACGCTGGTAAAAGGATGTCCTGATTTATACACCATATTCACCGCTCCCCATAAAAAAAAGTCCATCGGTGTCAAGTCCGGCGAACGTGGCGGCCACACTTTCGGCGCTGGTCTTCGTCCGATCCATCGTGTTCCAAACATTCTATTTAAAAAATTTCGCACTGCGTTTGTGCTATGAATCGGTGCACCGTCGTGCATGAAATATAGTGAACGCCGTTCCTGAAGTGGTATCTCTTCGCGCAATATTCTTAGAAGTTGCGATCGAAGAAATCGCAGGTATGTCGCACTTGTCATCCTTGCGGGCATAAAAATTGGTCCAATTATCGTGTCCCCAACGATTCCTGCCCAAACGTTGACACTAAATCGTCCTTGCTGGAATTTTTGCACCACTGCGTTTGGATTTTCAGTAGTCCAAATCCGGGCGTTTTGGCGATTTTAAATATTTGAACTTGAGAAAGAACTTTCGTCCGTGAACAACACATGTTCCAAAATTCGCGGGCTTCGTTGCACTTTCAGTAACATCCACTTGCAAAACTGTAATCGCGCACTGTAGTCCTGTGGATGCAGTGCGTGAACGCGCTGTATTTTAAATGGTCGTAACCCTTCTCTAAGAATTATCCTTCGCACTGTGGAATGGTTAATACAAACTTCCCGAGCCATTCTTCGCAATTCCATTAGCGGAAAAGCACGTGCGAGTGCGATAACGCGTTCTTCTTTCCGCCAGTGAACGCGTGGTCGACCTGCTCCCACAAGTTGTATCATTCCTGCAGCAACTGTATCACCATCGCTGAGTCGGTGATCCATACGCTGGAAATCCCGTCGATCTGGAATTTCTCTTCCTCGAAGTGGCCTGCCGTTGATCCTCCTCGTATTTTTGTAAATTTCTCGCGCTCGCGTATAGTCCCCCGCTGCCTCGTCAATTGCCCGTAACATTTTCCGTACGTTTAAATATTTTTCGGCCACCATTTTAAATATTAATAAACACTTCGGTAGGACTGTGTCTATCGCTACACTGAGATACCAAATGCTTGCGATCGAAAATTTGTCGTAAATACATATTACATATGTACATATTTACATATTTCTATGCAGAAACATTGAAGGTCACAATGTGAACATACTGTATTAAAATCATGCAAGAATGGCAGATAATGGGCGAGTTTCAGCCCAAAATGTGTCCCAGAAATCGGTTTTTGATTTTGCCGACCGTGATGCACCGTACTCAAAAAATCTGAAAAAATTAGGGTATAACAATGATAACATTATGCAACTACTGTAAAAAGGAAAAAGTTGTGCTCGGAAGATTCCAATACGAAATCGATGTTTAAAAATTTTTTTTTTGGTTTTTCATTTTTCGTGAGTGGAACTTGCAAAGAAAAAATCTGAAAAAATCCCTAACGTGTACATTCATGTTTAGAATGTGTCAGAATTTTTGCACCACATTAATTGGGGAAAATGAGGCAAAAACTGATTTTTCGATTTTACCCTATAACTACCCTCCCGGTGAAGGTATCGGATTAAAAATTTGTGTGCAATGGTTTTTCATCATCACCTATCGAATGACCCATCGTCGAATAAAATCGGCTAAAGGGCACTTTTGACCCCCTTATTCGGCTAGACCCTTTCTTTAAACATATTATATAGGTTAAAATAGAGATTTAAATGTATCAAGAAGTTTATAAATTTTTACGTGGATTCACGTGGCTTTCATCACAATAATTTGATACATTTATCATTAAATATAGTTGTATTTTCACATTTTACACAAACAGTGAGATGACATTGATGAAAAGAAAACATAATTAAGTATAATTATTTATTTATTACTCTAATTCTTTAGTGTTTATTGATACAGCTAAATATAATTGTTCGTCAATTACAATTGGTATACAAATTGATAATATTGATCGGACAGGAATTATTATAAAACTATCTTCTTTCTCTCATCGGTGGAGATAAGAAATACATTTGTTTACATCATTATCACCTTGTACTCTAAAGGAGTTTAGTGATATTATTTTCTGTATAATAGCGTAATGAACATTTTGACAATTACAAGCATCTTGACATCTACAATTCGACGCATTGATGAAAGAGTAAATTGAACCAAATTTTAAATATTCTGTATCATCTTCAAAAAGTACATGTGAAGAATTTGTTTGAAGTGTTCTTCGATATTCTTCAGATATGTATAGCTTATTATCTTTTAATAATCGTAAATATTTTCTAAATGAATAACCGTGCAATGAATCATTGAGAGCAATTTGAATAAAATCTGGAAAATTATTTATATTTTCTAATTTATCTCTACCAGCACTATAACATCCATCATAAATTTTTTCATTGATAAGGACTTGATGTCGTCTTCCCAAACAAAAATCCTTAATTCTTCCTGGAGAAAGTCTATCTAAATGCCATTGCATACTTAACAATTGACTGTGACTATTAGTAACTTGAGAGTCTATATGACGAGTACCGTGAATAACCCTTAATAACACTGTTCAACACGATTTTTTTTCTCCAATATCCAATGGGTGATCCTCGTAGAGTTAGTCATCCTAAACACGAATCCGTCGGCAGAATTGCTCCATCACGCTCAGTTTTTTAGTAAAATGAGTTTTTGTAAAAACACCAAATTTTGGCAGAAGATGAGGTATTACGCGAAAGGTATAAACGCTACGAAGTTGAAATTGGTCTCAAAAGATAGAGGAAATCGTGCCGAATATTTTAGTGTACATATTTATTAAAATTGGTTGTTGCAAATAGTAACAAATGACCGTCAAAGTTAAAAAAGTGCGGATGCGCGATTTTACTATGCTATACTTTTACATTTTTATGAAAAGTTATTTATCTAGCACGAATTTGCTATACTGGATCGTATTCCTTAGACATTTCTGAAGAGAAAACTGCCCCCCAGAAGTTTCGGGAACAGTTTTCAATCCCGACGGGTCGAAAAAATATCCGTCGAGAACGTGTAATCGGCGTTCGACGCCATGCTGCTATTCTACGCGGGCCGCCAGTGAGACAATGCCATAACTACGCGTTATCGACGCCGATCTGACAGTACCATCTGAAGGGCGCTCAACTCTGATAAATATAAATGATCAATTATTTTTCATTAATTTTTGTTTAAAAATATTATTTATAATTTGATCACCGCAAATGTTATTAACGGTGATATAGTTCGTCGTTGCGATTTTGGTACCACTTCTCCACAGACATAACAAAACGAGTCTGGCTGATTTTTGCACTTGCGAAACATTGCAGTAAACGACACACACTTAAGACTTGATACAAAACGATTACCACTTCACACTTAGTATGAACCACTTGCTACTTAAATCTGCCTATACATATACACAAAAAGTTTCTCCTATAAAGTTTAAATATAATTTGTTATTAATTTATTATTTTAGAATCAAGTGTATAAATAAAATAAGATGAATATCGATATATATATATTGTAGTAAGGGGGGTATTAAATAGTCAATAAATGCACTTCACCAATTCACAAAAACAAAACTAGAGTATATATATTTAGATAGATGAGAATATTGAGTAATATAATATAATAATGGTTATAATAGTAATAATAATAATGGTATTAATAATGGTGAATAAAGGTATTAATAAGCGTTTCGCATCCGACTCGAATAGATGCTCAAAACGAACTGCCTAAAACGAACTCCAACGACGGTCGCTAGCACAGTTGTTTAGATTAAATGTAAACTTAAGATATCTCGCTCGAGCCTACTTTGCTCCTTCGACTGGAAAGAATTTTTTTCCTTCTTAAAGGGGCACTACAATTTATATACAGGGTGTCCCGTAACTGGTGGTACAACCGAGCGTGGGGTGATTCTACGTGAAAAACTGAATCAAAAATATAGAATAAAATTTTTTCATATGACGCTTCGTTTTTGAGAAAAATAAGTTTGAAAATTTATCGAGTATTATATATACTCACAGTATTTCGGAAACTAAAGGTCCTTGCTCGATCAGTATAAGGAGATCGTAGAACTGATACAAGAGGTATCATCATCCTGACAATGTTTGTAAACACTGCACGAAATACAGAAATGCTCTTCTACTCGTAAAAGTAAGATAGCGAAATCCGTCGAGCTGAAACGTGGATCCAGTGCCCGTGTACTCGATAAATTTTCAAACTTATTTTTCTCAAAAACGAAGCGTCATATGAAAAAATTTTATTCTATATTTTTGATTCAGTTTTTCACGTAGAATCACCCCACGCTCGGTTGTACCACCAGTTACGGGACACCCTGTATATATAGATATGTCGATACTTATTTTATTTATATGCTTATTTTTTATATTATTTATATTTAATTGCATAGCATGAAAAACTTAAACAACTTTAAGAACAGATCAGAGTTCTAACTAAAACATAAAAAAAAACAATCATTTATTTATATTTGTCAGAGTTGAGCGCCCTTCGGATGGTACTGTCAGATCGGCGTCGACAACGCGTAGTTACGGCATTGTCTCACTGGCGGCCCGCGTAGAATAGCAGCATGGCGTCGAACGCCGATTACACGTTCTCGACGGATATTTTTTCGACCCGTCGGGATTGAAAACTGTTCCCGAAACTTCTGGGGGGCAGTTTTCTCTTCAGAAATGTCTAAGGAATACGATCCAGTATAGCAAATTCGTGCTAGATAAATAACTTTTCATAAAAATGTAAAAGTATAGCATAGTAAAATCGCGCATCCGCACTTTTTTAAACTTTGACGGTCATTTGTTACTATTTGCAACAACCAATTTTAATAAATATATACACTAAAATATTCGGCACGATTTCCTCTATCTTTTGAGACCAATTTCAACTTCGTAGCGTTTATACTTTTCGCGTAATACCTCATCTTCTGCCAAAATTTGGTGTTTTTACAAAAACTCATTTTACTAAAAAACTGAGCGTGATGGAGCAATTCTGCCGACGGATTCGTGTTTAGGATGACTAACTCTACGAGGATCACCCATTGGATATTGGAGAAAATAAAAAAAGTTAAAATTTATTGAACAGTGTAATCGTCCATTTAAATTTTCAAAGGAATAACACATATAAGCCCACAACGGCCCCAAGTTTTTAACACATTGAGGAAGATGTAAAATCTGATGTATATTTATTGAGCAAAATTGACGTCCTTATAGTGTTTCAAATTCCCTGGCAAATTTTTTAGTAAAATTAACTGCAGCATCATAAATATCGTCAGTTATATTGTCAGCACTTAAGAAAGCAACTCCGGCTACAGGTAGCAAGTAGTGCTGGAAGTAATCATCACGCATTACTCCTTGCAAAATTGGCAAAGAGTAATAAAAAAACCAAATTTTCAGTTCGGAAGCCTTCCAATGTAAAACATCTTGAATATTCCGTGGCATATGATGTATTATCTTTGGGGGTTTAATGGTAATAAGACGATCATTAATTACATTAATCACTTGACATAATGAGAATGGAAAATCCTTATATTTTCCATCAAACCACAAAGTTAGTAATTTTTGAGCGACTCCACCATCAATGCAATGCATTCGGTCTATTGCACTGCCCACAATAAAATCAGGCATTAATCTTGACAAGACACAAGGGCTTTTCACGCCCATTATTGAAACTCCAAGTTCTAAAGCAATTTCACCATAATTTGTTGTTTCTTCAGATGTTCTTAATTCTGGATTATCTTCATACGGATAAACGTAAGTTGATCCTCCACTTGGTAACGCAAAACTCTCACCTTCACTTTTACAGGTTGGACAACCAAACGCTCCATTAAATTGTTTTAGGTTTAAAAATTGACCTTTAGGTACTAGGTCACAAGTACCCATCAGCAGTATTGCTTTCAGGTTGATGATACGTTTATCAGATAATATAAAGTTATGGCCATTTCTAAGATCATGGAATTGATTATATAACTTATGAACAAATTTATTAGCAGCTGGTTTTTGAGGACCAAACCATAATCCTGCCAATAGCAAATTTTCTTGCCGTGACCTATCTTCATATGGTAACTCATTTATTGTCAAATATAATGGCCACATTCCTACTTTTGACGATTTGAAGACTGGGACCCCGTCAGTGTACCATGTAAAAGAGATATTATTAGGATCTGATAAAAATCCATTATTATTGCATAGTTGTTGGTACAGAATACCATCATATAAGTCACTGATAGTATTTGGTCGCACATTTTGTCTTAGAAAGCGATGTTGTAATTTATTGTAAAAATTAGATCGTCGAAATAATTCTTGTAATTGATTAGTAAGTGACATTTCCACGAAATAAGACACCTTAGATCTTTCATTTCTTGAACATTCTGTACAAATTACCTGTGCGGAAGGAAGATCTCTTAAACATGATTCGCAGTAGTAGTGCTTTTTTGTCGCAGTCAAATCATTCGTTGCTGAAAAATACTTCTTGAATTTGTGTAAACTATTTCGTTTCAAATTTTCATCAATACAGTGCAAATTAATCACTTCAATTATCTCTGTTAAACAAGTTTGTGGAATATTATATTTTAAATAAATATTCAATATCAGGAGCATGCTTTCTGACACTTTCAATGGAGCACCAATGTATAGTGGTGGATCATCTGGATCGAAAATATTTTGATTATTGATTCTTTCTGCTTCTTCGTCATCATTTTCTTCCTCATCTTCTCCATATTCCTCAACATACGCATCCTCATCTTCTGAACTATCTTCTATTTGTTCCTCTCCATTATTTTCTTCTTCTCGCATTTCTCCATCATAATCTGAACCATTGTCTACTTCTTGCATTTCTACATGATTTTCTAAACCATTTTCTCCTTCTATACGATTATCAGAATGATTATCTGCTTCTTGATGCCCATTTTCTTCTCCTTGCATTTCTGAATTATCATCTACCAGGTCTGTAAATATGAAATCGGAATTTACCCATTTGTGGCTCTATCTAGTAACGTAGTTACAGTCAAACCTCGTAATTGTCTCCATTTTTTGGTTGTAACATTGGACGAAGATTGTGAACTTACAATTAGAATCTTGAACGTTTCAAACAACAACATAGTTTTTAATAGCATTAAATATGTCGAACTTCGTGCCTGGAAACTACGATTTGCGGACGGCGTTGATTTTCTGTTTCCATTTGAACAAAACTGCTGCGGAATCGCACCGAATGCTTGTCGAAGCTTACGGTAAGCATGCCCTTGGAAAATCGCAGTGCTTTTAGTGGTTAGAAAAATTCAAAAGTGGCAATTTTGATGTGAGAAACGAAGAACGTGGAAAACCGCCGAAAAAGTTTGAAGACAGCGATTTGCAAGCATTGTTGGATGAGGATGAGGCTCAAAAGCAACAACTGCTCGCAGACGAAAGCCATGGGAACGATCGAAAAGTTGGGAAAATAGGTTCTACATGAACTAACTGAAAGACAGCAAGAAAAGCGAAAATCACTTGCGAAATGCTGCGCGCGGGCTACAACAAGAAATTATTTCTCCATCAAATTGTGACTGGCAATGAGAAATAAATATATTTCGAAAATCGTAAGCGTAAGAGATCATGGGTAACTCCAGGCGAACGAGTGACATTGACTGCAAGGCTAAATCAGTACGGACGGAAGGCAATGCTCTGTATTTGGTGGGATCAGAAGGGCGTGATCTATTATGGTCTACTAAAACCTGGCGGAACATTAATATTGAATGATATAGACAACAAATGATCGATTTGAATCAAGCATTGCGTGAAAAACGACCGGAATATCAAGAAAGGGAACACAACGTGATTTTGCTTCACGATTCGTCATGGAAACGATTGAAGCGCATAATTGGGAAATACTTTCACATGCGGCTTATTCTTCAGACTTGGTTCCATCCGACTATTACTTATTTGCGTCGATCCACAAATTGCCAGATAGATGGGAAAAATGTATAGCTACCGTGGGCAATACGTTGAATAATATATTTTGTATAATTTTTATGCAATAAATATGTATCTTCTACACAATTCCGGTTTAATATTTACATACCTGGTATATATTCTAAATTGTTTTCTTCATTATTTTGATGAAGACTAATTTCATTATTATTTTGAAGTTCGCCATAATCTTCATTGACATTACTTAAATTATGATCTTGATCACTACTGGCGAAATTTTGTTGAATATTATTGACCTAAAAATTGTATAAATGTAAAAATATGAATGGTGATACGAGTCATTTATAATTTGAAATATTTACTTCTTCTTGGTGGAAAATACTCTTTAAATAAATTTTCTTTCTTCTGTATGAAAGTTGGCTGTATGATTTTTGGACATTACGAAAGATTAAGATTTTAAAATATACGAGTAACTGTGGCTCAAATAATGAACGATCTTATTGTTAGCTGACGTGCCACGCACGCCGTTTTTGTTTTTGCGACAAATGCTTATCGATATGGTATACACGTCGCCGGCGGTTTTGTAACAAAAGTATCTCGATGTGCGTGGCATAAATGCGTAGTGTTTATTATTTCGTGAATTCAGTTAAAACTTATCCTAAAAATATTTATAATTAATGTCAATATGCCACCGAAACCCATAAAGAATACTTTAGCACTTATATGGTGGATAAACTCCGGTCAAAAAGATATTATAACCATCACAAAATTGCCAAAACATCATCGTAATGTAAATGACACTGTACAATTATATTGGAAAAATCGTCAAACAGGTACAACTGAATAATGTCCAGCGAAAATAGTACAATTGAGTAGTAAGTAATTTGTCACACACTACTTCTAATTTTTGAAATGATTAAAATAAGTGAATATCAACATTGTTTATGTAGGATTAGTTAGTTTAATTATTTTCATAGAAAGTAATTTCGGTATTTTTATTTTCCTAGATAATTATGATAGTTTGAACAAAATTCCATTAGATAGTAATGGAAATATTTGTAATGATAAAGTTAAACTCTTTTCTGACTCAGTTGTTGTTAAAAGTAATGAAGTAATTGTAAGTGAAGGAAGTAAAACAATAGAACGTTCATTTAAGTATCAAAAGATGTCTGAGGAGCATAAAATTGCAGTTGAATCCCCATTATGTGATATGAATACACTCAATCAACCAAAAACAATAAACATACCTAATAAAAAAACAAAAATTAATAATAAAAACAATAATAAAAGTAAAAGCAATCAAAAAGGAAATGTTAAATCAAAAAGTAATATTAAAAAAAGGCAAGCAAGCTTTAAAGACCATAAAAACTGTAATGCTACATCAATTAAAATATTGAAAAATAGTACAAAAGATAAAGAAATAAATATGTTAAAAGAAACACATAACTTTAATCGCCATAAAAATATACAAGATGATAATCATAAATTCCAGGAAACAGAAAATCATAAACCATTGAACTTGTCATTAGAGAATAAAAAAGCTCAAGAATGTCCATCAGTAATAGAACCAAATGAAGTAGACTCTAATTCAATTCCTGAATTCATACAACAAACAATACCTACTGCTATGATTGAGCCTGATATTTCTAAATCTAATACTACTTTATTAGTTCCACAATTATTAAATCAAGAAATCCAGCAATTTCCATCATCAAAACGAAATGAAGGACCTCCAAAATTTGACGACATAAATGTACTCTCAAATGCCAATTCGTCAAAAGTACACAATGAAAACAATTTAGATATGAATGTAGAACTATGTGCAGATGATGAATTTGAAAAAATTGAAGAAGATGATGTAGGAGCCTTTCATACATTTATATCAGTTGATGGTAATTTTTTTAGCTATTTATATTAACACTTAGCATGCTGGTATACTTCGCCGCGGACTTATGCGTGCAGCGGGCGTTTTTCATAAATCTCGCGGGAACTTGGCCATTCACTAAAATCGCAATAAATCGAAAACTACTTTGTTTTTCGAAACAAAACTTGTTCTATTTTACACTTAAATAGTAGAACATGATTATTTTAATAAAATAAAATGACATTTTTACGAATTCACGGAAATAGATGATTTTCAAAGATTTATTATATATTCGAAAATGTTTTTTGAAGTACAAATAATAAGTACAAATAACATTGATACAATTTTAATAATTCTTCACCGTATGGTACTGTTCAAAACATTTTCCTCTATAGAGTGAAACACCGTAGAAGTTACATTCACATAACAGTTCCAAACATGTTTCACTCCGTATTTTTTTGGCTGCGCACACGCGACATTGTCTTTGCGGATTTTTTTTCTTCCTGGCTTCTACAATTTTCTCTAATATGTGTTTTCGCATATCGATTGATAATCTTCCAGGAACAACAACATAAATCTGCTAAATACGTATTTTTACGTGACCCGCGCTCCACTGACAGACTGCAAAAAGCAACGTAAAAGTACGTTACCCGCATGCCAAGTGTTAATAGTGCTTTAAAAACCATTTTATCTCATTAACCACGGCGAGTAATTTGAATTAAATTATATATATATTTTTTTATTTTAGTGACGAAACGCGATTTGCAATTTTTTTATTCTATCTTGAAAAGATTAGAGGATATACATGAACATAAAAAAAAGAGAAACCTCCAATTATCAAATATTCTTAAGGTAATTTTCTTCATATCAGGTCAAATTGATACCAAGAATTATTAATATACTGAAAATATTATGATAGAATTATTTTAATTATTTAACTCTTTCCACCATAGAATTAAGTTCACTTATGAACTTAAAAGTAACAACAGAATTAGCTTCTTAGACACACTCGTTGTGAGAAAAAACAACCACATTCTTACAAATTGGTACAGAAAAGTTACTTGGTCTGGTAGATACATCAATTTCAATTCGTGTCATCCATACAAGTACAAAGTAGGCCTCATTGTTGGATTAGTTGATAGAGCGATAAAGCTGGCACATCCCAACTTTCGGGAGGAAAACCTCAATCTCATTATTAAGACTCTCAATAATAACGGATATCCAACTTCCTTGATAAGATCTATTATCAAGAGAAGAGTGGACCGAATTTTCCACCCAAATAGAGTCGAGTTAGAAAGGTTAGCCCTCTCGAACCCATCCATCAACCGTCCGCTCATTATTTTACCTTACATCCACGATTTTCACTTGGATCCAATCCTAAGAAATCACAATTTAAGAACTGCATACAGTGTTCCTTACAATGATTGTAGAATATTCAACAGGGGTAAGGATAAGTTACCTCTAACTAAACTTGCTAATGTTGTATATAAAATCCCTTGCAAACGCTGTGAAGGGTGTTACGTCGGCCAAACACACAATTTGCTTCAACACAGATTATATCAACATAAATATAGTCTTAGCAATCTGTGTAACAGAACTGCACTGGTAGAACATGTGACAGAATCTGGCCACAGCTTCAACTTCAAAGAATCCACGATTTTGCACAGGGAAACTAGTCATTGGAGGAGGACTGTAGCCGAATCGCTCTATATTTTAAAAGAAAACAGTGTAAATAGGAAGTTCGAAGCTACCAATGTTTCATCATATTATGCAGACCTTGTAAATTTAATAAACTAAGTTTCAAAATAACTAAATACTCACTCCCACACAAATTTCACTTTTAGATTCAATAGTTTATACTCCAATTACAATATTTTTGACTTCGTGCTCCCCTTTTACATTGGATTCGGTGTGCTTTTGTGATTTATAGATCCACGTGTTTCTTCGCTTGCTTCCTTCTGGATGAATGGCGATTGATGTTGATGTGTACGCCCTCTTGTACTTTTCTTTACAGTTTAACAGATTATCGACCGGGATCTTGTATCTTAATACCAATACACTCTCAACGCAATAGACTACATAGCTCACACATATTTTTAAACACACTTACACGACGTTCATACCCAGACAGAATGGAATATTGCAGCAATATTGCAGCAATATTGCCGTGCAACATTAAACGTTGCAGGGAATATTGCCGCAACATTGCCGCAACATTGCCGCAACATTGCTGCAATATTCCTATGTCCGCCTCTTTGTAGCTTGCAGGAATATTGCAGCAATATTGCCGGGAATATTGCAGCAACATTGCAGCAACATTGCCAATGTTGCAGCAATATTGCGAACATTGCAGCAATATTGCAGCAATATTGCGAACGTTGCAGGAATATTGCGAACGTTGCGGGAATATTGCGAACGTTGCAGGAATATTGCAGGAATATTGCGAACGTTGCGGGAATATTGCAGGAATATTGCGAACGTTGTAGCAATATTGCTGGAATATTAGTTGGATGAACAAACATTTATTTGTGATAATTGCATTTATTCAATAGAAAAAAAAAACATTTTGAATTTAAAAAAAAACGAAGTAATATTGATTTGTTACTGAGTTTACCCTTGATGTTAATAATTATATTATCTTGTTTATTTGTTCCGAATTGCCATCGGTGTCATCGGATAACTGGATGTTCTTGAATTCTCGAACGATTTATTCTAGTTTTGGACTGGGAAAGCCACTTTGCAATGGGATTTTTTTTTCTTACCTTACTCCTACTTTTTTACCCACGATGGGATTCGAACCCTAGTCTTTTCCGTGCGAACCCAGAACGTTGCCGCTACGCTACGGCAGCTCTTGATGTTACGTTCTACAGTTCCACTTAAATATGGCAATGAAACTTTAATTGCAAATATCTTAAAAACCATTGAGTGTTTGCCCCTATAATGGGGTATATTTATCAATGTTGAGCATACATTTCAATGTTGCCATTGCAATGTACCCGCGGCAATATTGCCACTGCAATGTTGCAGCAATGTTGCTGCAATATTCCAGTCTGTCTGGGTAATTATGGTGAAAATCACGGTACACGGTCCACTTAAACATTGAATAACTAAAAAGTACCGAAAAGTACCTGGCTGAAACTTCGCAGGTATATTCCTTAGACTATGTAGAAGTAATTAACGCAAAGATTTTGTGCGCATATCTGTGCAATTCTTTGTTATAGCTGTTGAATGTTTGCTGGACAGTCCGCCTATCGAAAAAGGCTTTTGTAGGATCTTGTTCATTAAATATCTTTTTAATATAAAGTCCAATAAGAAAATGTCTTATACAAAAGTTTCTTTATTTTTCCTGTACAATGAACGTCTATAAAAAAATCTACCGATTTTTGTATAAAACATTAAGTTGATCTTTAAATAACATTGAAGAAATATAAAAAAAAAAATAGTATAACACCAATATTCTTTCCACGATATTATGAAATTTTTGTATAAAACATTTTTCTCTGAAATGAACGGTTGTCGAGTTATTATTTTTTTCCACCTAGATGGTCGATTCGTTCCACTGTGCAATGTTGCGGCAATATTGCGGCAATGTTGCAGCAATGGTGCAGCAATGTTGCGGCAATATTGCGGCAATGTTGCGGCAATGTTGCGGCAATGTTCCGCTGCAATATTGCCACTGCAATGTTGCAGCAACATTGCTGCAATGTTGCCAATATTGTGCAAGATTCGCAATATTGCTGCAATATTGCTGCAATATTCCAGTCTGTCTGGGTATATATAGCACTCTGTCACTTCACACACACATCAACTCTCATATACACTGACTCACACATATTAAAATATTTTGGTTCCTTTACTCACCACGAGTTTTGTCCTTCAAATCTTTAAATCTGAGACAAAGGGCACCTAGGCCCACCTCAAACAGAGAAAGATATCCTAGGTCTTCTTTTGTAAGTAGTGTTCTTTCAATATATTCAAATTTTATTTTATTTTTTACTCTAATTCCTTTAATTAGTTTCAAGTTCAGTATATATTCACAATTAATTTACTTTATTTTAATATTAAGCTTTTACTTAATATTAACTGCTATTTCAATTGTCATAAAATTTATAACTAATTTTACCCTTCTATGTATAATAGAATAAATTTTTACGACTGAAGAGGGTAACACACAGTTACCGAAACGTATCGAAAAATTTAAACAAGAAGCATTTTATTTAAACTCCGGTCGACAAATAGCCGTCCTTCATTACGAAGAGAAAAATACACAACTTGTCACATTTGACGTCACCGACCGAACAAAAACGACCTTCATCTTACGATAGAATTATTTTGTACTTATTACAGATGCCAAATGAGTATAACATTCCTGCAGAAAATAAGAAGGAGTTGTATGCAAATAGCAAAATATTTTTATCTTCTAAGAAAATGGAAAAAATTGAAAAATCTGTTAAGATGAAGAATGGGAAAAACAATTGGAAAAATTTACTAAATTAATATTATTTGAAATATATGGCGATACCATTGGGCATTATTGTTCTCAGGGAAAGAGAAATAGTCCATGTCCTGGAATTGATGAAAACTTGTTCAAGGCTATTTATGGTAAATTATTTGTTGATTTAACATTTTATTTTATAATATTTATTTTTCATTCATTTCTTTATTTAGCATGGATTACAACTTGTGATAAAAAAAAGTATTTCTATGACAGACTACATTTCTGAAATTAATAGTATATGTTATAAGGCAAGGAATCAAAATATATCTTCTTTAAATAAACTCGATGAAAATGGAAAACTTGGACCAGATGAAGGTATGTTAGATAAATATTATCTATTTGAATGTAATTGTATTTACATAGGATATTTTTCTACATTTTATTCTTGGTTTTTCCAAAAAATTATAAGTTTTAAATATTCTTTTAATGTATTGAATAGTTTCAGAAAGCAATCTTCAATTTTTTAAGACAGTGTATTTAGTATTATAAAAAAAATGTAAAATGGGAAGAATCATCGGAAATAATGTCAAAAGAAATGAAGGAAGTAATGGAGACTATATATAAATACATATACTTTATATTATTTTTGCATCTTCAACTGAATATTTTTTAAATACTTTTGCAATTTTACAGGTATTGAAGGATTATACAACTCCTGATTCTACAAAAAAGGTAAAACACGTTTTTATTAAACTTTAAAAAACTGTTCTTGTGATAGAATTATGCATATTTATGTTTGGAAAATAATAATTATGTACGTTATTAACAGGTTAAAATTGCTGATGATTATCATATCTATTTTCCCAAAGACACGGTATCATATCTTGAGAAAAGGAGCACAATAAAACCTAACATATCGGATTGGAGAAAACTTGTTCGAGAAGCATTGCTTGAAGTCTATGGTTCTCAACTTCACAAATATTCAGCAAAAGGGAAAGGCCAAAATAGTATCCCAATTGATAATCAACTTTTCCACGCTATTTATGGTAAGTAGTATTTAAGATAACTATTGGGTTGGCGGGAAAGTTCTGTCGTATTTTTCGAATTCCTCTTCTGTTCGCTAGTACAGGTCGCTTTTTTTTGATAGCTGCATTTAGTTTATCTTGCTGGTTGCAGTAAATGATTGCATTGATACTTTGCCCTTGTTTCAGTAGCTCGTAATAAATTAGTCCTCTTCTATCCCACCATAAACAAAGTGTAGCGACCACCTACGTAGAGGGTTTTTCTACTCTCGTGCAAACGGTTGTCATGGCTTATGTCATTTGCTGCAACACAGCTATTTTTGAGAGAAGTGCCTTTTGTGTTTAGTTTCACTTAGAGTTTTCTAGAATCTCTGCACATTCTCAATAGCTCTTGTAAGTGCCATAAATTACGCGTTTCCGATGTCCTTTCGAGTGCAGGCCCAGCGACAACCTTGGGCCGCGCAAGACGAAGCGGGGGCGCGGAGGAAATGCGTACGTGACCGACCCCTTGCCAGCGAAAACTTGCCGCCAAAACCTTCGCCTCTTTTGCCTAAAAAGCGCGCCAAGGGCGTAAGGAAAAGAGGGCGCACTCGGTTAATTTTCTTGTTTTCCGATTGGCTGAGCGGCCACGGAAAATTCGCCGGTTGCGTGGGAGCGGCTCCTTCGAGCTAACTAGATAGTTTCTTAGTCATTATATTTTGAGCGCTCGACTAGTTTAGATCTTTCCTTGTTATTAAAGGCTTTGTTCACGGGAACCAGTAGTTCAAATTATTCACCAACATACCATCCCGACAAAAGCATTACCTTCCGTTGATGCAGGCTTGGTTTAGCAACAGTTGTGCTGGATGTTCCAGGTTTGCAGTAAACTTTTTTTCTCTTTACATTCTCGTAAATGATCCACTTTTCATCTCCCGTAATGAGTTTGTCCAAAAAGGGCTCCACATTATGCCTAATAAACAAATATGAACAAACTCTCACACGATCCGCTAAGTTTTTTTCACTCAAATCGTGCGGAACCCAAATACTCTGCTTCAAGACAAATCCAAGCTGTTTTATGTGTTCCTCAGCTGTCGAATGGTGTATTCCGAGTTCGTTTGCAATTGCTCTGGCAGTTAGAGATGGGTTATTCTCCAACATAGACCGTAAAATGTCATTATCCACCTTGGATGGCCGCCCACATCGACGATCCTCTTCGAGACTGAAATCTCCTGAACGAAATTTTGAAAACCATCTTTGGCAGGTCCGTACATTCACGACTACACTTCCGAACGTGTCACATAGGTTTTTACAAGCAACCGACGCATTGCTTCCTCTCTGAAACTCATACAAAATGCAATGTCTTAAATGCACTTTATCCACTACCATGTTTTTCACTCTGTACTTCGTAACTAACTGATGAAGGGTATTGAAAATAGTTGCCTTATATGCTATGAAATGTACGCTAATTAATAAGACCCCACATGACGCATTCTACCTGCTTGTTTTGACCGAAAAGGTAAAATTACCTGCAAGTAGTAAAATACGACAGAACTTTCCCGCCAACCCAATAGCTTCTAGTAATGACTTATTATCCTAATTTTTCGGAAATAAAATTATAGAATGGGCAAACAGGAGAGCTGAAGGTGAAATTTCTATGGAAGATTATATTGATCATATCAATAAGACAACGGGAAACAAAAAGAAGTACAAAAAATCTAAATTGGAACCTTCTACTACACCTAACTTAAAAACTAATGAAAGAGATACCAATGAAAAATTATATCAACCTACCGAAGATGTTCGACAATCAACGGAGTTGGCCAATCAATCAGTGTCAAATCTGAATAATGGTACTGCTTCACATATTAATGTTAATCACATAAATGAGACAACTATAAATAAGAGAAAGGTTATTGAATCTGAATTGAATTCTCCCACTATTATTCAAGAGTCATATGAACCGATCGAAGAATTTTTACAACCAACGGAGTTGGTCAATCAACCAGTACCGTTCAACCATAATGCATCCAACGAGTTCAACGATCATTTTCTAATCTTCGTTACGATACTAACGAACATCCGATCACTGTAATTAGTCCAGTCAATAGAGCAGTAACTTTGCCATTTTGAGATGAGTGGCTGAAACCAACGCGAAAATTTGCGTATATGCTTCCACAATAATAGTTCAAAAATTCAGGCTCCTGAACCATCGGGAACATTTGCAAAAAAATTGCAAAAGGGGGTAAAAATGACATTTTCCTTAATATTTCTTTAACTGTTAGAAATATGGGAAAAAGCTTTAAACAAAAGTTATAGAGAATTAACTTTTCTACAAAAAAGGTTCTATGCAATTTTTTCGTATTTCGTATAGTTTTTGTACAAATCGCGTTTTAAGTACTAAAATTTTTGAAAAATTATTTATCAGTTGTAAGTAATTCTTTTCTAAAAAAAAACAACTCTGAACGATTCTTTATGATCCTCCGAACATCTTCAGAAGGTTTTTAACTTTATTGTTATTGTTTATTATTATTTAATAACAATTTAAAAATTTTATATTAATTCTTTTTTATTATAATTAAATTTTATGTTTTTTTTTCTCACGCTATTAGATTCAGCGTGAAAATTTCTATAAAACAATGCTGTCACACTTTGCTGAAGCCTCTATTTGTCTGTAGTTGTATGAGAATTAAATTTTGGGCGACTCTTGCAGAGATACATCGCTGGCGCTGAGAGAGCGCGACAAAAAATCTACGTCTCGCTCGCACTCATAGTCGATTTCTGCGCGTGCGCGGCGTAGTAAAGAAGCATGAGTGCGAGTAAGACAGTACATTTACTATGGGAGCATAAAGGAGAGAATGAATACAATTGGTAGAGCAGCATAAGACCCTTGCGTACGAGAAAGAGTCCCATTTAAGACGCATAGTAATAGAGCGTCATAAAATTTTTTATCTCGGATTCAACTTAGAAAGCATCATTGACTCAGAACTGTTAACTTGTAATTTAATAATTTTCGAAATCTATTTCCATAATTTCTTCGGAGCTTCTCAGGTTGACTTTTTTTAATTAGGGTTGGCAGTCCTTTTTCTTTCACAGTCACAGTTGAATCATCTTCCAAATTTTGTAAACAAATTGAGCATAGAAGTGAAGGATCGATCTTTTTTATACAATCTGCAATTAAATTAGTAATGCTGATAATGAAATAATAGAATCTCTACACTGAGATGTCATATTGTGAGAAAGTAGAAAAGGAAAGTATAGTGGAGTAGCAATGGATTTTTGAAGGCCATTCAAAATTTGACTGTTCTATTATACTATACTATATACATATATTTTTAGTTATTAATTATTACTATTTTTTTAATTGGCCGTATTTTCTGATAATTATGTCGGAATATTATATTATATATTATTATAATATTTTATAACTTATTATAGACGTAACAAGTAATGTATTTTCTTCAGTTTGTTTAAAATTATATTCGCGACGGTATTTAATAATTTGAAACAGTATATTTCAGATTATACAGTATTTTAAGAGTTTCCGAAACGTAGCTATTGGCTCTTGTACCAATACCTACAATCGAAGCAATAAAAAAAAAAAAAAAATCGAGTATTGTCGAGATGTTCTTATGTTTTAACATTCCTCGTTTTGCGACTGTATGCACTAGTTTTAACGAAATTGAAATCAGATAATTAGTGTTATTTCTGTTTCCGTGTCGTGAAGGTCTATCGTTTAAGAGAATTTTGTGTGTGCATCCTTGTGTGGATATTTCCGATTCTCTCTCTATTAATGTCGAAGGTAACTATCAATACACATTATTGCCAATGCCGGGACGGCGCAAGAACTGTCGGTCAATACTCGATTTTCTTTTTTTTTTTATTGCTTCGATTGTGGGTATAATAGCTACGTTTCGAAAAATCTTAAAATACTATATAATCTGTTTTAGATTATTAAATACCGTCGTGAATATAATTTTAAACAAACTGAACAAAATACATTACTTGTTACGTCTATAATAAGTTATAAAATATTATAATAATATATAATATAATATTTCGACATAATTATCAGAAAATACGGCCAATTAAAAAAATAATAATAATTAATAACTAAAAATATATATATATATATATATATATATATATATATATATAGTATAGTATAATAGAACAGTCAAATTTTGAATTGCCTTCAAAAATCCATTGCTACTCCACTATACTTTCCTTTTCTACTTTCTTACAATATGACGTCTCATTGTCAGGGTAGAGATTCTATTATTTCATTATTAGCATTATTAATTTAATTGCAGATTGTATAAAAAAGATGGATCCTTCACTTCTATGTTCAATTTGTTTACAAAATTTGGAAGATGATTCAACTGTGACTGTGAAAGAAAAAGGACTGCAAACCCTAATTAAAAAAAGTCAGCAAAAGAATGATGATAAATGGAAGCAATGGATAAACCGAAAACAATATATTTTTCATGAAAAATGTCGAAAGCGATATGCAATATCATCGTCAAAGCCAATATCAACGCCAGGACCATCTCAAATGTTATCTTCATTATCCGATGTACCATCTACTTCGAGAAATTCTGGAATACAATGGGGGGAGCTTTACGCAACATCTTCTGGACTTGAAAATAATTTTGAATTTGATAAATTATGTTTCATATGTGGAAAAAAATGGGATCGTGAGCATAAGCATGGTAGTATCGTGCAAGAAAACAGTCTTAAAGATCGTGTGATTGCAATTGCTAGAGAACGTGAGGATGATTTGGGAAAATCAATTATCTTACGATTAGAAACAACCAGATCACTTATAGACTTAAAAGCGCGATACCATTCAGCTTGTTATAAAAACTTGATGGCACCATTTTACAGGAGTTCAAAGCGTGCTAAAATTGACGAAATAAATTTCTCATTTGAAAAGATATGTGATCATATTGAGAATAGTGGTGAATTTAAATTTCAATTATCATCTTTAAAAGCAATGGTGGGCGAAGATGAACATGATCAAATTGAAACTCGAACATTACTTCGGAATCTGCAAAAAAAATATGGAGATGATATTTTTATTTTCAAACAGCAAGGCAAAGAAACATTGATTTATTACAAATACTATGAATTTGCAAAAATTTGTAGCGATTGGTATGGCAATAGTGAGGGTCTTAGCGAAATGGCAAAAAAAACTATCATCACCGTATCTGCAGAAATCTTACAAGATGAAATTAAAAAAGCTCGTTACGACACCAAAACTTATCCACAACCCAGCAAATTTCTTGATAATATTGTGTCAGATGTACCTCCACTGCTAACTAAATTTTTACAAAAATTATTGTTAAATGATGACAACACAATGCCTGATGAATGTCCAATCATTCAAAAAATAGATAATGTCGCCCACTCCATTATTTCAGCACTTCGTCCAAAATCTTTTACATCATGTCTACAACTGGCTGTTGGAACATACATTTATCGCAAAACTGGGTCAAAATTAGTGATAAATTTATTAAATAAATTAGGTGTTTGCTCATCATACCATAATATTCAGCTTCATGAAGCTTCGTCCATTATTCATCCCCAAACGATCACAATTAAAGATGCTTTTGTTCAGTATGTATGTGATAATACCGATCATAATGTAAGCACTTTAGACGGTCAGGAGACTTTTCACTGTTTAGGGAGCATTGCAGTATACACACCAGAAAGTAGCGTTTCATACGAAGGCACTACAATCAGATGTGAAAAAATGCCTCCAGCAGCAACATTAGCATCTAAGTCTGTAATTACTGATGTGGTTTATGATGACAGATGGCCTTCTGGCTTAAAGAACATTACTTACGAAGATAGTAATACATTACTGTTAGGAATGTCACCTCTAATATCTCCATCATATATAACATTTTTGTCGGGTAAATGCTTTAAGATTAAAAACCTGCCGATGTGGAGAGGTTTTATGGAAAAAATATCTGAAGATGTGGAATTTGTAGTTTCTCATGTAAAATGTTTACCTTTCATTAATCGACCACCTTCACAATTATCAACTATAAATACTGCTCTACATTATGCAGCTAAAGGAAGTCGTTCCATAGACCAAAAAATAACGTTCGTAACATTCGATCAACCACTCTACTTAAAAGCTCGAAACATTGTGGCTCAATTAGAAAATGGAGATGCAAAATATAAAGAATTAAAGCATGTAGTAGTACGTTTAGGGGGTTTCCATCTCTTAATGTCATATTTAGGTGCAATTGGATCAATCATGGCTGAAAGCGGATTAGAGGAACTGTGGTCAGTAGCGTATGCGTCAGAGTCTGTAAAAAAAATGCTCAGTGGCCATGCATTTTCTCGAGCGATTCGAGCTCATATATTAACATTTACTGCTCTTGGAGTTATTATACACAAAAATATTGATGGATATGAACAATTTAAAGAAATAGTAGAAAAGTTTTTAGCTGGATGGCCTGAACGATCTCCATCTATGATAGATTGCGAATCTGACGAGAACATACAGAAATTAACGAAACGTTTCACAGAGAAGCTGTCACATATAGGAAAAAATGGTCCTACAGCTAAATTATGGTTTCAATATTTTAAATCAGTATTAATTGCACTTCAATTTATAGAAGCAGAACGACTAGGAAATTGGAAATTGCATTTACAGAGCATTAAAAAAATGTTGCCAATATTCCATGCTGCTGGCCATTATCCCTACGCAAAATGTGCGCAGCTCTATCTACAAGATATGTCTAAATTAGAGATACTTATGAATGATACTGAATATGAGGATTTTACCAAAAATGGCTTTTTTACTATTCGTCGATCCCAAAAAGCTTGGGCTGGCGTGTGGAGTGACATGACAATTGAACAAACTCTGAATCGCTATTTTGGGACCGATTTAAAGCACGGTAGAGGTGTTACACCCAGTGTAGTAGCTCGATATTTGTCCAGTATGCCTTCTGCTTTCAGTATTATGGACAATTTAGAACAATATTGTCGTATTACGACTTTGACAAGTGAGCAACATGTGGATCTCACATCAAGTCGAATGAATCGTGATGAAACTGACTTGGAATCATTTACTTACTGGCTGAATCAACGGAATCCATTTATTCAACGAGATCACTTAATTTCACTATCAACTGGAGTAATTGGAGGTCCTAACATTGACTGTTATAATGCTTTTGAAAAGGGAGAAAAGGGGATGAAAACGATGGTGGGAAAGACAGTTAACGAGGTTACACTGACTCAAGTATACAAAGTTAAAACAGTGCCTGAGACAAAGAAAGGAATGATAGTCAATCATAATAATTTTTCAGCAGTTAACCCATCTTTATTGTTTCAACGAATCTCGATGATTTTAAAGGACAATAGCGATATGCTTCGTACTGCTTTAGAATATGAATTATCACCGTTCCCTATGTCATTGTTTGATGAAAAAGGGTACATGAGAAAAAATAATAAAGCAGATTTGTATAAGATTTTCACGCCATTCATTCAGTCAACTGTATTTCTAACTGATTCGCATTATGTTGTCGATGGTGGATGGTTACTACATCAAGTTTCCTGGCCTCATGGGAAAACCTTCCAAAACATTTGCGAAGAATATCTTAAATTCGTTAAAAAACACTTTCCAGTAGTAACTATAGTTTTTGATGGTTACAGTAAAGAAACAGTAGCAGTAAAAAGTTATGAAAGATTTAGACGTAAAGAGAAAAATTTTGCCCCAGATCTCAATATCGAGATGGATATGATGGTGTCCTTAAAGCGTGAAAAATTTTTAGCCAATATAGCAAATAAACAAAAATTGATTTATTTATTGTCTGAATTTTTTAAACAAGCCGACATATCTGTAGAAGAAGCAGAGGGAGATGCAGACCGATTAATTATTAGAACAGTCATTAGACTGAATGACGAATTAAATCAATCGATTGTAGTTGCTGGAAATGATATCGACCTCTTAATTTTATTAATTGATCAGACTCCAGAAAACAAAATATTATACTTTTATAAAATGGGTTCGAATCAACAAGAAAACACGCTGTTCTCCACGCTGAACAACAGGAAATTTAAACCATTTATCCTATTTGCACACGCATTTGTTGGATGTGATACCACAAGTGCTTTATTTAAAAAAGGAAAAAGAAAAATAATCTCGCTTCTCGAGAAAGATTTAAATTTGGTGCAGATGATTAGAGCTTTTTACGACCCGGAACAGAACATTCAAACATTATTTCACATAGCAGAAAAAATTATATTTATTTTATATTTACCGGATAGTAAGAAAAAACAACCTACAGCAATTACTGAACTACGATATGACTTGTTCAATTCAGCAGTGTATCAATACAATAAAGAATTATCATTGGCTGTGTTACCTCCGACCACATCAGCACTGCAAGAGCATACAAAAAGAGTGTATTACCAAATACAGGAATGGCTTGGAAATCAATTGAGTCCAGAAAATTGGGGATGGAAGAAAATTTTTCCAGCAATTATGTTTCCAGTCATGAGTACAGTGCCACCAGCTCCAGATGAACTTCTCAAATCAGTAATAAATTATTTCACTTTTTTTAAAGTTTATAAGTATTAATTCATGAATAATAAATTGAATTTATTGCAGATTCATTGCAGTTGTCATAAGTGCGATACCAACCGATGTACTTGCAGAAAAAGTGGCATTCGTTGCAGTGAATTTTGTAAAAATTGTGAAGGCGTTACTTGCAAAAATCAATCACTGAAGTGTATAGGAAATTTATTGGCAGAAGACGAGGGGGAAGAAGACGAAAATGAAGTTGAAAATTGTAATTTAGAAACGGACGAGCCACAGTTAGAAGAATTGATCGAGGAGTCAGCTATCGAAAATCTGAGAAGTTCCGAAGAAATTATGGAAATAGATTTCGAAAATTATTAAATTACAAGTTAACAGTTTTGAGTCAATGATGCTTTCTAAGTTGAATCCGATAAAAAATTTTATGACGCTCTATTGCTATGCGTCTTAAATGGGACTCTTTCTCGTACGCAAGGGTCTTATGCTGCTCTACCAACTGTATTCATTCTCTCCTTTATGCTCCCATAGTAAATGTACTGTCTTACTCGCACTCATGCTTCTTTACTACGCCGCGCACGCGCAGAAATCGACTATGAGTGCGAGCGAGACGTAGATTTTTTGTCGCGCTCTCTCAGCGCCAGCGATGTATCTCTGCAAGAGTCGCCCAAAATTTAATTCTCATACAACTACAGACAAATAGAGGCTTCACCAAAGTGTGACAGCATTGTTTTATAGAAATTTTCACGCTGAATCTAATAGCGTGAGAAAAAAAAACATAAAATTAAATTATAATAAAAAAGAATTAATATAAAATTTTTAAATTGTTATTAAATAATAATAAACAATAACAATAAAGTTAAAAACCTTCTGAAGATGTTCGGAGGATCATAAAGAATCGTTCAGAGTTGTTTTTTTTTAGAAAAGAATTACTTACAACTGATAAATAATTTTTCAAAAATTTTAGTACTTAAAACGCGATTTCTACAAAAACTATACGAAATACGAAAAAATTGCATAGAACCTTTTTTTGTAGAAAAGTTAATTCTCTATAACTTTTGTTTAAAGCTTTTTCCCATATTTCTAACAGTTAAAGAAATATTAAGGAAAATGTCATTTTTACCCCCTTTTGCAATTTTTTTGCAAATGTTCCCGATGGTTCAGGAGCCTGAATTTTTGAACTATTATTGTGGAAGCATATACGCAAATTTTCGCGTTGGTTTCAGCCACTCACCTCAAAATGGCAAAGTTACTGCTATATTGACTGGACTAAATGGAAACTGCACTGAATCTTTCCTGCCATAAGATTGTGAGTCCTAATTTTTATGTTAATTTTAAAAATTCAATGGAACTATTAAATAAAAATAATTAAAACTTTCTGATTGTTACATTCGACCCTGAGAATTTTTAAAGATTTCTTCACCTGATACCAGTCAGCCGTTCTTGAAAAACGAAAGGTTTAAAAACAAGTGTTCCTCGCTTTACAGGGCTACTCTCTACTTACCTAAGCTTATACAAACCGTGGCACTTTACACTTTGGCCAGATACCTTCCATATGTCCTTGGAACCCTTACATCCCTGCCAGAGTCCTACCACCTCCACTCATTTCTCCAAATCCTTGCCGACACTTTTCTGCCCTTGCAGGTCATTTTCTTCATAGAATGTCACGCTGTCAGTCAGACAGGTGAATTTTCAAAGTCTACGAGACTTGGAAACCCCCGCGATCCGACGCGTGACATTCGGTTAATACTTTAACTTCACAAAATTACTTTAAGAATCAATTCTTGTAATTGTATCTCAAACTCAATTCATTGTTAATAACTTAATATACGTATTTCAACGTTCTAGTTATTTTCAATTTACTTCCTTTAATTTTCGTGTAACCGAGCAACGATCTCCCTTATTCACTCAAGCCGCTCGGAGTGAATAAGATTGTTTAAAGTTACGGGTAACTGTAGAATCAAGAACCTTGAGATTGCAACACCCTTATACCAGTTAGTGGCGGTAACCTTGTATTATTTGGTACATCCCAATCCGCTATACTAACGCGAATTACCGAATGGTATATTCGTTATTAACGGGCAAGCGGCAACTCTATAGTTCTGCTATAGGTTAGTCCGGTCCCCGGAGTTCTTATACTTACAATTAGTGGTAGTAACCCTGTATTACTTGATATGGGACTAGCTGCTATACTAACGCGAAAGAACCGCGAGGTTCCTTTCGTTATTAACGGGCAAACGGCAATTTTATAGCTATGCTATAGGCTAGTCCGGTCCCCGGAATATTTCCCCTTAGATTGTTGCGACTCTTGGATTCTCAAATACAAATTACAATAACGCATTACGGTCACGTTTTCTGCCATTCGCCCGGCTCGTAACATGGTAACTTAAAACACATTTAAGTAAGTGTTTCGGAAAATTACTTATAATACTATGGTTTATATTCTATGATTTAATTATAAAAGAGTTTTGTTTACCTTTTGTTAAATTTTCTTTGTTTTTCGATACAAATTATATCATCATTATAATGTATAAGTAAAGTGGAAAAATAAAAAATGTCTTTATCATTTATCAGAATCGTTACGTATGTTTTTCATTTGGTAATAGTAAAATGTTATTTTATATTTTTAGAATTTCTAAATAAAATCTTCATGTGCAATGAAAAATAATTATTATTAATTAATTTTGCTTTAACACTTGTAAATTATATCTTCGTACAAGAAAATTTGTAGGGTCAAATGGACACTATTTGAGAGTTTGTAGAGTTAAAAAGATATTAGTGATTTTATGGAAATAACGAGTTGGAGAGATAAAAGAAGTTTTATAAATGTCCTTTTTAACCTTATAATGTCAAATGTGGACATTTCGGCTAGTTGGAGGTTTAAAATGACGTTTGTTTTCATCATTCAAATATATACTTTTTAAAACTCTTCTTAGCGCTATAAACCCTTAGAATGTTTCGTTTTTTTACCATTATTAGGTTCAAATGGAGTTCTATATTTCGACTCGGGTTTGTTCGGAAATCTATTAGGTATAAGGGAAAGTTCTGTCGTTTTTTAACACGTGCACTTTTATGCGTTGTCGATCCTCAGCAAGAATTCTGATCGGACTGAAATCAGTTTAAACACGTAGATTAGTATATGATTGATGATTTAGACACATTTTTTTGTATTTTAGTCAGTTTTTTAAACTTGTAAAACTCTTAACATGAGTGAAGAAAAAGTGCACTTAAGACATTGCATGTAGTACTTAGCTTCCTGTTCAAAATCTCTGTTTGGATACCAAACGAATTAAAAACGACAGAACTTTCCCTTACACCTAATATTAGGTTGTCCTGATAATACTGCGACGGCTTCCTAATCTGGGTTCATGTTTCAAAGAAAAATCACCCGAACGAAATTTCGCAAACCATCTTTGACATTTTCGAACTGTTACTGCATCCTCTCGAAACACGTCACACAAGTATTTTTTTGCCTCCATCGCGTTATTCCCTTTTTGCAACTCATACATCATGCAATGTCTTAAGTGCACTTTTTCTTCACTCATGCTAAGAGTTTTACAACTTTAAAAAACTGATTAAAATACAAAAAAATGTGTATAAATCATCAATCATATACTAATCTAAGTGTTTAAACTGGTTTCAGTCGGATCAGCATTCTTGCTGAGGATCGACAACGCATAAAAGTGCACGTGTTAAAAAACGACAGAACTTTCCCTTATACCTAATAGCTGCTTCAGACGCAGAATACTACAATCAAGAAATCGACAAATTGAGAGAAGACAATATTCAAATAGCGCATCTAGTACGCAACCAAACTACCTTCTTATTGAATCATCTACAAAACAACTTAGGAACCTTCTCTAAAATACAAAAACAAACTCAAACCCTGAATAATAATTTTCAAAAAATAAGGAACGAAAGTGAGAAAATTCTACTAAATCAGCAAATCGATGAGCTATATACAGATTACGTTCTGATGTATTCAGAAATAAAAGAGGAACTGCAACAACTATTAAATGCCTTAATAGATGGAAAAAAGGGAATAATTCATCCTTATTTACTTTCCCCAGAACAACTGTTCAACGCCTTACGGAATACAACACTTGAACAACATTTTCCAGTTCCATTATCGAAAGAGTATTATCCCACAATAGTGGATATGAGTGACCTAACGATATCGCTAACGAAACGAAAACTATTATATACATTTCATCTACCAATGTTAGAACCTACTGATTACACTTTGTTCCATGCTATACCACTACCGATATATTCATTGGTGAAAGGATATATGGTCTATGATATCCAAATGCCATATCTATTATTAGACCAACACAAAACAAAATTCATTCCATTAGAAACGGAAGATCAAATTAATATGAAAAGAATAGCTCAAACAAATATTATGAGAAGAAGTCACCCTGACTACTCGACACAAGATACAAATGCATGTGTAATAGAATTATTATTATCTCAGAAAACACAATGCAATTATCACTACATACAGATACAAAAGACTCTTTTTATCCAATTAAAGACCAACCAAGACTGGATAGTAATACCATCCAGAGAAGAAATTCTACATGTCTTATGCCACAATGAACAACCACGGTTTATGAAAATACAAAAATGAAGCCTAATACATTTACCAAAAGGATGCATGGCTACAACTACTCATATAATCCTTAAAGCGAGCGATACGATAACTAATACTTCCATCGACATCATTCTAAAAGGAAGTATAGATGAATTAAAAATTGTACAAAAGTTACAAAAACTAAACATTTCTACATCAGAATTACAATTGGAATATTTGAGCGAAAACTCACTTAACCCATCGCAACTAAAAATGTTGGGAACTACGATCGACGAATTGAACAAGCAAATTGAAGCACTATCATTAAAGAAAAGAACACTTACTTGGTCAGAAACCATAACGAAGTATCTGACGTACGCTGGCTATTCTGCTCTATTAACAAGTCTTTTATACCTCTTATATAAAGCAGAATGTATTCCAAAAGTTTTCAGATGTATCAGTTATTTCATAAGACCGTGTACAATAATATACAATCATTGTACCTTCGGACCGAATTCAAGAACAGAAGAAAGGACAACTACAAGAAACCGAACAGAAAGAGATCCTGAAATGAACATGGAAATAGTCCAACAATACCCGAATATCCATGATGAAGATAGCGGCACATCGTCTCATGCGCAACACCGAAAGTATAAACGAAGCAGAATATCAAATACGTAATCTGTATTGTTACAGAACAAAAATGTGCTGTCATCCACATAAACCAACAGGAGAAGAAAGCCTCCTGTGCGAGGAATCTATAAACGAACAACAAGATTACCTAGGAACCGACAGATTCAGATGTCTCAAGGGTGAAATCGTGGAAGTCTACCTAAATCCCGGTTTCAAAACCATATGTGACGATTGCTTCTTTCCGGTACCAGAATACCTCGACGCAGATTTCGTCTATGCACACGTTTGCACCGCAGAAAACTACATGATGAATTGCACTGACTGCAGTCTCCCACTTCTATTCATTCAGAGGATAGAGAACTGCGGGGAATGCATGGAAATCTACAATCGAAGATTACATGAAGAATTACGACGAAGTACACTCTACATCGTCGACGACGTAGTCATCCCGTAAACAATCCGAGGACATCATCAACTACGTTCCGGGACGGAACTTCTACCCCCACGGAGGAATGTGACGGGCTCGAAGACTAAACAATCATGAGACTAAACAACGAGTCACCATGTTTTCGCCGATGACCAAAAGTGCGTATATGCTCAGGTATAAAAACCCGCGATCACCGATGCGGATCATCATCTTGCTCCAGTCTTCCGACCTATTCGTATCGAGCTTGTCAAAAAGTCGACATCAAGTCTTATTGTACCATTCCATTTCGACGAGAATAAGAGAATATTGTAGTATTGTAGTGTAGAATAAAGTTTGCTTTTTAAAAAGTCTAACTTAGTAAGCCGGCCGGTCACATATTAAGTGCAGTTTTAGTATATTAATTGATTTTTAAAGGATTTCTTTCTTTTGCGTATAATATAATAAGAAAAAGTGAAACAGTAAAATGGTAGTAATATGAGACTATCAATTGGTAGTAATATGAGACTGTCTCATATTAGTATTCTTCGATCAGCTGAACAAGTCTCCTAGGAGGTAACCCTGTTTCGGCAGGATCTGATTCGCTAGGCGTCAAGGGCCATGCCTCTTGTCACACGTACAGGGTGTAAAGAAATTAATGGTCATGGCGTTAAGGGGTTGTTCTACACCTCTGGATCGATGGAGATTTGCGAAAAAAACCGGCCGCAAAATTCGGGAAAGGGTAGCAAATTTTTTTTATTGGCTCATCGTATTCGTCTTGTTATGTAGGCAAAATGTCTGAGAGGAACCATGGGTCAGAAACGAACCGTTTTCTCACAAATTAACTTTTAATTCGGCCTTCTGATTACAATTTCGCCCATATGGCAGCCTTCGAGTCACCGACCTTTCGAAAGGAAACACATGAGATACCCTTGCTAACTCCAATAGTTGAAGCAGAGGCAACATAAACGAAGATAGAAAATGACTAGAAAAATGTCATTGACCTGCGTTCGGTGTTGGGTTCGCTCAAGGGCCCACCCGGGGAGAAGAGCATAAACACATGCTCTTTTCTTCTGGTACGGTGACACAGTGCCCCATTTTCTAACTTCGTTTATGTCGCCTCTGCTTTAACTAATGGCGAAATTTTGATCGGAAGGCCCAATTAAAAGTTAATTTGTGAGAGAACGGTTCGTTTCTGACCCATGGTTCCTCTCAGACATTTTGCCTACGTAACCAGACGAATACGATGAGCCAATAAAAAAAATTTGCTACCCTTTCCCGAATTTTGCGGCCGGTTTTTTTCGCAAATCTCCATCGATCCAGAGGTGTAGAACAACCCCTTAAAGCCATGACCATTAATTTTTTTACACCCTGTACAGGAAGGCACTTCACGTTCTCAGTACGCGACGCGAGCTCGTAGCGACAACATCTCAGTGCTCGTACGTGACATAAACAAAATTCTTAAGTGCCCATAGGGAGAGTCATTCATACTGTGAAAGTGTATCTTGTTATACTCCAAGTGATCGGCTAATTTTTCGTTACTATTATTGGGGCTTGCTTTCGCAAGTCCCAATACAGTTCTTCATTTTTTTTTCATTTCTGACCGTCCATTTTTATGGAACATCATATTGCACGCATAGAAGCTAGTAACTCTTCCGCATCGGTGGCGGCTGATGCCAATAATTCGGACGAAAATTTTGCATCCCTTGAGACTACTAGCCAGGGATCGCTATCTCTGTCTCTAAAAAGACATAAATCATCCAATCCGTCTTCATCCGAGGACATTCAAATGAAGAAGTCGCGCAAAATTTCCGCTTCACACACAGCCGCACGGAAATCTGCCGACGCTAAAACGGCTCCAGTTAACACCATGGACAGTGACACAGGATTGAAATCGCTCGATCAACAATCCAGCGATGCGATGTCCACAGCATCATCCAAACAAGGCGCTGAAGCATCTTGTAGCAAAGAAACTCTAATACGCGAAAATAAAAGACTATTAAACGAAATAAAATTGCTCAAAGAGCAAATCCAATCGCTTGCTGGACCCTCTACATCTGGTCGGACCATTGAATCGCCAACATCGGAATGGATCACCATTGGATCCCGTAGACCCGCAGGACGACACGCGCCTTCTCCGATGCCGACGCTGGACAAACCTCCTACCGCCAACCGTTTTCAGGCCTTTGCCGAGCCCAACGCTCTACCGGAGGTGTCAAGGGACCAGCCTCCCACCTTCAGGCATCCGACCCCACCACAGCAAACTATCAGACAAGGTAAGTCAGGCTGTTGAATTAGTTACACGCCACGAGCCTTTTCTGAGTCGCTCCGCCTGCTTCTCCTTCCCAACAATTTCACCCAACCAGGAACGACTTGCCAGACTCGGCGTATTACACGAGTATAGTGGCGCTTTAGGGCGCTATTCGCCTCTGTTCGCTCGCGCTGGAAAGACGCCGCGCACGCCGATTACGGGAAAAAAAATCGATGCGCGTATCCCGTCGACTGACATTATGTGTCAACGAACAGTTTCAGATCGCGTCACATGGCGTTTAGGTTAAAACAAAAGTATTACTAGTAAAAAAGTATGCTCAGATATGTCTTGAATTAAATGCGATTAACAGATTGTTAGCAGAAAAACATTGAAATTTAACTTTGTTGCATTCCTCGATACAAAACGAAAGAAGCGCGTTTTCGCTGCTTGACACTCAAACGGTTAAAATCTATTGCTAAGTTGACCGTGTCGGCAACAATGTATTCTTTGACGCGAGAGCTAACGTTTTGCTGTCGCCGTATTTTTAAATTATTTGCGTTGGAAATTAATTTATACGTGCGCGTGCTAGATCGTAACACAACTGTTTCTTTAGTATACATATGAATTAAAGAAACAAGAGGTAACAAATTCAAGATTATTGGATATAATTTTAATAAACTATCGTTATGATTGTTGTATGTATGGTTGTGTGTATAAATGTATGCACAGTAGAACCATTTATTTTAGAAGAAAATGTTATATGTATATATAAAAGTTTCATAATATTGTGGAGATAATATCGATGCAATACTAATTTTTTTATTTATTTATTTCCTCATCTTTACTTGAAGGAAAACTTCATTGTTTGTACAGAAATATATATCTACATTGAATGAAAACATATATTCACAAATAGAAATATATGTTTATGTTGTTTAAATTAGATACCCTCAATGTTTCCATTGGTATTTTGAGATACAATATAAGTTTTTCAATGGTATTCCTGTCACTATTCTCTGCCGAATTTGCCAAACCACCGCCGGAAGTCCAAAAACATTAAAATCTCTTAATCGCATTTAATTCAAGACATATCTGAGCATACTTTTTTACCAGTAATACTTTTGTTTTAACCTAAACGCCATGTGACGCGATCTGAAACTGTTCGTTGACAGATAACGTCAGTCGACGGGATACGCGCATCGATTTTTTTTTCCCGTAATCGGCGTGCGCGGCGTCTTTCCAGCGCGAGCGAACAGAGGCGAATAGCGCCCTAAAGCGCCACTATACTCGTGTAATACGCCGAGTCTGGCAAGTCGTTCCTGGTTGGGTGAAATTGTTGGGAAGGAGAAGCAGGCGGAGAGACTCAGAAAAGGCTCGCGGCGTGTAACTAATTCAACAGCCTGAGATAAGTCGAACAAACCACCACCGTTGATCGTGCATGTGGCTTCTCCACAATTAATAATAAACATAACTAAGAATGCCCTTCAAAAGGCATCCTTCACCATAAAAAGAAGTGGCTCGAAAAGCCAGGTCATATACCCGAATTCTCTCGAAGCTTATTCGAAGATCAAAGACATTATGATGAAAAACCAGCTCAAGTTCTTCACTTATACGCCGAAGAACGAAAAACCAGTGACGATGCTTCTCAAGAGTATCGATCCAAACACCGACAAGAATGAGTTGTTGTCGGAAATTAATTCCATCACCGCACCTAAAGTCAAAGCCACTCGTATTTCCAATTTTGTAACAGCGAAATCGAAACAATCCGGCTTGCCCCTGCCTATGTTCGTAGTGCAATTTGGCGCCAATACAGATATCAAATTTATTCAATCTATCAATGTTTTAAATTATCTACGCGTGAGATGGGAGAAATTGCATAGGCAGGATCTCTTGCAATGTTTTAATTGTCAACGTATAGGCCATGCATCCGCTAACTGTCATCTAGATTTTAGATGTGTTAAATGCAATTTATCTCACTAGCGTGGGAAGTGCTCGGTCACAGAAGCAACCAAACACGACGCAATTTACTGCGTCAACTGTGAGAAATTCGGTCACCCCGCGTCATACCGAGGTTGCCCGAAATTTAAGGAGAGAAGAGCCGTTGCCGCCCCTAGGAGCAACAGAGCTCCCCAGCCAGCCGCAACCAGAAGGCTTCCATCTCCCCTCGTCAATCCGACTACGCTATACAGTAGTGTTGCGAGTGGAGTGGGGGGCCTAGTAGGTAAGGCCGCACATGCTTATTCATCGACTACGTTTAACAGAGGATCAGTCACTCTCGATGCTACGTCCAACGAGCAACAGGTCGACTTAAAGAACATGCTTTCGGCCATCAAAAGTATAGCCTATCAATTACCAATTATTTTTCAACGCATCGGCGAAAATACCGAAAAAATTAATTTCCTCCTTCAATCTTTTATAGATGATAATCATGCTCAATCTGTTGATTAATATGGACGTACCACGAGAGGCGTTCGAAATGATTTCCCGCAATAATGGCCACTACCGATCAAAACAGTATCCCGTTGGTCAATCTCCGAATCATTACTGTCAACGTCAACTCTGTTATAAATCTTCACAAACGTGCATATTTGCAGCAATTTTTAAATTCTCATCGACCCGACGTATGTGGTCTCATTGAAACGAAGCTAAATCCGAGACATAATTTGGAGGTTCCACCACAATTTGTAATAATACGCAAAGACAGAGCAAACAGCCGTTTCGGCGGCGGTGTCGCTATGGTTTTTAATAGAAGATACAAATTCACTCGTATAGAACTCTCCACTTCTCACGAAAAATCTTTAGAAGCCATTGCGATCCGCTTGGATCTTTCGGCTGGTAGAAGCCTCGTGATCGCGGCGGTGTATAGCCCTTTCAATGATAAAATCGTGTTCCTTCGTGACCTCGATGATCTATGTACTCAGTTGCGAGTTACAAATGACTCGAATCACTTTGTGATCGCGGGCGATCTTAACGCCAAACACACATCATGGCGTAATACAGTCAACAACAGCAAGGGGTTAGCTCTTTTTGACTGGCTACAGTTACAGGGTGCTATCTTCCGCGCTTCCCTTCTATATTCGGAAATACCGACTTATCATCCGGCTAACTCGAACTTGGACATTGCTTTGGTGGACAGCAGGCTGATCGATCGTATTAACGATGGAACGCAAAGGCTGGGTCTGCTGCCCTATGATAGCGATCATTGGGCCATAACGATTAATCTCTCTCTCCTCGGTTGGAATACATACGTAGAACGAGCCCCCAGAGTACTGAGACTAAATTATCGTTTGACCAAATGGAAAGAATACAAACTCAAACTCCATGATTATATCAACAGCCTAAATCTCCCATCGTTACTTAATGCGTCGATCGATATGATTAATTCTTCAATAGAGGCCCTCGAGGAAAATATTTCCGTAATTCTGACGAGCTGTACACCTACCGTGGAAACTCTGAACTGCCCGAGAGAATATGACGACCGACGCATTAATAAGCTCAAAAAATTTTAATCCAAACTTATCACCAGATTATTTCGTTTATTGCGCCTTCGCGACAACTTAACTCCAATACAGTCTAACATGATTAAATTTTATAAATCAATAATTCAGCGTACCAACTACAGACTCAAGAAACTCTACTCTACAGTTGCAAATAAATTCTGGAACGGCAGACTGTCCAAACTAGATACTCGCGATCCCATTAAGCTACACCCTTTTATAAACAGAATTATAAATCCAAAAAACATTGACTCAATTCCGCCACTAAGAGGCGCGATAAACGACGATTTCCTTTGGTCTGAATCCGGAATAGATACATCGACACTCCAGAAAATAGATAATAACTTTGTAGTGTCAAGCACTGACGATCGTTTGACCTTACTTGGGGTGCACTTTGCGAGAGTACATACAAAAAATCTGACTCCTACAACCGAGGAAGAGAGGAATCACGAGCACGAGGTAAAGCAGACTTACGATCGAATACGAGATTCGCGTGAAAATATCAATTGGCAATTTGCTTCGCTACACGAACAGATCTGGCCTTCAATTCATCAAACTATCTAATAACTCCCACAATGATCTTGCGAGCCATCAAATATCTTAAAAACAAAAAATCCACCTCGTTCGACGGCATACCAAACGTCGCCATCAAACGCCTCCCAGGCTCCGTTATTGAATACCTCACGCTAATTTTTAACGCATGTTTACGTCTATCTTACTTTCCCATGCGTTGGAAAACGGCCAAGCTCGTCCCATTGCACAAAAAAGGGAAAAACCTTTACGATTTAAATAATTACCGGCCGATCAGTCTGCTGCCAAACCTGGGCAAATTGTTCGAGATCATGATTAACATACGTTTGAATCATTTTGTGCGGTCCAATAAATTAATTTCAGATTATCAATTTGGATTCAAACACTCGCACTCTACGGTTCATGCTATTGCCAAATTGACTCGCGACATTGCTGACTCGCTCAACAGCTCAGCTGTGACTGGGGCTTGTTTAATTGACCTCGAGAAAGCATTTGATACTGTTTGGACTACGGGATTGATAGTTAAATTACACAAAATGAATTTCCCCCCCGAGTTGTTGCTTCTAACTGAGAACATGATCACTGGCCGCGCTTTTAAAACTTTTCACAATAATACTTTTTCCGTTCGTACTTTCAATATTTTAAATGGTCTGCAGCAGGGCGCCGTAAATTCTCCTCTACTATTCAACTTATACTTCTCTGATATTTTAAACAATTTTAACAAAAGTAACGATACTTGCAAAGCTTTGGCCTTTGCGGATGATTTAATCATATATAAATCCGGCGTTGATCCTCTCGACATTCAGTCACACTTGCAGAGGGCTTTCGATTTTGTTGTCTCGGCGTGTAACATGAAGAAAGTGAGAGTAAATATGCTCAAATGCGAGACTATTCTATTCATTAGGCCCACGTCCCAAATTAGCAAAAAACAATACAGGCTCTCAAAAAATTTTTCGATTCACGCGACGGACAGATTTGACCTTTTAACACTATTCCTACCGCGGCCGGTCAAATGACCGTTTTTAAAATTTCGATTAGAATTTCCTATATACAACGTAATTCAATCGCCTTTAAACTTCACAACTTTCCCTCAAACATACGTGTAATACATTTTTCAATATTCACTTCTTTTTTTATTGTTTATTTTCTGAGAAAAATTTGTAGTCTGCCTTGCCTACCACAACCGGTCATTTGACCGATTGAACGATATATAGGTATCTTTTTATAATAGTATTCTCTCAAAGATTCAATTCTGAAACGATAAAGTCGTTTCAAATGAAAGGTAATGCAGTTGTGACATGATTTCATCCAAAAAGTGCCTTCCAGGAATTGTTTTACAGCATTTCCAAGTGTTTAGAGTTCTCGCTCACCAATCGGCCTTGCGGTGCTTATTTGCCTCATTGGTATCCGAAGTGGTCCTGAACCGTAGATTTTCTTATACCGTCTTTACTATTATGATCGTGAAATAAATAAAATAGCGGAAGAGGTGATGCCTTGGAGGGGGGACTTCTCTCCAATTCAAATCAGTAAACTTTGTAACTTGTTAATTTTTATTTTTATTCTATTAGTACTATTCTACTCTCATTTTATACTGTATTACGACGTGTTACAAGTGTGATTTTCAAAAAAGTTAACAAAACCAACAATACTTCGTAGTAAGTTTCATATTTGATCTGTTATTCCTTTTTGTATCCATTTTGATTTACATTTTTATATTTTAGTTTTTATTTTATCAGTTGAATAAAATGCATGGGTTTTGTATAAAGAAACTACGGGAGAAGATATTTCGAGACAAGAGGTTTTACTTCAATCAGCAGAACTTTCCATCGAATATCAAAAAAGTGCTACAGCTAGGCAAAAAAGAATCAACCAACACCCGTCACAAATGCAATTACAGGTTTCCGTAAACGAAAAACATATCAGATAAGACATTGAAAAGATAATAAGCCTAACAAAGTCTATCTAAAATGTAAAAACTACGTAAGTAGAAAATGTATAATAGAGATGCCGATTTGCAAAAAATCCGGTGAAAACGAATAATATGTACATTATATACTACTAAATAAAAGAAACTATATATCTATACTGTCAAATTGGCTGTTATCTTCATTCCATATTAAAAAATATAAGTTTTGCTACAGACCGGTCATTTGACCGGTCGCGGTAGGAATAGGTATATGCGAAGTGTCGGTAAGAATAGTGTTAATCCCTCGGCTGAAAAAGGTCAAATATTTGGGTGTAATTCTCAACGAACACTTAAACTACAATGAACACGCCAACTACTGTCTCGGGAAAGCAAAAGGTATCGCATCTAAATTGGCTCGCCTCTTCTACTCAAAACACCTCGGTGAGAATGTCAAACTACTCCTTTACAAGTTTTATGTCAGGTCAGTACTATCTTATGCGATCCCAATCTGGTTCTCAATTTCGCCTTATGTGATGGAGCGCATTCGCGCCTTCGAGAGGAAAATGTTCCGGGCGATCACGGGTCTTCTCATGCCCAGACGTATGTCGGATGGTACCAAGCGACACTTCCGCAATCAAACAATTTATAGCAGGGTTGACTGTTCGCGGTTTGATATTTTTGCACTTAAAATCACCAGAATGTTTATCCTTAAATCTTTGCACTCAAACTCTGACAATCCTCTCATCACCTCGTTACATACAATGTCGGACGAGGATGCTAGGAAGGCTCGCGAAAATGGGTTTCTCTCTACTGCTGCCTTTCCCTATCTCGACAAAGAAGGATACATTCAGGATTTTCGCTCCAAAATTCCCATCATATACCATACGCATAGAAAAAGGGCCTCGCTTGCTCTTCGATACAATCGTTTGGTAGTTTCTGCCGATCCATCACAACTGCAACATTCTGTATCTCTTCCTCCACGGGATACTGTCCAAAAGCATTACAATTATCTCGATAAATTACCATGGCTTAAATCTTGACCGATCGTCGTACTCTGAACCGAGCACTTCTATTAAAAAAAAAAAACGCTAATCACTCAGATTTCTCCCTTCTGACAGTCTTAGTTTAAACTCTGTATATACTCTTTAGTCCATAACATAGTTAGATTAGTATATCTACTTTAAGTTACTTTAAGAATATCGTTGATGTCAACAACATCCTTTACTATCCTCTTGATTCATATGGTACGTTATTCAGTATAATTTCATGCCACTTGTAATCGCAAGCACGGTAATTTTCTTTATCATGGATTTCTTTACTTATTTAATTCTTCCATCGTCTAATTCTTGACCACTAATCCGTGCAATTTTTCTTATCTATTTTGGTCGAGATCTCATTATTGTTCATTTTGTTTTAATTAGTATATTGGCCGTGCCAATATCTTCTCCCCCCCCCCCCCTTTTTATAATTGTTTAATTGTTTTGTCAGTCCTGGTACCTCTCTGTAACGAAGATGCCTTTTTTGATGATCATATCAAATCTTTTGGGGCGTAATACTAATTGCTTAACTTTATCATACAGCGCAATTTGATTCTTTTCTTGTATTGTATAATTTCCGTTTTCCTGCGAGAAGTCGCTAATGTGCGACCATACAGGAGTTATACAGTCTGTGCCGAGCGCTCGAAAAGAACGGTTGTGGTTCTGAGAGCTCCCGTATAACAGTCTAGCGAACCTTTTCAAAGTGCGAGAGGACCTTTCTTAGTGTTTAAAAGTTAAAATAAACTTTCACTGACTGCTGTGTTTCAATTTTTCAACGGGCTTGCCCGTGCAAGACCCACGAAATTTAACTTAAATTTTATTTTCGTTTTAATTAAGTGAGTGTATGGAGCATCACTCCTCACTAAAAAATTCAGTGAAGGAAGTGAATTCTAACGAGGAAAAAGTAGAGAAAACCGGTGATGCGCAAGCATCTCCACTGGTTAGACAATCTAGATCAAAATCGCTGAAACGGCAGCAATCAAACGCATCAAACTCATCGATCAACATGGTACCGAAGAAAACGAAACGACCAGCTGGAAAACGAGCTTCGTCCAGGGGAGTCTCTACTTCCCGTGAAAATTCTCAGGCATCAACGGAGATGCAGGAGGACGGAAACAACGCGATGAACCTCGACGATGCTTCCACCTCGTCGATGATTCAAGATACGGTATCAACGGTCCAATCGACGTTGGCTCTACAGCAGGAAAATCTACGTCTCCTAAATCGAATCAAGCTGCTTGAAGCGCAGCTAAAAACCTTCCCGACCCTGACGACTCCGTCTCGCTCGGTAGAAAATCCATCCGAAACGGGATGGATGCAAGTAAGTAAGTCTCCTTCCACAGGGAGGCGTTCGCCAGTCCAACAACCGCAACACCCTTCGTTGGAGGGCACCAGCAACCGTTTTTTGGCTCTGGCTGATCTGGACAAACCACGGCAGGCTACGGAGCAGCAGGATGTTCCTGCCCCTCATCAGACTCAACCTTCGCAATCGGCTAAAGAAGCTGTAAAACCACCACCAATAGTGGTGCATGCGGCATCCCCGCAAATTATTATTAACATATCAAAAAATTCCTTGCCTAAGGCTTCATTTAATATTAAACGTACCAGCAATAAAAGTCTTGTAATATACGCGAATTCTCGAGAGATATTCGACAAATTGAAGGTTATTCTTAACAATAACCAGATTAAGTATTTCACTTATACCCCGAAAGATGAAAAACTAGTTACACTACTTTTGAAGGGTATAGACCCTAATACACCGATGGAAGAGTTGCTTGCGGAAATAAATTCCATTGCCGCTACAAAGGCCAAGGCCATCCGTGGCTCTCAATTCTCGACTCTGAAATCGAAACAATCTGGCATTCCATTGCCAATATTTCTGATTCAATTCTCAAATGATTCAGACGTTAAATTTATTCAAAATATTAATATCCTAAACTATCAGCGTGTCAATTGGGAGAAATTCCGGAGGCGAGACCTCTTGCAGTGTTTTAACTGCCAACGCATCGGTCACTCGTCGGCTAACTGCAGTCTCGATTACAGATGTGTTAAATGCAACCTATCTCACGAGCGAGGTAAATGCTCGGTGACTGAAACCACCAAGCATGACGCAATATTCTGCGTCAACTGTGAGAAGTTCGGCCATCCTGCTTCCTACAGAGGATGCCCGAAATTCAAGGAAAGAAGAGCGGTTATTGCTGCCTCCCGCATGCAACAACCATCCAACATCACGACTCCAAGAAGGCAGCCTTCTCAACTCGTAAACCCGAGCATCTCGTACAGCAGAGTAGCAGCAGGAACTCCATCTGCTCTACCCACATCAAACATCAGAAGACCATCTCAATTAAACAACGCATCGCAACCAACAATCTCATCTATGGATCAATCCGTTAATTTAAATGCTATAATGGCAGCTATTAAAGGAATTTCCGACCAAATTCCATTAATTTTTCAACGAATTAACGAAAATTCTGAGAAGATAAACTTCTTATTTCAATCCTTTATAGATGATGACACAAACAACGTCACCTATCAAGGTCGAGGCGCTGGAGGCAGACAGAACAGATTTTAGTAACTATGCCTTCTGACGATAGCAATCCTATTCCGCTCGAAAACATTCGCATTATTTCGGCGAATGTTAATTCCATCATAAATCTTCATAAAAGAGCGTACTTGCATCAATTTCTTACGAATCACCAACCGGACGTTTGTTGCCTCGTAGAAACTAAATTAAATGCAAGACACGTGGTTGAGCTACCGGCGCAATATACCATCATTCGTAGAGACAGAAATAATAATCGCCGGGGCGGAGGCGTAGCTATAATTATTAAAAAAGCTTACAAATTCACAAGAATAGAACTTTCTTTTTCAAGTGAGAGATCTATTGAGGCGATAGCCATCAGGCTGAAATTATCGACTAATAAACACATAGTAATAGCTTCGGTCTACAGTTTTTGTAAAGATAAATGGCTATTCCTTCGCGATCTTGAGGACTTATGCACGCAATTGCGCCTTGCAAACGACGCGAACCACTTTGTCATAACGGGGGATTTCAACGCTAAACATACATCATGGCTAAATAACGTCAATAATGGTAAAGGTTTGGCCCTTTTTGAATGGTTGCAATTGCAGGGTGCAAACTTCCGCACTAAATTATTATTTTCCAACATTCCCACTTTTCATCCGGCAAATTCGAACCTAGACTTGGCTTTGGTCGACGATAGGCTAGTAGACAGAATTAACAATAGAACGCGAAGGTTGGGAATATTGCCCTATGATAGTGACCATTGGGCCACCGTTGTTGAAATTTCCTTAAACGGATGGAGTGCTTCTTTGGATCGAGCACCACGAGTCACACGACTTTCTTATAAAGATACAAACTGGAAAGAATATAAACTCTCAATTCACAAATTTATTCAGGAACTAAATCTCAATTCCCTTTTAAATGCTTCGGTGGAAATGATTAATTCTTCTATCGAGGCTCTCGAGGAGAACATCTCCACTACTTTGAGGAAATGTACTCCAATGGTCGAAGAGATCCGAAGCCCGAAAGATTATGATAACCGAAGCATTTTAAAACTCAAAAAATTTAAATCAAGAACATTGACCAGACTTTTCACTAGACTCAGACGAGACGCTAACAGCACTTACAATGACGAGATGACGAAATTTCTTAAAAATCTCGTAAAGAAAACTAACTATAGATTGCGTAAACTATACACTAGTTCAGCTACAAAATTCTGGAACAATAGACTGACAGAGCTCGATACTAGAGAACCAAAAAAGCTTTTTTCATTTATAAACAAAATTATAAAATCAAGGGGTGTGGAGGCGCTTCCTCCGTTGATAGGTCCCGTTGATGATACTAATTTGTGGACGGAATCGGGTATTGACACATCGTTGTTACAGATAAAGGATGGCAATTTCATGGTCACTGAACTTGATGACAGATTATTATTATTAGGCACGCATTTTGCAAGGGTACATACAAAAAATCTTGAGTCAACAGACCCTGACACAATACAATATGAAAGGAACATATGTGCTGAATATATCGCTTTCCACTCCTCGCGAGAGGAGGCATTCTTTAATTTTGAATCAATCAGTGACCAGATTTGGCCTTCCTGTCATTCGGATTATTTTATTTCACCGAGAATAGTACATAATGCTCTAAAAACCCTGAAAAACAAATATTCGTCCTCGTTTGACGGGATACCAAACGCAGCGGTGAAAAGACTTCCAGGTTCGGCTGTCAGTTATCTCGCGCTTTTATTTAACGCTTGTCTTCGTTTATCATATTTTCCGGAAAAATGGAAAACAGCCAAGCTTATGTCGTTATTAAAAAAGGGCAAACCCAGTAACGAATTGAACAGTTATCGTCCAATTAGTTTACTTCCAAATCTTGGTAAACTTTTCGAAATTATGATAAACATACGTTTAAATTCTTTTGTTCAGTCGAGAAATATCATTCCAATTTATCAGTTTGGTTTTAAATTTTCCCACTCCACTGTACATGCAATTGCAAAATTAACACGAGACGTCGCCGACTCTCTTAATAACTCCGCTATGACAGGTGCAATTTTCATAGATTTAGAAAAAGCTTTTGATACTGTATGGACTACTGGACTGATTGTGAAACTTGCTAAAATGAACATGCCTAAGCATTTATTACTTTTAATCGAGAACTTAATCATAAACAGATCTTTCAGAACCTTTCATAATAATCTTTATTCATCACAACCATTCAGAATCCAAAACGGTTTACAACAAGGAGCCGTCAATTCCCCGCTACTTTTCAATATCTACTTTTCAGATATTTTGAACAATTTTAACAATCTTGATTCACAATGTAAGGCAATAGCGTTTGCTGATGACCTCGTTGTTTACAAATCCAGTAACGATCCGGTTGAAATTCAAAATCAGCTCCAGAAGTCCTTTAACCTGATAGTTAAACAATGCAATTATAAAAAAATTAGAGTTAACCTTCTTAAATACGAAACAATCGTATTTACACGCCCAGCTCGTTCTCTGAGCAAAAAACGGTATAAGCTGGCTAAAAACTTCCAAATCCACGCGCCTAACAGATTCGACGTATTGTTGCCACGTTCCAAAAAAATCAAATATCTGGGAGTCATACTCACTGAAAGATTGAATTATAACGAACATGCAGCGTATTGTCTGGGGAAAGCCAAGGGTAGTGCAGCCAAGCTCGCGAGATTGCTCTATTCTAAATTCTTGAATCCTCAAATCAAACTTTTGTTGTACAAGTTGTACAGGGTGTAAAAAAATTAATGGTCATGGCTTTAAGGGGTTGTTCTACACCTCTGGATCGATGGAGATTTGCGAAAAAAACCGGCCGCAAAATTCGGGAAAGGGTAGCAAATTTTTTTTATTGGCTCATCGTATTCGTCCTGTTACGTAGGTAAAATGTCTGAGAGGAACCATGGGTCAGAAACGAACCGTTCACTCACAAATTAACTTTTAATTCGGCCTTCCGATCAAAATTTCGCCCATATGGCAGCCTTCGAGTCACCGACCTTTCGAAAGGAAACACATGAAATACCCCTGCTAGCTCCAATAGTTGAAGCAGAGGCAACATAAACGAAGATAGAAAATGACTAGAAAAATGTCATTGACCTGCGTTCGGTGTTGGGTTCGCTCAAGGGCCCACCCGGGGAGAAGAGTATAAACACATGCACTTCTCTTCTGGTACGGTGACACAGTGCCCCATTTTCTAACTTCGTTTACGTCGCCTCTGCTTTAACTAATGGCGAAATTTTTATCAGAAGGCCCAATTAAAAGTTAATTTGTGAGAGAACGGTTCGTTTCTGACCTATGGTTCCGCTCAGACATTTTACCTACGTAACAAGGCGAATACGATGAGCCAATAAAAAAAATTTGCTACCCTTTCCCGAATTTTGCGGCCGTTTTTTTTTGCAAATCTCCATCGATCCAGAGGTGTAGAATAACCCCTTAAAGCCATGACCATTAATTTTTTTACACCCTGTACGTACGTTCCATATTACTGTACGCAATCCCAGTCTGGTTTCCGATCGCTCCATACGTGATGGAGCGGATTCGCATCTTTGAAAGAAAAATCTTCCGTGCAATTTCAGGTCTATTTGCCCCGCGTAGAGTAGGTGAAGGTTCAATCAAATCCGTTCACAATCAAACGATCTATAACAAGTTAAACTGTTCGAGATTTGACATAGTCGCAATTAAACTTACAAGAACTTTTATTTTGAAATCGATGCAAAACGTTTCAAATAATCCTTTAATTACAAACCTTTATTCCATATCCGACTCCGAGGCGGAAGCGGCCAGAGTGAATGGATATTTATCCGTTGCGGCTTTTCCGTTTCTCGATAGAGAAGGATATATTCAAAACTCTTTATCTAAAATCCCATTTATTTACCATATTCCACGTAAAAAGGGGTCAAGGGCCCTACTTTACAATCCTTCTTCAATAGTTGATAATCCTTCACTACTTCAATTTTCTACCTCTCTCCCACCTCGGGATATGGACCATAACAATTATAGATATACTATGAAACTTCCATGGATGATCTGACTGCCTCCAGCGCCTCGTACCGAAGAGTGTTACACACTCAAGCGTAAAAATCTCAAATGATCTCAGACTTTAGCATGTATGCATACTGAATTTTAGTTCATAACACGCATCACTGTATATATCATCTGACATTCATACCATTGTTTATCTAACTCATCACTTATATGAATTTGTTAACTGCGAATAGTCAATTAAGTTAAGTTACTATTATAATTAGACTCAGAATCATTTCTTTCTTTATTTAATTCTTCAGTTATGCTGTCAGGTCACAAATTGCTCAGTTCTGTTTATTATAATTACCGGGCCTAGACATATTCATCTTCTCATGGTATGTTTTCTGTTCAAAAAGGAGCTTTACTCCACAAATCTTTGTACATAATTGTACATTATTTTTCTCTTTTGTAATTGTCTTGTCCGTCCTTGTGTATCTATGTTAGCGAAGATGCCCTTTTTGAATTGTCTTTGTATAATTTTTGAGGCTACTTTATACCATATTAGTTACTTTTGTATCTCATTTAAAAATCATTTATTAATTTTCTTTGTCAATAACAATGTTATAGTCTTTCTCTGAGAAGTCGCATTGCGACCATAGTGAAATATTAATGTTAAAATTGTAACTGCTCGAATGAGCGCATAAATTGTAATTGTTTATGACTATAATAAAAAAAAAAAAAAAAAAAAAAAAAAAAATACAGGAGTTATATAGTTGTATGTTTATGCTATCCTAGCATCATGTATATATGTATGATTGAATAAAGGAACTGTTCCATGCACTTCACGTTCTGCCTCGCAATTCGATAAAAGAGCTACCGATCAAGAAGGAGTAAACTATTGGGTTGGCCAATAAGTCCGTGCGGTTTTACCGATAGATGGTTGTCAGCATTGCGATAAGTAAGTCAGTACAGTTCAATCATTATAGATCGATGATCCATTTGATAGGGGACACTTTCATCTTACTTTTTACAAAAAATGGTGCAAGTTGGTTAAGTGGTTTTTCTTGGGCGTTAGTTCAAACATGGAAAATCAAAACGAGCATTTTCGATATATTTTGTTATTTTATTTCAAAAAAGGCAAAAACGTGGCGCAAGCTCGTAAAAAGATTTGCGAAGTATATGGTAGTGATGTTTTATCAGAACGCGTGTGCCAAAAGTGGTTCGCCAAATTTCGTTCTGGTGATTTTGATACCAAAGATGCACCACGCTCTGGAAGACCTGTAGTGGTCGATAGCGATAAAATAAAAACATTAGTTGATTCAAATCCCCACTACACAACTCGATACATTGCAGACATTCTAACAATATCAAAATCAAGCGTAGAAAACCATTTAAAGACGATAGGATACGTAAGTAAACTTGATGTTTGGGTGCCTCACCAACTGACAGAACTTCATTTGGTTACCATATGCGATACACTTTTGAAACGTGTGGAAAACGATCCATTTTTGAAACGTATCATAACAGCCGATGAAAAATGGATAGTCTACAGTAATATAGGGCGAAAAAAATCCTGGACCAAACGTGATGAAACGGCCCAAAGCATATCAAAGCCGGAGCTTCACCAGAGAAAAGTCATGTTCTCTATTTGGTGGGATTGGAAGGGTATCGTGTCTTTTGATTTGCTACGAAGAAATTAAACTGAAAACTATAAATTCGAATGTTTATTGTCGTCAACTGGATGAATTAAATAATGCCATCCATAAAAAACGTCCAGAATTGGTAAACCGGAAAGGAGTTGTCTTCCATCACGATAACGCCAGACCGCACACATCCTTGCAGACTCGCCAAAAATTATTGCAGCTAGGTTGGGATGTGCTACCACATCCTCCTTATTCGCCAGATTTAGCCCCATCTGATTTTCAGTTTAATTTCTTCGTAGCAAATCAAAAGACACGATACCCTTCCAATCCCACCAAATAGAGAACATGACTTTTCTCTGGTGAAGCTCCGGCTTTGATATGCTTTGGGCCGTTTCATCACGTTTGGTCCAGGATTTTTTTCGCCCTATATTACTGTAGACTATCCATTTTTCATCGGCTGTTATGATACGTTTCAAAAATGGATCGTTTTCCACACGTTTCAAAAGTGTATCGCATATGGTAACCAAATGAAGTTCTGTCAGTTGGTGAGGCACCCAAACATCAAGTTTACTTGCGTATCCTATCGTCTTTAAATGGTTTTCTACGCTTGATTTTGATATTGTTAGAATGTCTGCAATGTATCGAGTTGTGTAGTGGGGATTTGAATCAACTAATGTTTTTATTTTATCGCTATCGACCACTACAGGTCTTCCAGAGCGTGGTGCATCTTTGGTATCAAAATCACCAGAACGAAATTTGGCGAACCACTTTTGGCACACGCGTTCTGATAAAACATCACTACCATATACTTCGCAAATCTTTTTACGAGCTTGCGCCACGTTTTTGCCTTTTTTGAAATAAAATAACAAAATATATCGAAAATGCTCGTTTTGATTTTCCATGTTTGAACTAACGCCCAAGAAAAACCACTTAACCAACTTGCACCATTTTTTGTAAAAAGTAAGATGAAAGTGTCCCCTATCAAATGGATCATCGATCTATAATGATTGAACTGTACTGACTTACTTATCGCAATGCTGACAACCATCTATCGGTAAAACCGCACGGACTTATTGGCCAACCCAATAGTTTACTCCTTCTTGATCGGTAGCTCTTTTATCGAATTGCGAGGCAGAACGTGAAGTGCATGGAACAGTTCCTTTATTCAATCATACATATATACATGATGCTAGGATAGCATAAACATACAACTATATAACTCCTGTATTTTTTTTTTTTTTTTTTTTTTTTTTTTTATTATAGTCATAAACAATTACAATTTATGCGCTCATTCGAGCAGTTACAATTTTAACATTAATATTTCACTATGGTCGCAATGCGACTTCTCAGAGAAAGACTATAACATTGTTATTGACAAAGAAAATTAATAAATGATTTTTAAATGAGATACAAAAGTAACTAATATGGTATAAAGTAGCCTCAAAAATTATACAAAGACAATTCAAAAAGGGCATCTTCGCTAACATAGATACACAAGGACGGACAAGACAATTACAAAAGAGAAAAATAGTGCACAATTATGTACAAAGATTTGTGGAGTAAAGCTCCTTTTTGAACAGAAAACATACCATGAGAAGATGAATATGTCTAGGCCCGGTAATTATAATAAACAGAACTGAGCAATTTGTGACCTGACAGCATAACTGAAGAATTAAATAAAGAAAGAAATGATTCTGAGTCTAATTATAATAGTAACTTAACTTAATTGACTATTCGCAGTTAACAAATTCATATAAGTGATGAGTTAGATAAACAATGGTATGAATGTCAGATGATATATACAGTGATGCGTGTTATGAACTAAAATTCAGTATGCATACATGCTAAAGTCTGAGATCATTTGAGATTTTTACGCTTGAGTGTGTAACACTCTTCGGTACGAGGCGCTGGAGGCAGTCAGATCATCCATGGAAGTTTCATAGTATATCTATAATTGTTATGGTCCATATCCCGAGGTGGGAGAGAGGTAGAAAATTGAAGTAGTGAAGGATTATCAACTATTGAAGAAGGATTGTAAAGTAGGGCCCTTGTCCCCTTTTTACGTGGAATATGGTAAATAAATGGGATTTTAGATAAAGAGTTTTGAATATATCCTTCTCTATCGAGAAACGGAAAAGCCGCAACGGATAAATATCCATTCACTCTGGCCGCTTCCGCCTCGGAGTCGGATATGGAATAAAGGTTTGTAATTAAAGGATTATTTGAAACGTTTTGCATCGATTTCAAAATAAAAGTTCTTGTAAGTTTAATTGCGACTATGTCAAATCTCGAACAGTTTAACTTGTTATAGATCGTTTGATTGTGAACGGATTTGATTGAACCTTCACCTACTCTACGCGGGGCAAATAGACCTGAAATTGCACGGAAGATTTTTCTTTCAAAGATGCGAATCCGCTCCATCACGTATGGAGCGATCGGAAACCAGACTGGGATTGCGTACAGTAATATGGAACGTACGTACAGGGTGTAAAAAAATTAATGGTCATGGCTTTAAGGGGTTATTCTACACCTCTGGATCGATGGAGATTTGCAAAAAAAAACGGCCGCAAAATTCGGGAAAGGGTAGCAAATTTTTTTTATTGGCTCATCGTATTCGCCTTGTTACGTAGGTAAAATGTCTGAGAGGAACCATAGGTCAGAAACGAACCGTTCTCTCACAAATTAACTTTTAATTGGGCCTTCTGATAAAAATTTCGCCATTAGTTAAAGCAGAGGCGACGTAAACGAAGTTAGAAAATGGGGCACTGTGTCACCGTACCAGAAGAGAAGTGCATGTGTTTATGCTCTTCTCCCCGGGTGGGCCCTTGAGCGAACCCAACACCGAACGCAGGTCAATGACATTTTTCTAGTCATTTTCTATCTTCGTTTATGTTGCCTCTGCTTCAACTATTGGAGCTAGCAGGGGTATTTCATGTGTTTCCTTTCGAAAGGTCGGTGACTCGAAGGCTGCCATATGGGCGAAATTTTGATCGGAAGGCCGAATTAAAAGTTAATTTGTGAGTGAACGGTTCGTTTCTGACCCATGGTTCCTCTCAGACATTTTACCTACGTAACAGGACGAATACGATGAGCCAATAAAAAAAATTTGCTACCCTTTCCCGAATTTTGCGGCCGGTTTTTTTCGCAAATCTCCATCGATCCAGAGGTGTAGAACAACCCCTTAAAGCCATGACCATTAATTTTTTTACACCCTGTACAGTTTAACTATCAACCCTCTGGTCCATACGGTGTCGAACGCCTTCTCGAGGTCGATCAGACAGGCACCGGTCATAGCTGAGTTATTTAAAGAATCCGCGATGTCTCTAGTTAGTTTTGCAACCGCATGCACGGTGGAATGTGAAAATCTAAAGCCAAATTGGCAATCTGGTATTAATTTGTTACTATTGACAAAGTTATTTAATCTAATATTAATCACGATCTCAAATAGTTTTCCCAAGTTTGGTAATAGACTTATCGGTCTTTAGCTGTTTAGATCCGAAGAATTTTTACCTTTTTTAAATAAGGGTATTAGTTTAGCCATTTTCCAACGATTTGGAAAATATGACCATCTCATGCATGCATTGAACAGAAGCGAAAGATACTCTATGGCGGAACCGGGCAAACGTTTGACAGCGATATTTGGAATTCCGTCGAATGAGGCGGATTTTTTATTCTTTAGGGACTTGATGGCCCTCCATATCATTCTAGGCGAAATCAGATAATCATTTTTAAATTTTGGCCATATTTGGTCGTTCAGGCAGTTAAACTTCCAATTCTCTTGCTGGGTTGCGATACGGATCTGCTCATACGAGAGATTAATTGAACGTTCTAGATTTTTTTCCATGATGGATGTAGGATTTTAATTTTTTGTATGGACTCTGGCAAAGTGAACTCCTAATAGTGTTAGTCTGTCATTAATATCGGTAACGACAAAGCTGTTGTCCAATTTTTGCAAGTTGGTTGTGCTTATTCCAGTTTCCGACCAGACTTGCGTATCATTGATTGCCCCCCTCAAGGGCGGGAGCGCCTCCGTGCTTCTAGGATTTATGAGCTTACTCACAAATGGATGGATTTTTGTGGGCTCGCGTGTATCAAGTTTTGATAATCTATTGTTCCAAAATTTATTAGAAACTTGTATGAAAAGTTTTTTTAATCTATAGTTTGTACGTTTGAGCATATGTTTGTAAAAATTAATCATATTGATGTGATACGAATTTACATTGGAAGTGGTGCGTAGTAATGAGAATAATTTGGAAATTAATTTGGATTTCAATCTTTTGAGTCGATTTATGCGATGGTCGTCATAATCCTTTGGGCTATTCCGAATTTCGGCCATAGGCGTGCAATTCATCAGTATAGAGGAGATTTTCTCCTCGAATGCCTCGATGGATGAATTAATCATTTCGACCGATGCAGTGAGTAGGGTCTCTTGATCAGTATTATTAATGTAGGTGTGAATTTCTAGTTTGAATTTTTTCCAATTAGTTAATCTATAATTGGGATGTAACCTTTTGGGAGCTTTCTCAACCGAGGCGCTCCAGCCGATGAGGGAGAGTCTGATTACGATCGCCCAGTGATCGCTGCCATAGGGCAATACCTCCAATCTATTGATACCGTTATTGATCCGTTCAATCAATCTATCGTCTACTAATGCAAGATCCAGATTAGAATTAGCTGGGTGATATGATGGTGTATCGGAGTAAAGGAGTGCGACTCGAAAGATCGCCCCCTGCAATTCCAACCATTCGAGCAATGAGAGACCTTTACCATTGTTCGCTTGGTTAAGCCAGGCACTGTGTTTAGCGTTAAAATCTCCCGCAATTATATAATGATTATCTGGATTGGCCAAACGGAGTTGGGTGAAAGTATCGTTAAGATCGCGGATGAAGACGATTTTGTCTTTGAACGGGCTGTAAACCGTCGCAATCACGAGACTCCTATTCTCCTGGAGGTCCAGGCGTATTGCTAGTGCCTCGAAAGATTTTACGTGTGAGAAGCAAAGCTCGATCCGGGTGAATTTGTAGTTTTTATTTATAACCATCGCTACGCCACCACCGAAGCGGTTATTCGTTCTATCCTTACGGATGACAAGATAATTGGGTGGTACTTCCAAATTATGCCTTGGATTGAGCTTCGTCTCAATTAAACAACATATGTCAGGACGGTGATTAGTTAAAAACTGTTGTAGGTACGAACGCTTGTGTAGATTAATGATGGAATTGACGTTTATCGAGATTATATGGAGGTTCTCCAGCGGGATGTTGCTCGTAGAGTTGGTTGACATCACTAAGCGATGTTAAATTGTCTGTTCCTTGTGAATCTACCAGGTGGCAAAGCAGGCTGAGTGTTTTCTTCATCTATGAAGGATTGAAATAAAAGATTAATTTTTTCTGTATTTTCATTAATTTTTTGAAAAATGACTGGAAGCTGTTCAGAGATTTTATTAACGGAAATTAAAATATTTTTAAGATCTGTTTGTTGATCAGATGAGGTATTTAAAGGAGGTACCGATCTTTGCAATGATGCGGCTGCATTGTGGATTGCGACTGCTGGAAATGCAGCGCTTCTGTCTCCGGTGGAGGCCACCTTACTATAAGAAATATTAGGGTTGACCAGTGGCGCCACTGGTCTACTGGTGATATTTGTAGCCTGCTTGGCCAATGCTTTTCTTTCCTTAAATTTGGGGCAGCCCCGGTAAGAGGCTGGGTGTCCGAATTTTTCGCAGTTTACGCAGTATATAGCCTCGTGCTTGGTAATCTCCGTTACTGAGCACTTGCCCCTCTCCTGCGACAAATTGCATTTCACACACCTAGAATCCAAAAAGCAATTAGTAGCTGCGTGACCAATTCTTTGGCAGTTATAACATTGTACGAGGTCCTGCCTACGGAGTTTTTCCCATTTAACCCGTTGATAGTTAACGACATTTATTGAATGAATAAATTTGATATCAGAACCAGGTATAAATTGAATTAAAAACATTGGAAGAGGGATTCCAGATTGTTTTGATTTTACTCTGTCGAAGCGCGAAGCTTTTATTGCTTTGGCCTTGGTTGAGGCCATCGCGTTTATTTCCGTTAGCAGGTCCTCGGTTGTTGTATTTGGATCAATCCCCTTCAGAAGTAAGGATATAGGTTTTTCACTCTTCAGTGAATACGTGAAGAATTTAATTTGGTTATTCTGTAGAATAACCTTGAGCTTGGTAAATATTTCGATTGTGTTCGCGTATACAATGTGACTTTTGGGACCAGATCGCTTAATTGTAAATGCTGCCTTCTGAAGAGAATTACGCGTTAAATTAATAATAATTTGTGGCGAAGCCACATGCACGATGATTGGAGGTGGTTTCGTCTTCTTCTGAGTTCCCGTTGTTGTTTGTTGGATCGTCGATGTTGCAACATTCGTCGGTTGTGCATCCATATCGGCGAGGGCCAAGAAGCGATTTGATGTTGAATTTGTCGTATCCATGGGTGGCCTTGGTGATGGCGTTCTTCTCCCTGTGGACGTTGATGTCCCAACTGTTGTCCATTCCGTGGTGAGGCGATCTGATGGTTTGTTGGATGGTAGCGTGGAAAGCGCTTTTAATTGCGCTTTGAGCAACTTAATTTCGTTCTGGAGTTTTTTATTATCTCGTAGAAGCGATTCCTGAGTGATTTCGATATTTGCCGCGTCAAGGTTGGATGACGCGGTGGACATCGTTTCGCTGGCCGGTGTATTAGGTATATTAATATTACCCTCATCATTGTTGTTAGACGGGGGGGAAGTGATTTCCTTCGAAGAAGTTGCTAAGCGCGTAGATGTACGCGTTTTTCGTTTTTTTTTGGACTGCATGTCCTCTGATGATGAATTGATATTTGTTGATTTCTGTCTTTTTAAAGACAGCGTTCTACTTCTTATTCTCGCTGGAGGAGCGAAATCCTTATCTTCATCGTCACCCACAGAATTACCCGATTCGGTTGTCTTATTAGTCTCTATTCTTGAGACGTGCTGGTCCATTCAATAGGATCAGCAAAATTAATTTTTATTTAAAAAATAAAACGTAAAGTTTGTGTGGGACTTGCCTAGGCAAGCCCCGTTAAATTAAATTTAAGTAAATTTACACTTATTAGTGGAAAATTCGTACAACACTTGAGAACTGGTATTCGAGCACTGTGTATATAAGAGGATTAACGTTTTTGTTGTCCTAAATTCGGAGCGATGCTCGAGCGATTTTCGCTGTACGAGCGTTCGTCGAAGACTTCCGGCGATATAAGGGTTCTAGATATACGGTGGACATACGGAGGAACCAAGAAGGCGAGGGTTGAGATATGGGGAAGGGGGGTAGGACGGCATTGGGATAGGGGGAAAATCAGAGTTGGTCACTGCAGCTGTAAAGTAAAGGAAATGAGGAATGTGACGAGGTGCTTCAGATGTCACGACCTAGGGCACCTCAGTTATAGCTGCAGTAGGGTAAAGGAGGGCGATATAGTCTGTAGGAAGTGCGGGGGGAAGGGGCACAGGTTCACGGAGTGCGAAAAACGCGCTCCGTGTTACCTGTGCACAGAGAAAGGAATTCCGACCAGCCAGAGCTATCACCTGGCTGGCTCGAGGATTTGTGGAGTCAGGAGAGGATGTGTGTGAGGATGCATGGGTGAATGAGGTGTGTGTGAGTGAGTGAATGGAGAATAGTCGTGGTTAGTGGGAAGTCCTAAGTGTTATTTATTAGATATGTGTGGTGTCATACGTGTTATGTATTATATGTATGGTGTAGGACATCATAGTACCCCGTACCGATGAAAGCTTAATTGCGGATTCCGGTACGGGGAAGTTATGGATGAGGAGAAGAGGAGGGGTTTTAGTGGGTATTCCGGGAGGTCAAACTCCCGGCGAGTCCCACACTGCCCCCGGCATTTAAGCTGGGGGTGTGCGTACACGCATTTCCCCTCCTCGATAAAAAAAGGCCCAATTGGCAGCTAATACTAGCCAGATAGCTGAACTTAGAAGGGAGAATGCTAAACTACGTGTCGATCTTGACACACTTCGCCGTACTTAGAAGTCTGAGCAGGTGGAGATTAGGCGAACTGCAGCTATAGTTTGTGAACCTGAAATTATCATATCAGGTGCGCAGTGTGCTTCGTTAGATAATACGCACGCTGTGGTTACCCAAGTCGCTCAGGCGATTGGTTGTAACGCATCGCCATCAATCGCGTGTGCACCGCAACCGAGTCCCGGTTCCATTAACCCTATCATCTTCGAGGGGGCGGTTTCCCATTGCTTACCCCTTTCTAGATTCGTGGTCAGCTGGAGTCAGATGAAAACATAGAATAGTTACCTGTACCGTTAACTGCACTGCTAAATGGTTCCCTGTGCGAAACTCAAATGCATAGGACGCTGCTGTATGTCAGGACTGTTTACGTTGAGGCTCCAGCGAGCGCCGAGCTTAGAAAAGGACAGACAGTAGAAAAGACAGAGAGGCCCAACGCACAGGGGGACCGGCCCTAACGCATGGATGACGCAATACTAAGCGGAGGATGGAACTTTTCCATTTTTGATTTTTTTGTTTTGAAAACTTCGCTAACGTATTTGTGACATTTTTATGATTAAAATGATACCAAACACGATATGTTTGAGTTATCTAAATAGCAAGTAAACGAATTAAATATTAAGTAAATATTGCTCAAACTATGTCGTGTTTGGTATCATTTTAATCAGAAACTTGTCACAAATACGTTAGCGAAGTTTTCAACCAAAAAAAATCAAAAATGGAAAAGTTCAACTCTCGGATTAGTATTGTCACATGGATACGTTCGGGCCGGTCCCCCTGTAGGTTGGACCTCTTTGTCTCTTCTACTGTCTGTTCTTTTCTAAGCTCACGCTCGGCTGGAGCCTGAACGTAAACACAAAATAGAAACCACTGCTTCGTAACTGCACTGATTCGGTCCCGAATTCTCTGCATTTATCGAGGTTTTACTGTACTACTTTCGCGCCTAAGCGCAGACATGATCCATGGATCTCATCAGAACTTATGTTGTGTGTGCGATCTAGAGATACCTTATACCGAGCTTTTAAGCGATCTCGTACAGAGGTTGCACTACAACGATATCGGCTGGCTAGGGATGAACTTCATTGGCGTATCACTGAGGCTAGGGCTAGTTACTATGCCTCTCGCCTTTCTAGCATCAAAGAGCCTCCTGCTCTTTGGAGAGAGCTTAGGGTGCTTGGCATTGATTCTCGCTTGGTTAATAATTGTGGTGCATTTTCTCCAGACGAACTTAATAATTATTTTGCTGAGGTCTCACGTAGGCCGTTATCAGTAAGAGAGGTTGCACAGTTCTTCGATAGCCTTCCACCGCCTGCTTATGATGACACCGTATTCTACTTCAAGTATATATCTCCTCAGCTTCTCTTTGAGGTCATTGATCATTTCAGATCGCAGGCGAGAGGTGTTGACGATCTGTCGTTGCGAGATCTGGTTGAGGCACTGCCGGTTATATTTCCATACCTGCTACAGCTTCTTAATAGCTCCTTGAGTACTGCTAGCTTCCCGGAACGCTGGAAGTGTGCAGTTGTAAGACCGGTAGGCAAGGTCAAAGATCCCACTTCTTTGCAGCAGATCAGACCTATTGCAAATCTATGTCTTTTCTCTAAGCTACTGGAGCGCATTGTTCTGCTGCAAATCACTAGTTTCCTTGAGGAGCGTGTCCTACTTGATCCTAGGCAGTCTGGCTTTCGGCAGGGTTTTAGCACGCAGACAGCTCTACTTCGCTTAACCGAAGACATTCGTCGAGGTATTGATGAGCGTAAAGTAACTGTCCTGGTGCTCTTTGACTTTAGAAAGGCATTTCATACCATCCCGCATGCCATCCTACTTGCTAGGCTGGCCGGGCTTGGTATCTCGCAGCATTCCTTACGCTGGATCTCCAGCTACCTGCAAGGCCGCACACAAGCTACAATTACTGATAATGGCGAGCTTTCTAACTGGGTCGCTCTAGAGCAGTGATTCCCAAAGTGGTCTATATCGACCCCCAGGGGTCGATGAAGACCTGCAAGTGGTCTACGTGGGCGAAAAAAAAATTGGGGGTCTATGAAATGAAAATGGGGGTCAATGGCAAGAAATTTCAAAAATTGCAAAAAACAGTACAATTGATATAACTTTGACATTAAAAAAAATATAATATTATTAATATAATTAATATCGTCGGTCTAAAACTATTTTCACTTGATTTTGAAGCATTTTATACGCCTCTCACTCTCTCCATAGTACGCGCCTAACTTAGCGTCTCACTCACTCCACAGAACTGTGAGTCTTCTAAAAGAGAAACAACGATCGGTGCTTTCACTAAGACCGCGCGAAAATAGCCACTCATCGCATCAATTCATAAATTTTGTGTATTTTTGTGTATTACAGTGTAACCCCTGTAATCCGTATATCTTATTCTCGGGCCTCATTCAGATTGTTCGAGTTGTTTGGATTAACGAAGACACAGAAATTGTATGTTATATGATTGTATGTTAGGAAATATACTTCAATATAGTTAGATAGACCCACAGCAGGGGGTCTATCTAAAATTGAAAAATATGACAAGGGGTCTACGAGAGAAAAAAGTTTGGGAACCTCTGCTCTAGAGGAAGGTGTTCCTCAAGGCTCTGTCTTGGGCCCTCTACTCTTCTCGCTTTACGCTAATGACATAGCTCGTGTTCTGCGCTTCTCGAATCACTTGATGTATGCTGATGACCTGCAAATTTATCAACAAGCTACGATACAGGATCTTCCTGCAGTTATTGATAAAGTTAACATTGACGTAGCGGCGATTCTGAGATGGTCTAGAGACTCCGAATTGCAACTCAATGTCGCTAAGACTCAGCTCTGCATCTTTGGTAGCGATCGCTATATAGCTAGGCTCGATGCTGCAAAACTTCCACCGGTATCCCTTAATGGAGTGTCGATTCCTTTTGATGTTGAGTTGCGTGATTTGGGCGTTCTCCTCGACCGTACCTTGTCCTGGGTGGCACAGGTGAAGATGGTGTCGCAACGAGTACATGGAACTCTCCGTCAGCTTAGTATATCTTGACGCTATCTCACTAAGTCTATGGGACAGCACCTGGCCGTAAAGCTTGTGCTCCCGCATTTAGACTATTGCAGTGTGGTCTATAATGACCTCTCCGGAATCTAAAACACTAAGCTGCAACGAGTGCTGAATTTGTGTGTGCGCTTTGTTTGTGGTGCTGCGCGTGATGACCATATCACTCCTCATAGGCGTGCCTTGGGTTGGCTCACGGTTGCCGACAGGAGACGCTACCTCATGCTTTCGCTGCTCTTTGTCGTGATTCGGACGGGCCGCCCAGAATACTTGCGTGAACGGCTGCTGGATCGTGGCCCAGTCAGCTATGGTTCTGCTCGACTACTGCGGGGGGAATTTCTCTTACCCCACGTGCGTACTGAAAAGTATACTTCCTCCTTTTTTGTTAAGGGAGTGCAGGCCTGGGACTTGCTCCCAGCCAGTCTTAAGGCAGCTGGTACGCTCTCTTCGTTTAAAGTAGGTCTTTACAAGTTCCTGTTTGAGTCTGAGGAGCTGCGTAGTTAGTTAGCTTTATCTTCTTTCACTTGCTCATTTTATGCTAGCTTAATGCTAGGTTATTATGTTTTTAATTATTGTAATTTTTATTTTACTTATGTGCTGTTATGTATTATAAGCTTCTTTGTACTACCTATCGCCCTTGTGGCTTGTCCAATATTGCCATGGGCATAAATAAAATATCTATCTATCTATCTATCTATCTATCTATCTATCTCTCCCTCGGGACGTGTGTCACATCGTTCCTTTAAAATACGGAGTTTTCACCCGTAAACAGTGAAAGAATAATTAAAATAAGTTGATCAAGTTACGCCGCCATAGACCGGGGATAACTATGAAAGTTATCTAGCCGCGATATGACGATCTGTGAAAGTGAATAGCATACTGGGTATTGCGACGCGCACGGTGGACAACTATGGTAAATTTTCCTTAGAAGAACTAAATGTGCATTTCGCCATGGTGTCTCAAAGGTAGTTGTCGGCCATGGAGGCGTCTTCTTTCTTCGAATCTCTCCCACCTCCGAACTACGATGACGCGCACTTTTACTTCAAGGTTATTTTGCCAACAGACCTCGCTAACGCCTTAGAGCATTTTACCTCACAAGCAAGAGGCGTGGATAACCTATCGTTGCGCCACATCATGGAGGCTGTGCCGGTAATCTTTCCGCACCTGCTTCACCTTCTTAACCGCTCACTAACAACTGCTATGTTTCCGGAGCGCTGAAAGTGTGCCGTTGTTCGGCTGCTAAATAAAGTAAAAAATCCAACCACCTTGCAACAGTTCCGGCCTATCGCCATACTATGTCTGTTTTCCAAAATACTTGAACGCATAGTCCACATGCAAATTTTGAACTTTCTCGAGGAACGCGCTCTGCTCGACCCTAGACAATCTGGATATCGGCCGGGTTTTAATACACAGACGGCTCTTCTTCGCCTGACAGAAGATATTCGGAGGGGTATAGACGATTGTAGACTAACTGTGTTAGTACTCTTTGACTTTCAGAAAGCCTTTGATACCATCCCTCATGCCATCCATGCTTGCTAGAATTGCTAAGCTTGGGTTCTCACGCCATGTATTATGCTGAATATTCAGCTATCTTCAAGGACGCATGCAGGCCACAATCGGTATTGATGGTGAGCTTTCTTCCTGCATCCCTCTGGAGCAAGGTGGTCCTCAAGGCTCGGTCTTGAGGCCCCTTCTTTTTTCGCTGTTAATGAATGATGTCTGATCATCAGATGATCTGCAGATATATCAACAGTGTACATTAGAGGAGCTTCCTGACACCATGAATAAAATTAACTTACAATTAGATTTGTCGGCGATCATGAACTGGACTAGGGACTCTGAGCTGCATCTCAACATTCAGAAAACACACCTTTGCGTCTTTGGCAATGACCCTTATGTTACTAGACTTGATCAGATGGATCTCCCTGCGATCAGACTTAATGAATCACTGATCCCCTGTGTACATCAAGTTCGGGACTTGGGCGTTACCTTAGATCGTTCTCTATCTTGGGCCCCGCAAGTAAAGGCTGTATCGCACCGAGTGCACCCTGCGATTTGCCAACTGAGTGCATCGCGTTGCTTTCTGTCCAAGTCGCTGCGCAAATACCTAATTATGACGTTGGTGCTTCCTCTTCTGGACTATTGTTGCGTAATTTACAACGATCTCTCAGGTGTACTCAATACGAAGCTCCAACAGCTTCAGAATATGTGTGTGCGATTTTTGAGCGGTGTGGCGCGCGACGTACACATTTCTACACATCGGCGAGCCCTTGGGTGGCTCACAGTCGCTAATAGAAGACGTTATTTTCTATTATCGTTGCTATTGGTTGTAATTCGTACGTGCTGGTCGTCCAGCGTATTTGCGTGAGCTGCTTGTAGATCGCGGCCCTACCAATTATGGTACAGCCAGGCTTGTGCGGGGGTAGTTTGTTCTGCCTCATGTGCGAACCGAGATCTTTGCTCGCTCCTTCTCTGTTCAAGGGGTGCAGATTTGGAATTCGCTTCCAGTTGAACTTAGAGCAGCTAGCACGCTGTCCTCTTTTAACCCTTTGCACTCGTATGTCACACTGGAGGTGACAATACTAATTTACTCTACGACTCGTATGTCACACTGGAGGTGACAATACTAATTTACTCTACAACGCGTATGTCACACTGGAGGTGACAATACTATTTTACTGTGACGGTAGTGAAACAAGCGATTTGTTACAAACTAATAAAAATGGGGTGAAACCAGTTGGTGAGGAATTCTTTAATGATTTAGAAGTGGACTGTATATTTTTCAGTGTCTATGGTAGGTTACTGGTTATGAATTCCTCTGAATATGATTATGAAATAATTTATTGTATAATTTAAATAGTTGAACGTATATTTACACTGGTTACGATAAACTAAAAACTTATATTAATTTGCGTTAAACGTGTGGCATTAGATTCCGGTAAAGATGTTTGATTGAATATCTGAATGAATCTTTGAATGAATAACACCCAAAATGACCAAGTTGTATGGCATTATATCTCCTCGGCACGAACTGAAAATACAATCAGCGATGTCGTGCGAGGAGATGGAAATGCCCTGATTGGGACTTGAATTTGTTTAAGGCGGCCCTTCCAAGGTGGTGGGGTTGTCCTTCTTCCCTACCACCTTCGGGGTTAAAAAGTTATAAACTTTGCCTCTCCTGCGAAGATAAGGAGAGGGATCCTTGAGAGGCATGAGAAGAAGGACACTGACTTTGAGGTTTTCCAGACGCAACCCTAGCAAAAGTCCCAAAGTTCTTGGAAATCTTTTGTGCATGAATTATTCCAGGGTGGTCTAGAAAACCCTGCCGAGACATAAGGCACGTCGTGCAGTAGTGAGGGCTGAAGAGGCAATAAATATCCCAAAGAATGGTAATAAACTACCATTTTCAAAGCTAGTGCCTTTTGAAACGTACGTGACTTAAATCTCGTCCTCACTTGTGAAAATAAGTAGGAACATCTGCATCCATTGAGAAATGCAAATGCCCCCCCTAAGGTTCGTAACATCAGTAACTCATCTACGTTTCATACGTAAGTTAGTTATTTCCTTAGTAGGAGATTTCAGACAAAGAGCTAAAGAACGTGGGCGACCATCAACATCAGATGTAGAGAGTCGACTTGATAGAAAACTCCACATTTTAGTACCTCATACGGAAACAAACATAACGATTGTATGGTCTGTTCTAACAGAAAAGCTAAGGGCGAAAGGAAGACAACTGTTTATTTCTGCGAAACATGCGAAAGACATCCTTTTCTGCACGTTGGAAATTGTTTTGAAAAGTACTACACTGTAAAAGATTACAAAAATTAAAACACTTTATAATAGTAATAAATTAAATAAATGTAATACGTTGAATTCTACCACTGTAATTTATTTTAATTCATTCATCTAAAATTAAATACAAGTTGACAGCAAACGAGCTTGAAAATGAATCGAGTGCAAAGGGCTAAGTCGGGGTTTTACCGGCTCTTATCTGACACAGATGATTAGTGCTGTTAGCTCTCGGCTTGCTTCTTATTCTTATTACTATTATTGTTATTTAATTATCTTTATCTTTCATTTCTTTTGATATTATTGTTATCACTTTAATTTTCATACTATTTTGTTTCATCTTTACATTCTTATGTTAACTTTATTATATTTGCTGAAATTCTTTACTATATAATCTATTGTATTGCTTGGTTTTGTAGTTTAGCATGTATGTTTGCTATTGTAACGACGCGCGGTTTACGATTTCTCGGAATTATTTAAGCCGACTTGGAACTGCGGAGGTTCAAACTCAAAAGTCATTACAAGTCGCAGTTTTCTACAGGACAATGGATAGTGAAGAAATAAACTCTTGCTCGCGTAGGGTCGCGCCAAACATCTGCTGCCGACCTGAAATGCACCGCCATAAAACCGCGGGTCGCAAGGAAGCCAAAATCCTTGGCCACGGCGTGACTCACCGCCGGCCAGGTTTTTCCCGAAAAACATCCTCGCCATTCCAGACACACCTTCAAAGTGGAGGGAGTTTTTCTCTACCAATCATGTAGATTAACACTTTGAACGCCACCGGTATTTCGCTAGATTCACCATTTCTACTGAAGTGGAACTTTTTCTATTAAATTCGTATTTTTGCAAAGCAGAAACTTTAAAGATACAGATAGATAGATATTCGCCAGACCTTTATCTTTTTAATGTCGATATTTTAATATTTAATATATCCGAGAATTCATAAATATTACAATTTCCAAGTTAGACGGAAATTTAATGAATTCAATAGCGCCGGTCATCGGTGACCTCCATGGCAGTCAAAGTGTTAACCAATGGAATCGTAATAGAGAAAAACTCCCGAAACTTCGTTCCGCCTACGAAAAGTCTGCGTCGGTGGAAAATTGTCACCGACCAGACACTTGGTCGTGAGCGGTGAAACTAAAAACAAGAAATAAAAAGCACGGTGTTGAAGCACAGGAGCCTTCCACCTGTTTAACAAAAAGACTGACTAAATACTTCTCGATACACCTCGCATTCAACACTATGTACTCGCTAATTATGCCTGCAGGAGGCTCTCTCTCTCTCTTTAACCTTAATCACCGAAATCAACCATATCCAATTTAAGGGGAAGACCTCTCTCCTTGATTTCCATCCATTATCACCACCTTTTTCGACTCTGTCTACTTTGAAACTGTCTTCGGGAACCATCTACCCGTAGCGTCACTACACCTGTTCAATGACGTCGAACAACTCGACGTTACAATACTAATATTAATTTTATGCATGGTATATAGACGGTATATCGGTACATTCATGGTATATATAAGATATGTGCGTCAACACAATCATGTCATTTATGTGTCGATAAACCAAGTGAAATGAACGATCCAAATGTTATTTTATACAACTCATTGCATGAATAAGTACGATTTTTTGAATATATTTTACATATTTCTTTTAGGTTAGATATAAAAAAACTGGCAGACTCGAGGAACAGGAAAAAAGATACTGTTGCTCCGAAGAAGAAACTTGTTTAGGACAAATTACGGGGTGAATTGGGCTTATTAATAGATGTGCCGATGCAGCAAAAAGGTAACAGCTATACTAGAAATACAGCACGTAGATTTTTTAAAAACGCTGAGAAATCTGCCCAAATAACTGGAGTGAACGTAGATTTAATCAAAAACTTTCATATTATCTTACAGTGTTTAAAATCTGGCTTTAAAATAAATTTAGAAAAGTTTAACTAATTTGCACATCTGACTAGACAGTTGTATTTAAAACATTATTCTTGGTACTGTATTCCTGATACAGTACATAAAGTAGTGTATCATGGTACAAACATTATTGCTTCTGCTATTCTTCCAATTGGGCAGTTTTCAGAAGAAACTCAAGAAGCTGGGAACAAAGACAATAAAAAGTATAGAGAATTATTCGCTGGAAAAAGGTCCATAATTAACACAAACACCGATTTGCTACATGGGCTATTAATAAGCTCAGATCCGCTTATTGCAACTTTACGCAATTCGCCAAAAACTGTTGGCGAAATTGAAAACAAAGCAGCACATTATTCTAATGGTAACGATTCTGAGCAGTAATATCTTTACCGTTCCCAGAATTAATATAATATAATAACTATGTATGTCAGTATTGCACTTCTCACGTATCTCTTAGCATTAACACGAATGTGCAATCCGTCCCTTCTATCATCCTTAATCTTTTAGAAAATAAGTTTTGAAAAAATTGTAAACTTTTAACTTTAAGAATCTTTTTCTGAGGGTTAACAATAATATATATTTTAATAATCATTTAACATTTATACATAACTTAAAATATTCCGCGAGTCATTTTTTTAGGGTCTTGTGGACTAAACTTTTATCCCTTATCTCTGTTACTATCCACTATCCCTGTGGATTAAACTTTTGGTCACGTGTAGTTCAAACAGGATTGTTTCAAATAGAATCGAAAAAAATTAGAGCGTAAAGCCTCATCGGCAATTGCAAGTAGCTACTTTCTTAAATATTGGTTTCATAACTTAACTAATTGTTCTAATTGTAAGTCTACCATCAGATCGCACATGCCATAAACCGCGAGCGGCGAGGCAACAGCGGTTTTTCCTAATTATCCTCTCTCTTGCCAGAAGTATTAAAATGTGGAGGGAGTTTTTCTTAACCAATCATTTGCATAAACCAATATTGCAAAATTAAAAGTTCCTGTGACTTTGCTGGACCTCTTGGCACTCTGACTGACGTTAACAATCGTTACCGATCACAGATTGACGAGAGTCGTGAATCAGAAAACATCGGAAAACATAAAGTTTCAATTTTCGTTGACAACCGCGTTTTATTACGCATTTTTAATTCGTTAAGTGCGTTACGTCCCGAACTTAACTTTTCATTCCTTTTATTCATTTCATTTTTATTTTCATTTCTTTTCTTATATGTTACGCTCAGTATATTAGATTTCCTCATTTCCGCTCCGTCTCTGCTAACCGGTGAGATTTCTCCAGTAAACTTTTCTCGGGACTGCAACGGGACCGTTGCGCTCGAGGCACATTCTGTCACGTATTCATTGATAAGAAATTAGTAAGAACTGAGCAGAGAAGAAGAATAAAGAGTTGCATTCCCAGAATTAAAACCTAAGCATAACGTGACCACGGAACGTGGCTACCACCTCCACCATGGGTCCACTCTTCGTGAGACCCGGGGCGAGATATAACTCGTCACTCTTATCTGGAAAGTCGCGAGGTGCGTAGGCATTGAGTCCGGGGTGTCGTTAAGCCAAGTTATCCGCGAATAACTTCAATAGTTTGATACGCGGTGACGGACTTTGATATCCTCGTCAAACATTCTAATTAAATATCCTCGTTAACTTAAGAAATCTCTTGGCTTTCAATCGTCAAGTCGCGAAGTGCGTGATTGTTAGCCCGCGAAACCGTAGCGAGAATCTTCGATTCTCAGTGAGCGAAAGTTCGGTAACGATAAATAGTGCCGAAAGACTCAGTGTTTCGTGCGCGATTTTCTATCTAAATTTTGTCACCTTTTGGAATCCGATCATTTTATATATATATTATCGTTCATCGAATATCTGTATCATATAATCGTAAATTCTAATCCGTTAGTCATAAGTGAACATACGTTCATACCAAAGTGCAACTCTTAATTCATTTTCTCTGTACAGATATCCAAACAGTTTGTAAATCCAGCGTACACTTAATATTGTATCATCGAGAGGCGAAAATCTTAAGCAGAACTTACACACACAAACACACATAGCACTGTGTTATAATTTATAATTGTAACAACTACAGGAAAACCAGGGTGAGTTCCAATTTTTACCAAATTTAGTATTGAATATTTTCTTTAATTATCTCATTGACTACGAGCCCTGAAAGAAACCGTCAAAAGTAAAGATTATTTGATTATTTGTGAATGGGAAATTCATTCGAACTTCGTTTCGAATAAGTTTCACCACCCCTACATTGTCATTTTATATTTGATAATTTATAACTCCAAAGTTTCTCTCTATTATTCTTTGAGTTGTATAATTTCCTCAGAACAGTTTGAATATACTTTATTTTACCAGTTCAATCTTTGTTCAAAAGCAATATTATTTAAAATCCTTAGTTTTCAAATTTCGATTCCAATAAACCTATACGGGTTTCAACAGATCGGCCCATCCATCCTGTCCTCTACTAGCCTTAAGCTAAGTAGAGTATAATTTCAACTATATATTCTTTTACCTCTTTCACATCCCCAATCCAATAACCTTTCATCGGCAGGGAGCCGTGGGGACCTCGTGAGTGGTTTGGTTCCCCGGCTTTGGGCTTTACGACCCCACCGGACCCGAGTAGTGTTCCCCCAGGGGCCTACCCAGCACGCTGGGTAGGTACGGGCATTTGCGCGCCCGGGGGTCCCCGAGCTAGTTTCGGCAAGGTGTGGGGTCCCCATTCTGTGGCCTGGGAGACCCCACTGGGCTTAACGACCCCACCGACCTGAGTCAAGTGCTCCCAAACCAAGGGTGTATTGGTACCACGGGGGCTGGGTTGCCCACGGAGTTTTAGCCCACTCCGGCCCAGCCGTGGGTAGGTCCATCGTGGGGGCGAAAGTTTCAAGAGCCAAATGCTGGCGAGACATTGGCGGGCTTATGCTACGGATGTCGCTGTGTGAGATGCAGTAAACCTTCCATCTCGGGTGCCGGCCTGCAGAGCCGGTAGGAGTTAAGAAAGTCTCCGCTCCGACCAGTGTGAAGCACAAGCTTCGTGTTAAGACTGGTAGTACGGTGCTTAGGCACGTACGCGTTGATCGAGCGTATCTCGATCCCGCGCCCATGGGGGCCGTGGGGATTAAGCCGAAGGGCAGGTGCTCCACGTTAAACAAATCATGACGTTCCAATAACCTTTCATCGGCACGGAGCCGTGGGGGCTTCGTGAGTGGTTTAGTCCCCCGGCTTTGGGCTTTACGACCCCACCGGACCCGAGTAGTGTTCCCCCAGGGGCCTACCCAGTTTTCTGGGTAGGTACGGGCATTTGCGCGCCCGGGGGTCCCCGAGCTGTCTTACGGCAAGGTGTGGGGTCCCCATTCTGTGGCCTGGGAGACCCCACTGGGCTTAACGACCCCACCGACCTGAGTCAAGTGCTCCCAAACCAAGGGTGTATTGGTACCGCGGGGGCTGGGTTGCCCATGGAGTTTTTAGCCCACTCCGGCCCAGCCGTGGGTAGGTCCATCGCGGGGGGAAAGTTTGAAGAGTCAAATGCTGGCGAGACATTGGCGGGCCATCGTGCTACGGACGTCGCTGTGTGAGGTGCAGTAAAACTTCCATCTCGGGTACCGACCTGCATAGCCGGTAGGAGTTTAGAAAGACTCCGCTCTTACCAGTGTGAAGCACATTTTTCGTGCCTAAGACTGGGAGTGCGCCGTTTATACGCGTTGATCGAGCGTATCTCGATCCCGCGCCCTTGGGGCCGTGGAGGTTAAGCCGCAAGGCAGGTACTCCACGTTAAACAATAGACGAACAGTCTATAAATTAAACCCGTGACTAAGTTGTAGCAAAGTGGGCGATGACCCGACGTCATGGTGCTGTCTAAATTTAAAAAGAGACAAATATATTCCAGAAAGATCTGGCCACAGAGAGGGGAAGGTATTGCATCTTCTGGTAAGAGGACTGTGAGGAACAGCACGGCACTTACCCCAGAACTTGGAAAGAGTACCGATTGTTCTTATATAACTTGTGGCGGCAGCACGATCGAGTGCCACCACCGATATACGACCGCCATTAAGTACTCCTACGCCACCCCCTAGTTCAAGGATCGTCGCTAGACATCATGTCCACCGAAGGGTCCCTCTCGCGAGTCCTCCAACGACGATCGGTATCTATATATACAATTAACCGGCAGATACCATCGTCCCATCCGGGGCACAGCGTCTAGGGCAGGGCCTGTTCGGTCAGCCCTACTGACGAGTCCATGAGCAGGCCCAGCACGAAACTCAGTGCGCTAACCACCACCTGTATCCTTTCCTAGGAACAGAAGGACACCCGCCGGACCGGCCGCAGCAGAATTATCGAAACCAGTCGGTGACCCCCAAACTTGGGCGTGGGTGGGGCCCAATCTAGTAGCCGCGGCCGGGCCGAGCACGTGGTTCCTTTAAACTAACAAAAAACTAACAGACATGTGTCTATGGGACTCATATTGCTTATATAAATTAAAAACCGGTAAAACAATATCAATTGCAAAATTTCAATTAAAATTGTTCGATCAAATTTTGAAAAAATATCACAAACAATCAAGCCATCATTGTGTAAGACCCGGAAACACTTACTCAGCACGACTCAAAGGAGGACATTTTCCTTCTCCTTATGAAATGAACGCGAAAAACGATAAGAGACGAGAATCTCGATACCAATGCCAGGAATGTGATGTTGGGTTGTGCGTGCATCCGTGATTTAGAATATATCACACTGAATTAAATTATTAATCACTAGACTCCGGATGTTTATGCAAATTTCAAATTCAACAAATGCAGTTAAGACAAGAGAACCTATTTAGGGATTTGTTGCACTCGATAAATGTTACAACGAATACCATACTATAGATATTTCGGATATATTTTTATATTATGTTCGTTTTGTGTATTTTAGCCGTATTCATTTTGTCATAAATGCATAAACATCCGGAGTCTATTAATCACTATACATTACACAGGGTGTTCTAGCCGATTTTGACATCTTGATAATTTTGGTATCGTGGCATGTAGCGAAAAATGTTTCATAGGAAACTTAAATGATATCGCGTGGGGCAGAATCTGGTGTCATTAGTTTTTCCGTAGGTGGACGCGTCAAGGACATATGAAGCTCAACTTTGTTTTTTTAAGTAGAATGAGGTACTTTTTTTATGCATCAAGCAATACAGCTACACATTCTTTATAAAAAAAAGTACTGGCCTATATATGTCGAAAAGCTAAAGTAGACGCGACCGCGCACGTGTAGGTTCAGGCTGTCAATATGTGGCAGGCAAGGCGGGAAGTTTCCACCAAAGGCCGCACCACATTCGCCTTCTTCGATACCGTGCAGCAGAGACTAGCTGTGCTGTGGGTTCTGCCTGATCACCACTGCACTCAGGTGCTGACTGGTCACGATAACTTCCGTGAACATCTCGCAACGTACGAACTTGTCGACGATCCGCGATGTACCTGCGGTGAAGTCATCGATTCCGTTGCGCACCATTTGTTAGAGTGCACGGAATTCATTCCCCAAAGAGTAGCTCTGGAGGAGTTTATAGGAAACGCGGAATGGCCGACGGCAGCGCGAAATCTCGTCCCTTCCCAGGAAATCTTCCATATTCTCGCGGATTTCTGTAGGGAAACTCTTCGTTTGAAAAGTTTCAATTAGAACACTCAATAGGGCCAATTGAGTATCACGCGTGACACCGGGACGAGGCCGCCCCGTGGTTCCCCGTGGATGCGATCTCAGCAGGAAGCGGAAACGCTTCGCGATGGAATCGTAACTAAACTTGTTTTCCTGTGTACGGCGTACAAGCAGTTGGAGTTTTTGCAGGCTTGAGCCCCTGACAGCATAACTGCTGGAGGTGGGTGGTAAGACTTTTGTCGCGTATGCCTATTAAGGCGAGGTCGCATGGTCTGAGCCGTCACTAGCGGCCAGATCTTACATTGGTTCCAAAACGTAACGACTTTTTAAAACAAACTTCGGAATGTATGAACGTCCCCTTCTTGTTTTCGCAATTGGAGAATAGTTTTTTTTCAACATACGTCAGCGTTTGTCCAACAGTTTTTATTGTGCTAAGAACGTGAAACGAAGTAGTCTTCTCTTCATTCTTCCTATTCCAAATATCATTTGAGCGCTCGCTCCCACGTACTCGCTCGCTACCGGCCGAACGTGACTTACAGTAATACCAGTGCCGCGCTCAACGTGTTAAGAGTATATCGCGTACCACAGAGAAACTGCATTTTTCAAAATGCGATTGCTCCAAATTGAGGGCCTATTCACAAAAACGCCCGGACATGACACAAATATTTTTCTGCATACTTTCACCTAATATGAAGCTTATTAAAATCTCCATGTCCACGGGTGTATTCTCCTTGTAAGAGTGACATGTAATAAAAATTGTTATTAATGGAAACGAATGCTTGGATGTGTAACAAATCAAACGAAATTGCTAGATTTTGAAATCCGCGAAAAAAATTGTTGGAATTTTTTTTATTTTTATTTATTTATTTATTTATTTAAGTTAACGGGCAAATGCCCTTTGATACAGAGTAGTAAAGAGAGGAAGGTGTTATATAGTAAGCTGAGTACAGAGCACTGATTACGAATGTAGATTTAAAATTAGATTAGAAGATTCAGGTATTGATAATTATAGTTAAGGCGGGAGTTAATATAACAAAACGTAAACTAGTATGCGATGATGAGATTAATAAGAATTAAATATACGACGGCAGATAACAGTGTAAAACTAATTTGTTGGAAATAGCACTGTTGGAGTTGTGGTATTTTAGCGTATTGAGAGATAGTGAGAAAGCTGATACTGGTCAGCTATTAAGATGACGTCTTATGGGAGTAGGAGATGCATGGTTAATGTTTAGAGTTTAGAGACAGCTATTTTTGTGGCGGAGAGGAAGGAAGTAAGGGAGGAAGAAAAAAAATCCACGCTGCTACAGACACGATTAGCGTTCGTGAGTAACCGATTAAAACAGTTAGATTCTCCATAAAGAGTTCGGTGAGCGGAAGGAAGAAATAGTAGGTTTTTACGCGGCCTTAGTGAAGGAACATATATGTTGAATTGGGATAGAATGTGAGATGAGGATACTGTGTTGTGAAGAACTTTATATATAAAAAGGATATCGGTGACTAGACGACGTTCCTCCAAAGTGCTAAGTCCGAGAAGCGCTTGAATGTGGTCGTAGTTATGGGAGAAGAACGGTAACGGAGAGTCAGTGAATCTTGATGCGACTCTCAGAAATTTATGCTGAACTCGTTCAATTCTAATAGTGAGTAATTTACTGTGAGGAGACCAAATTATTGAGCCGTATTCAAGGTGAGGGCGAACGAGAGCAACATAAAGAGTTCGAAAGGTGGAGATGTTTTTAAAGTGTTTGGAAACTCGGTGGATTTGTCCAAGGATTTTTAAGGAGGAATTTACTACCCTGTTACAATGATCGTGAAAAGACAGGTCGTGAGTGAAAGTGATGCCTAGGTCACGAGTATTGTCAACGACAGATAACGTCAGGTTATTTAACTGATAGGAAAAGTTAAGAGTTGAGTGCTTTCTCGTGAAGTGCATAACATGACATTTAGTTGTGTTAATTTTAATCTTGTTTTGATTACACCATGAGCAGAGTTTGTCAAGATCATGCTGAAGACTTCTAGCGTCAGATTCGGAGTCAATGATAGTGAAAATCTTTAGATCGTCGGCATAGAATAGTATGTTACCCTTGGTGAAAACAAGATTAATGTCATTGATAAATAAGTTAAAAAGTAGAGGGCCTAGGTGAGATCCTTGGGGTACACCCGAGGGCGGAGAGATTTCCTTGGAGAAGCTGTTGTTGAACTTTATAATTTGCGTTCGATTAGTTAAGTAGCAAAGTATCCAAGACAGCAAGTTACCGTGGAATCCGTACGCCCTTAACTTGGATATTAGGAGTGAGTGATTAACCGAGTCGAAAGCTTTACTGAAGTCAGTGTAAATGGCATCGACTTGGTGTCCAGATTCAAGGGCGTTTGAAATATGATGTTGGTATAGGGCTAAATTAGTGATGGTGGAGCGGCCAGGAACAAAACCATGTTGTTCACTGATGATTAAATTCTTGGTGAGGAATGAAAGTTTTTTGGTGACGATGCTCTCGAATAATTTGGGAATAGAGTTGAGGATGCTAATCGGGCGGTAGGAAGAGGGACAGGAAGTGTCACCAGTTTTAAATATGGGAGTTATGAGCGAGGATTTCCAGGATGATGGGAAGGAACCGGATTGTAGGGATTTATTGAAGAGGATCCAGAGGATACGAGAGATAATGAAAGAGCACGATCTGAGGTAAATGGGTGGAATCTCATCAGGCCCAGGTTGTTTATTAAGATTCAATGAGTTGATAGCAGTGAGGACTTCACCGATGTTTATATCAAGATCATGAGCATCTATAGTGTTTGCAAAAATGAATTCACGAGTTGAGGTGTCGGAGGAGGGGGAATATGTGGAAGAGAAGTAGTCGGCGAATAAATTGGCAATGGCAGAATCAGATTCAGCGATAGAGCAGTTATGAGACAGGGAGTTCGGAGTAGGCCTTATGCGTCTCAGTTTATGCAGATGCCTCCAGAATAGCTTAGGATTATGATTCAGGTTACTTTCAGTGAGAGAGATGTAATTTCTCCAGCAGGTCCCAGCAAGGGATTTACACTTCGTGCGTAAGGTCGAGAAGTTTAAGTAGTCAGAGTAAAGGTTGGATTTTTTGTATTTTAGATGGACAATCTTTTTAAGTCTAATTAATCTGATTAATTTTTTGGAGAACCAGGTAGGAAAAGTGGATGGGATGATTGTAGTGAGAGGTACAAAGCGATCGATGGATTCGTTGAGTGTCTGGTAGAGAAAGTCAACGGCTTCGTTAAGCGGTAAGGAGGAGAGAATAGTATCCCAGTTGAATTCGGAGAGATATCCGTTGATAGATGCGAAGTCTGCCAGTTTAAAGTTTCTGTAGGTAACGGGGTGAGGATCCGAGGGTAGGGGGATAGTGAACGGTAACGTGAAGGTGATGGCTGGATGATAAAAATCCTCGGGTAGCAGAGGATCGTTAGAATGTGTGACCGATATGTGCATGATCGAGGAAATGACCAAGTGAAGCACATATCCGTGAGGATTGGAAATATAGTTCGACTGCGAGAAGTTATGAAAACACAAGCTGTCCAGCATGGATGTGAGAGGGGAAGCGGAGGGATTGTTTACGGAAGGTGAAGAGAAGTTGTAAAATGAGTTACGATAGGAGAACGGGAAGGAACGAGGAATATTAAAGTCACCCGTTATAATGAATTCTGAGTGAGGAAAGTGAAAGTGAAGGTCATCAATGGTTTTGCAGTAGATGGAGAAGGGTTGCGGCGGGGAGTTAGGAGGGATGTAAACAGCCCCAACAATAATGGGTTTGAAATTGAAACGTACCAAGACGAACAATTGCTCGACGCTGTTATCGGCTATCGGTATCTTTTCGCTAGAGAATGATTTGTTAATGGCAATCATGACGCCACCCCCTCTGTGATAACTGCTTGTTGACGGATTTCTGTCGAGACGATGGATGTTATAATTATTAAGCCCGAGTTCGCAATCAGGTATACCGTCATGCAACCAAGTTTCGGTGAGGATTATAATGTCATAAATAAGTGTGACAGAGTTTATTGAGGAGCGAAGGTCCTCAAGCTTCGTTCTCAGACCGCGGACGTTTTGGTAATAACACAGAGGGTGAGCAGCTAGTTTTTTTGTATATTGTGTGGTGGAAGATCGACTAATTTCGGAGAGCCGTTGATGTATCTTATTGTTTTGTTAACAACACCTGAGTCTTTAAGGTTTTGGAGTTCAACTCTTACAAGGGAACATCCCGAGGTGTAACTCACCGATTTTGATGAAATTTTAGTATGATATAGTCCTCGCAAAAATATTCGACAGGTATTTTTTTTTATCGGCAATCGTCCACGTTAAAGGGGTGAAAACCACCCTCAAAGTTGGCACCCTGAAACTTATTTATTGAATACCTGGAAAACTATTAGAGATACGAAAATTTCGTAAAGAGAGAAAATTAACGTATTTCGACCACAAATCTGATGATATAAATATATTTTTTTTAAACTCGTTTATTTAAATAATATGCTTAAAAATACAACTTTTTTAATGATTTTGCAAGTCAAATTTCAATAAATTTTCTTGAATATTTTTCTGGGAATATCATATACCGAAACACAAAATACGGATAAAATGGAAATTTGAAATTTTTGTTGTAAAAAAAGTTATTGCATTTTTAATTTTTTCTCTTACGTTCTTGTTAAGTTATGCCTTCGTATATACATGTATGACTGCTTTAAAAGGCCAGATTTCATTGCCACACACACATATCGTCTTTATATAAATTAAAAAAATTTCATTGATTAATTAATAATTTGTAACAATTACTGTAATAATGGTATTCATTGTTATTCTTATAACCAATATTTTCTTACACCACGAGCATTCTAAAGCATCCCTATAATCAATTCAAGCATATAACGTTAGAAAATAGTAAATATATAACGCACACCTCCCGAGAATTAATTTATTTATTTGGCCTGTCGGCGGATTCACATTGATATCATAAATGACTATCCCGAGGTGGAACTCACCAATTCTTATGAAACTATAGTATAAGGTGCCTTTCGTGGAAATATTTAATATCTACTTTCATTTATCGGCAATCGTCCACGTTAAAGGGGTGAAAACCACCCCCAAAGTCCGGATTATAAAAACTGTTTTATCGAATATCTCGGAAACTATTAAAGATACGAAAATTTCCTAAGGAGTGAAAATTAACGTATTTCAATCACAAATCCAATGCTATAAACATTTTTTAAAAAAACCCGTTTGTTTAAACAATATGTTAAAAAATACTTTTTTTTCATAATATTTTCAGTTAAAATTCTTTCAATTTTCTTAAATAATAGTTTGTATACACTATATAGTCAAACAAAAAATACGGATCAATTAGAAGTTTCATATTTGTGTTACAAAAAGAGTTATTGCATTTTCAATTCTTACGCTTGTTGCGTGAAATGGAATATATTTGTATATGCGACCGAAGTCAAATTCCATTTTCACAAGTTTGAACGATAGTATCTTCATAGCAGAAACTATTTGTACAATTAAATTACTTGACCTGTTGTTTAGCCGGAAAATGTGGGAGTTATAAACGTATGTCGATAGAATCCTACAATCAGAAGGATACGCAACAAGCGTAAGAATTGAAAATGCAATAACTCTTTTTGTAACACAAATATGAAACTTCTAATAGATCCGTATTTTTTGTTTGACTATATAGTGTATACAAACTATTATTTAAGAAAATTGAAAGAATTTTAACTGAAAATATTATGAAAAAAAAGTATTTTTTAACATATTGTTTAAACAAACGGGTTTTTTTAAAAAATGTTTATAGCATTGGATTTGTGATTGAAATACGTTAATTTTCACTCCTTAGGAAATTTTCGTATCTTTAATAGTTTCCGAGATATTCGATAAAACAGTTTTTATAATCCGGACTTTGGGGGTGGTTTTCACCCCTTTAACGTGGACGATTGCCGATAAATGAAAGTAGATATTAAATATTTCCACGAAAGGCACCTTATACTATAGTTTCATAAGAATTGGTGAGTTCCACCTCGGGATAGTCATTTATGATATCAATGTGAATCCGCCGACAGGCCAAATAAATAAATTAATTCTCGGGAGGTGTGCGTTATATATTTACTATTTTCTAACGTTATATGCTTGAATTGATTATAGGGATGCTTTAGAATGCTCGTGGTGTAAGAAAATATTGGTTATAAGAATAACAATGAATACCATTATTACAATACTTGTTACAAATTATTAATTAATCAATGAAATTTTTTAAATTTATATAAAGACGATATGTGTGTCTGGCAATGAAATCTGGCCTTTTAATGCAGTCATACATGTATATACGAAGGCATAACTTAACAAGAACGTAAGAGAAAAAATTAAAAATGCAATAACTTTTTTTACAAAAAAAATTTCAAATTTCCATTTTATCCGTATTTTGTGTTTCGGTATATGATATTCCCAGAAAAATATTCAAGAAAATTTATTGAAATTTGACTTGCAAAATCATTTAAAAAGTTGTATTTTTAAGCATATTATTTAAACAAACGAGTTTAAAAAAAATATATTTATATCATCAGATTTGTGGTCGAAATACGTTAATTTTCTCTCTTTACGAAATTTTCGTATCTCTAATAGTTTTCCAGATATTCAATAAATAAGTTTCAGGGTGCCAACTTTGAGGGTGGTTTTCACCCATTTAACGTGGACGATTGCCGATAAAAAAAAATACGTGTCGAATATTTTTGCGAGGACTATATCATACTAAAATTTCATCAAAATCGGTGAGTTACACCTCGGGATGTTCCCTTGTTAGTTCCATTAAACGTTGCCTTTGACGTGAGGTGGAGTCACTGGATAATTTCGCCGGGCCAGTGTAACGATGTTTGTTCCGTAGGACCGTTAGAGCTTCGTGTTTAGATTTGAAGGTGACACAGACCAGCCTTGGACGATTGTTTGTTCTCTTGCCAATTCTTACAAGTCTCGTGATTTCAAGGTCAGGGACTTTGATCGTGGAGAGTATGTCTTTGACCAGGTCAAGATCGGAGAGATGCTGGCTACCAGTAGATGTGGACGGTCGGTAGGAACTGGACGTGGTTTCTTCGAGGTTGGCGATGATGACATTGGACGATCGCCTTTCCCTATCAGCTAGTTCACGTAAGATATCCTCTTCATTGGAAATAGTAGCTGGGGAAGTTGAGTCAGAGGAGGAGACCAACTTCTTTTCCAGTTCAGCCACCCTGATGGCCAGATTGTTGTGCTCCGACGTCAGCTTCTCGATGTCACCTCTGATCGTTTGCAAAACTTCAGTGCGGAAAGCATCGAATTGCTGTTGCAATAACTCCGTTATCTTAGATAACAACGATTCTTCGAGCGATACACTGGTGGAGGGACGTCTTGAACAGTCGGCGAGAAGTCCGTTAGCCGTTGGGTGACCAGAACGCGCAATACACCCCGGATGGCACGAAATTCCGCAGGATTTGCAAGTAATGGGCTTTGCAACCCTCGTGTTACATCCTTTGCATTGTATTATATCCATAGTTTGATAAAGAGATGGAAACCACAATGGAGATTTGACGTGAAAGCCGAATAAGTATAACGGGAATTGAAACAAAATCCTATTAAGGCGATGAGGCGTGTATACAAATACGTCCGTCCTCTGTAAGCGTTAGTTACGAACTTTGCCAGGATTTCAGGGAAATCGGCCACTCTGCGATGGAAGACGCGTATAGTTTTGTTTTCCGTAATCGGCGTGCGTGGTACGTCTTTCCAGCGCGAACGGTTAGATGCGAATGTGGCCGCAATGCGCCACCATGCTCGTGCCGATAGGATCGAGTCTGGCAAGTGAAACACAAGTCAATCTTGGTTGGGTGAAACAGGGAGTTGGATGCAACCCTGATTTCCAGTCGAAGCCTTGACATCCAATCATTGGAAACGCTTTGAAGTAGCGCTGGACGGAAAGTCTTTAAAAAATGGTCTGGCACGGAACGTGTTAATGGTTAACTTTACTTTTTCAAATGGAATGCTATGTTGTGGTACTCATTTTCTGATAGCGGTTATCGAGACGAATCCAACGATGTCTATAATACGTGTGCCCAAAGTGCTGAAAGATCCTCAAACTGGTGAGGTCTTCACTGCAGGATGCGTGGACTTCAGTTTGTATTCCGATCTGAACGTGACAGTGGAAAAGAGTGACCGTGACTTGCTAACCCCGTTCATCAAAAGCGGCTGGCTTTTGGATGTGCGCGAAAGAGCATTTTTAGACTTTCACGATTTTGAACGTGCAATAATGCATGAATTGGAATAAAAAACGACAAGAATATCCAAGTGTAATGAACTCCGAGACGCTCTCCTGCTGCGATGTCTGAAACCCTTCAGGGTATGCGGTCCGGAGCTGAAGACCCTCATGGCGTCTAATAAGCTCATGAGGGCGACGGAAGTAGTGGGTTTGTACGACGAAGGAACGTATGTGCTCCACGATGACACTACGAGATACAAAGGAAACGAAATTAAATACAACTCCGTGTTGGACTTATTTTGCAATGTAGACTGCGATGATAGTCTGGATTTGGGACAGAAAAAATTGTTTTCTCTGTTCGCCGGGTTCGCACTAAACAGGGACATAGTCTATATAGGGTGTTCACCAGGAGTAGGGTGGTGCAAGGCTCTTACGGCTAAAGGATTCAAGCAAAAAGTGTATGCGTTCGACCCCAGAGAGTTGGACTTTGCAATTTACGAAAAGTGCCGGAATCAAATTGAATTTTACGCTAGACCAGTGGAGCGTCCTGAGGACGTAACAGACGTGATCCCAGATGATGCCGTCTTCGACTTAATCTGGGATGTACGTGGTGACTGGGAAGATGAAGTGCAATATGACGCCATGGTGCGAAAGGAAATAGAAGTCTTGAACGAATGTCTCGATAGTTGGAACAGCGTTTCTAGACGTATGAACATAAAGATCTCTCTGCGTTGGGGAGAGAAATATCGCCTGCCGGAAAACGGCAGATTCTTTCGATTACCGTGCTGTCAGGAAAGGGAAGTGCGCGAACTTAGATATGTGGCACGGATGGGAGACCTGCGATACATGAGTGCCATGGTAGTGCAGGCCCATACCGCATTTATTGACGAATTCAGAGTGGAACACGGCGCCATTGACGTCTTTCATAACTGTATGCTGATGAGAATGGACATGGCAAATTACATATTTCTCCCTCCATACTCTGAATCGAAAGTTGATGTGAACTTGTTTACTATCAATCGCAACTCCGAGATAGATATGAAGACATACTTCTCTGGAGCTCAAGCGAAGGTTGTGACTTATTTTTCAAAGAATTGCCTTGAAGACGGGAAATACGAGCTAAAAGAGGAAGCTGTTTTAAACTTCAGCAAACAAAGCGTGTGTGACTCTCGCCCATTCATCAGAGCGAAGTTGGATGGCATTTATATAATTGTAGATAAAAACATACGAATGTATAGAGATGAATACATGTCTTCAGGAACGTATTTAATAACAGGGATGTTCCGTAGCATAGTGCGTGAAATAGGCATGTACGAGTACGACTTGGCAAAACGAGATGGGGCTAAGAGCGAAGGGTTAGCCTATGCTAGGTCTCAAATGACTTTCTCCATGAATGACGAGATATGCTCGCCGAGTAGGCATATGATGCGGATTCTGTACGAGTACGAGCGTGGCAAAGCAAGCTTGTTTATGTTTTTAGACAAGATGATATGCAATCATTATTATAGCGTTACTGGCAGAAGCAGACACAAAGCTGTACTGCCCGAGATAGTGTCTGAATCGAGAGCGTGCGAAGTGTACAAAGAATTAAGAGCAGAATATGACTTTATTGAGCGAAGCGATCGGTATCTTTGGCACAGCACCAAAGAGCTGGTCAGTGGCATTGTGGCGTATAGCAGGACCAAGTTGGCAGTGGCAAACAGGAATTATGAGGCAGTTATACGAGGACTAAAGCGCGTACTGACGTCCCGTAGAACTGGATGGGAAGTGTTCGAGTTCGAGAAAAAGTTTCGGATTCGAGAATTGTTGTCTAAGTGCAATGACGTCAAAGTTGCGCTTCCCAACCTACCTAGAGACTCGACACCAAAGGAGATTCTTCTGTTTCTCGTGAGTCGGGAGGACAGCTTACATGAGAATCATCCCACTTCTGACACCATTGTTACACCTCGCGGAGGGTCTACTGCGTTTCCGCATTCTTTATTATTCAATTACAAGTACGACCCGAAATCGAACGTCTGTTCTCTTCGAAAGCTCGGTAGCGATTTCCCGTCAATAAGACTTCCGGTCGCTAACGCAACGCGACCGACCGATCGATGCATCGATTCCATACTCGAATCCAGCGGGTTCGAGGGAACAGCTTCGTTCTATACGCCAATATGAAGTTGGCGTAACAATATATTAGTTTAACATATTAGTATAGTAGTATATAGTACTACTTATTATAAGATATTTATTTTATTTTATTTGTCCGTTCAATTCTAAAATAGTAAATTAATAACAAATTATAGTTAAACCTTATAGGAGAAACTAGTTCTGTATATATACTGGGACAAATAAGGGGCAAATGTTTAGTATCAAGTGTGAAGTGGTAATTGTGTCGTATGGATGTTGTTTATTGCAATGTTTCGCAAGCGTGAAAATCAGCCAGATTCTTTTTGTTAGATTTGCGGAGACAAAATGACAACGCCGAAATATATCACCGTCAATAGCATTTGCATATGAAAGTTATTTTGACTGCAAACTCGCGGATCAAGATAAGTCTTGCGCTCCGCGCATTCATTGTTCGCGTTGTTACATTGCTCTTCCAGCTTAACCGAAGAGCAATCGGAAAAATATCCTATTTGCAGGTCCAATGCTATGGAGAGAGCCTAAGAGTCACAGCACAGACTGCGATTTTTCTTAAGCAAAATCTTGTCGTCAACAAGAAAGGCAAGAAGAAAACCGAATATCCAAATGTACCTTCTGCTGTCCGACCTGTACCACATTCTGAAGAAATACTACTACCAATACCGCCAAATGTTATGCCCAGAAAATATAAGGACGCCGACGAAGACGTGAGGACCGGAAACGAAGAAATCAATGATTGTATGACAGAATCCCCATCGTCATCAAAAGAGCCACATTTATTAAGTCAATGCGACCTCAATGACCTTGTGTAAGATTTACAACTCTCCAAGGATCAGGCACAGCTCTGTCGCATACTGCGTCAAACCATGAGCGAAAACTACCCCCCCAGAAGAGAAAGCTAGCTACGGTCCTGGTTTTTATGAGGACCAATAAGGAGTTTCCGTATTCGGCAAACATAGCACAAAAATATAAAATATAAACAAAATATTCTGCAACAAACAAAAGTTCACTAGCTTTTTCTTCTGGACCATTCACAATATTTGGACTCACCCTGTTGAGTTTGCACAAGGTAAAGTTTAACTAAACAACAAAGGGTTTTACGACACCACAGTTTTATTTTACAACACACAATTATGATGAAAGCAAGACTTTTGACTGAAGAAAGATCTGAGAATGCACAGATATGAAAGCACTGGAACAGTGAACGTTACGCGTACGCACGTAGTAAACAGATGTAATCGACTGACTGACAGACGGATCAGCTGTTATTTATATTGTCTGCCTTGCCGAACGCTCCCGAACCGTCTAGACAAACATGCTAGAAAAACCGGCATCCAGACGGTTCGATTTCGCGAACGATCGAAAGGGTCCTCACCTTGCGAGTGAGGCGGGAGGCAGGACGCGGGTACGCTCGAAGATGAGACGCTCCGGGGAGCGGTTGCCTAATTACATCGGTAATCATTCCGCAGGCGCTACACACTCACAATCAGGCTCGAAAAGAGCGTGGATTTGGAACACACCCGGCATCTTTAATTTCTCTTAATCTTTTAAAGTTATATTATAACTTCATTAGTTTCCTTTAAAATCCATATAAAATAATGATTTAAAAACCACCAGAATCCTAATTTTGTGAATAAGATGAACCTAAAATAATAAAACTATAAAAATATATATATATATATGTAGAAATGAAAATAATTGGGACCCAAAATAGGTAATTAAAATAAAAGGTTTAATGAAAGTATAAAAAGAACAAAAAGATATAATATACAAAGTGCGTCGTTCTCGTTTGGCGTCAGGTTCCGAACTGCCTTCACGGCCCGAACTCCCTCTTTGTTTTTCTTCATCTCCGTCGCTTATCTTACGCTGATCGGCATCACTCACTCAATCATACAATCACACTCACACGCATACCTACATTCGGCCATTCTGACACTGATAATCGATAATTAATCGATATTCATTCACTTACATCCTCAGAGTCGGATAGGGTAATATGTCCACTCGGCCAAGGTTTCATGTACTCAGCGGAAGATGATGTATTATATGGCCCTATATGTTCTCCTACTTTTTCTACTAAATACCTATCATTTCTTAAAACTTTCGTCACGCGATATGGGCCTAAAAATTTACCGTGCAGTTTAAGCCCTGGACCGAACTGTGTGCGTTTTATGGCCACCAAGGTTCCAACCTTGTATTGCTCTGGCTTCTACCTATGTTTATTAAAAGTTTTCCTGTTTTCCATTTGGACTCTTAGAATATTTTCTTTTGCCTGTTCGCGAACGCGATCTCGATATTGCTGGAAAATAATTGCGTTTTCGTTTTCGATTATTTCCCGCAATTGAGGGTCGTCCTGCAATCTCATGCGCGTACCGAACAGAATGTTAAAGGGGGAAAATCCCGTACTTCGGCTAAATGAACTATTTATATATTTTTGTGCATTGTCTATGTACCTGTACCAATTTTCTGGTTTTGGGGCTGCTCATTTAGTTAACACCGGTATTAATATACGATTTATCCGCTCCACCTGCCCGTTGCTTCTTGGCATGCCCGTTGTAATCATCACGTGCTCTATACCTTCCGTGTTGCAATATTCGCTAAATGCACTTGCCGTGAACGCGGAGCCCCTATCGGATATTATTTTTCGCGGATTACCGAATACAATCGATTGTTTCTGTAAACGGTCCAAAACTTCTTGCGTGTCAGTTGATCTTACCGGATAAAGCCAGACAAATTTACTGAATGCATCGACAACAATAAATATATGACGGTATCGTTTTGCGGTTGAAGGAAGGGGGCCTATGTGGTCGATATGGAAAACATCTAACGGTGTCTCACCTTTTTCAATGCAATGTAAATAACCCTCCTGTTTCCCGTGCTTCCGCTCAGCTAAGATGCATTGCACGCAATTTCGCACTACTGTTTCTATTTTACTGTTCATTTTAGGAAACCAAAAGTCACGTCGAATCATCTTTTTCGTTTTATCAGCCGAAAAATGTCCGCGATCGTGTGCCTGCCGAATTATACTATCCTGCATTAATTTCGGAACAACAATAAGCGTTTCGCCTTCTACATGTTTGTACAAAATGTCGTTTTGAATTACATATTCATCGCTACCGTGCTGTTTCGTCTTCTCGAGCAATTTTCCTACCTCCTCATCTTCTTTTTGCGCTATTCTTAATTTTATTAAAGTGCTATCAAAATTTTCCTGTACTAAAAACACTGAGTGTCGTGGATACCGGCTTAAAGCATCCACGTGTTGCATTTTACTACCTCATCTATGTTCCACTGTGTAGGAAAATTCCTCGAGCGATAAGGCCCACCGTGCTATTCGGACGCTTAAATCTTTCTTTCTCATAGTACATGCGAAGGCCTTACAATCGGTAATTATCTTAAAATTAATGCCGAGAAGGTACACCCGAAACTTTTTCAATGCTTTGACAATTGCCAAAACTTCAAGCTCGTAACTACAATATTTCGCCTCGGCTGGCGTGGTCGTGCCGCTTGCGTAATACACGGGCTGCAAAACATTCTTTTCGCTATCCCTTTGTAACAGGATAGCTCCGTAACCGATAGCAGACGCATCGGTATGTAATTCGGTCTCCGCTTTCGGATTGTATAGTTTTAAAACTGGTTCGCTCGTTAGCGCTACTTTAAGATCGTTGAATGCACGCTCTTCGACCGATTTAAACTGAAATACATTACCTGCTCGTAATAAACTGGTTAAAGGCTTTGCAATCTGAGCATACTGAGGCACAAACTTCCTAAAATATCCCGTCAGTCCCAAAAAGCTTTGTATACCTTTTATACAAGTGGGCTTCGGGAAATCTCGAACGGCCAAAATCTTCCCTTTCGAAGGTTGCACTTCGCCATTCGAAATTACGTATCCCAAATAGTCTACGCTACTCTGTAAAAATAAGCACTTCTTCCAATTTATTTGTAGTCCATGTTCGCTCGCTACTCGTAATACGTTGGTCAAATTTTCCAAACCTTGCGCATAGTCGGTCGAAGGAACAATTAAGTCATCTATATATACAAGAAGAATTCCTGTCGCAATTAAATCTCTGAAAATGTGGTTTATGAATCTTTGAAACACGGATGGAGAATTGCATAAACCAAAAGGAACACGCAAAAACTCGTAGTGTCCATCCGGTACAACGAACGCGGTATATCTAACACTATCTTCTTCAATCGGTGTGTGAAAAAATCCGTTTCTTAAATCTATGGTACTGAAAATCTGTGCACCTTGTAATCGATCCAAGTGATCTTCAATTAACGGAAGGGGATATCTGTCTTTCATTACTTTTTGATTTAATTTACGATAATCTACGCAAATGCGTGTAGAACCATCCTTTTTTTTAACCAATACTATTGGACTTGCGAAATCGGACGTTGAGGGTCTAATTATTCCTTCTTCCAACCATATTTTTATCTGCCTATCTACATCGTGTTTTTCAGAAGGCGACAACCGCCTTGGCCTTTCTCGGATCGGTACCTCGTCTGTTAAAAGCAAGCGCATCTTAATTCCTACGTCTTTCGATTTCTCTGGCTTGTAACAATGTATCATTCTTTCTACCTCTGTCTTAACGGTAACATCTTTAATATGCGACAAATCTGGAGTATTATCGACAATAGCATCAATTTTTAAAACGTCTGGTATATCGTCGTTATTGTTTTTTGTGATTGAAATATTTCCCTGTTTAATATGCATGTCTACGTTTTTAAGAAAATCTGAACCGATTAAACCGATAACCGTATCAAATTGTCAGGTATTACATGAAACAGTATACAATATGAATTTCCATCTATTTCTATGTTTATACTAGTCTGTCCTAATGTCGTGATGCTACTGCTCCCTATTCCGCGAAACTGTATCGGATCCTTTATGAGTTTCGGCGCGCCTATTCTGATAAAACATTCGGATCTTATTAAGCTTACGTCACTCCCAGTGTCGATCAGCGCAATCAGTGGCTTTCCATTAATATTCACAGTCTTTTCGGGTTTCTTATGCACCGTTCCACCATAAGCGGCATTGCAGTCTGTCTTCTTCTCGTTCTTGGGACATTTTGCAGATATGTGTCCAAAATCATTGCAACGAAAACATTTGGTGCCTTTGCTTCGGAATGGACATTCGCTGGTTGCATGGTCCTTGGATCCGCAGTTGAAGCACCTCTGCTTCGTCGTCGTTGCCATCGAGCGTCCTGTCTGCTTCTTTGTTGCGTCGGTAGATCGTTTCTGTTTCATGTTGGCCCTCATTGTTTCGTATATCGTAAATTTTTCCTTTAATTCGCGTATCGTATTAGCGCCGTACAGTACAACCTTATTTATTTCATCATCGTTTACGCCATCGATGATGTACTGGATTATCGAACGTGTGCCGATATCTGCCTGTGACGCTATTTCGATCATGTTGTAAATGTATTCATGATACGATTCGTCGTTTTTCTTTTTTCTTTGCACCAATTCTTTGTGGACCTTATGACTGTCCACTCGGTGCAAGAATTCCGCTTTTAGGGCTTTCTTGAATTGTTTCCACGTTTTCGTGCATTTCTCGTAATTCACGAAAATTTTCGCTGGACCTTTTAATAAACGCTTAGCGTATATAATCTTCTGAACCTCAGTCCATTGGCATAGGCTGGCCGTTTCCTCGAAATTACTCAACCAATGCATAACATTTGCAGTTCCATCACCGCGAAATGTCTCCATCGACTCTTCGACATCCTTAAAAGTCGGAACGTATTTCGTTCTTCCACGTGTCTTTGTCGGACGCCGTTTGCGTTCGTAGTCGTATTCGTCATCTTCGTCGGATTCACTGCCATCGTCACTATAGTCGTCATCTTCGCAGGCACGTGCATCCTTTATCGTTTCATTCGCACTATCTTCGCCTGACTCTTCGTCGTCGTCGTCGTCGTTAATTTCATCGTGCATGCCATCCAAAGTTAGTGCGGCTTTAAGACGTTCAGCGAGTTCGGACTTCTTCCCGGTTGTTTTTAGTTTCCGGCTTCGCAATGCTGCTTTCAGTTCATCCAGCTTCATTGATTTGACCGTGTCAACGCTTGGTCCTGGCATCGTCATTATCGTAGTCTTCGTAGTTTTCGTCGTATCCTTGCCCGTCACGTCACTCACGGTACTCTCACTAGCCATCGTACTGTCACAGCAATTGCACTATTACACCTGTTTTTCACTTTAGAATGTACTTTGTGTCTATTGTCCTTTTCGGTATTTATTTTATTTATTTTTTTTTGTTTGTTTTTGGGATCCCGGACGAGCCCCCAAATGTAGAAATGAAAATAATTGGGACCCAAAATAGGTAATTAAAATAAAAGGTTTAATGAAAGTATAAAAAGAACAAAAAGATATAATATACAAAGTGCGTCGTTCTCGTTTGGCGTCAGGTTCCGAACTGCCTTCACGGCCCGAACTCCCTCTTTGTTTTTCTTCATCTCCGTCGCTTATCTTACGCTGATCGGCATCACTCACTCAATCATACAATCACACTCACACGCATACCTACATATATATCTTATTCACAAAATTAGGATTCTGGTGGTTTTTAAATCATTATTTTATATGGATTTTAAAGGATATATATATATATAAATAATTATAAGAAAAATAAAAAGGAAGACTCTGGAAAGGAAGGGATGCCCCTTCCTTACCAGAAAAACCAAGGGCTTGCGAAAACCTGGGGCCAATCAGCGCCCACGCTGACCCAGAGCCTTTGTATAAAAAGGCGAGGAAAACTCTCCTAAACGCTCATTTCTTTTATTTACGCGTAGTATCGTCTTTGTTCAGTCCGCCTGTTTTGTTCGTTCATTTTGTACTTGTAGTTTCTTGGCGTATTTGTAGTGACAAAGTATCGGAATACACTCCATTTTTTCAGTTTAAACCTTGTACCGAGTTATGTATTTTTATTTAACGTCACGGTAGATTTTCGTCCAGAGTCTTATATTTTTCCCGCTCAATCTTTTTCGTCCCTTCCCATCGTTCCACAAGCTTGCGCTCTCGCCATAGGGCGTTCAGTCATCTTTTTTTTTCACAAATTGACTTTTCCGTACCCTGATTTTTCCATGGCCAAAACCTAAACGGTAAAATAACGGCAAGCCCGGCGTTTGATTCGCGCGATACATCAGGCCCCCGCGAAGGTTTCGGACGAGGGATTTTCCTCCCTGTTTGAAACCCTCGTGGAGAATGTTCCTCCTCCGCCTCCTTCCTCTCCTCCTCCTCCACAACCCCAACCCTTTCCAGAACCACAGAATTACAAGGTCCTCCCGAAGTCGGACCCCAATAGACTTCGGTTGAAGATCAAACACCTTTTCGGTTGATTTCCCGGCGGATCCCAGGGTAAGACCCCGTAGGTCCCGTGACCCCAAAGAGTCCGCGGCTACGACGCGACACACAGTGGTTCATTTGGCCGAAAACCTGGCCAAAACTCAAGGAGTTTTTCAATTTAGCTGAAAATTGGTGTATTAGTATTATATCGGTCGCTGATTAAGAATCTGAACTCAAAATTTCCAAAAACAAAATGGCGGCTCTAATATGGCAAGTGCGAGTATCGAAATATTGTCGGATTGGCACGAAAATCAGTAGTCTTATGTTTTTCCGGTCACTGATTAAGAATCTGAACTCAGAATTTCCAAAAACAAAATGGCGGCTTCAATACGGCGGATGCGAGTATCGAAAAATTGTCGGATCGGCACGAAAATCAGTAGTCTTATGTTTTTCCGGTCGCTGATTAAGAATCTGAACTCAGAATTTCCAAAAACAAAATGGCGGCTTCAATATGGCGGATGCGAGTATTGAAAAATTGTCGGATTTGCACGAAAATCAGTATTATTTTGATTTTTAACCTGAACGAAATAAATATAGCGTTTCGTTAATTCCAAGGGTAACCTTAGTGAAGGATTAGCATTATTCGTTTGTCCAAGGCACGATAGCCTGGTCGTATGTCATAAACGTATTTCCCCGAGCATGGCGCGTGCGACAAACAAATAAGAATATCGCGTACAATTGTAAAAAGTCGCAAAATGTTACAACGGGGACTTCTTCGGGAAGCTTTAAAGTTTAATTTAAAAAACAATATATTCTGATATTCCTTTTCCTTCAAAAGTTATAATGATATTTATTGCAACAGTCACGTTATCTTAATACCAGCATATCACAGCTATTCCATCTTCGAATTTTCCATTGTTTAATGAAAATCTCGACTGAAAGAGATTGATAGAACATTGTGAGAAACAAATATAGCCCTCATACCTGCAACTAGCCAGATTTTCAGCCGAAACGTCAAACATCTTTCGGTTTATGACGGTAAGCGGTCGAGGTGATCGCGGCTATCTATTGTTGCTTTGGAACAAAAGGTCACCAGCTTGCTTAAAATTATTTTGAATTTTAACCTGAACGAAATAAATATAGCGTTTCGTTAATTACAAGGGTAACCTTAGTGAAGGATTAGCATTATTCGTTTGTCCAAGGCACGATAGCCTGGCCGTATGTCATAAACGTATTTCCCCGAGCATGGCGCGTGCGACAAACAAATAAGAATATCTCGTAGAATCGCAAAAAGTCGCAAAATTTTACAACGGGGACTTCTTCGGGAAGCTTCAAAGTTTAATTTAAAAAAAAATTCGCTTTGTACTTTTGCGTACTTCACAACTATTTCCTCTGCAAAACGAAAAAAATGTATGGGTTTTGCAATCTGTGCCATCGCAGTTGTAAAATATTAAATAAAAAAATGAAACCAAGGTACTTATAATTTAAAAGTATGACGAATAGCAACAAACACTTGCAAAGTTGATTGTACCATTATTTCACATTGAAAACGTATTCTGAATTTCGACGTGAAAACGTTACATTATTCAAGTGCCAACTTTGACATTGCATATCTCTAAGAGTATTGTTCAATAAAAATTTTTATTAATGGAAAACGATGCTCTGATGTGTTACAAATCAAACGCAATTGCTAAATTTTGAAAATCGCGAAAAAAATTTTTGGCTTTTTGCCCAGGTTTTCGGCCAAATGAACCACTGTGCGACAGCTCTTATGATCCCGGCTGTAATGTATTAACACCAGTAATTTAACACTTGGTTTAACTTTATTAACAAGATGAAGTAACAAATATGAACTATGTACAATGTATTGGTATAACGTGGCCCACCGTGCCGCAGCTAGTGCTAAAGTGGAATCTCGTGCCCGCGTGTCGCACGCGGTGCTCTCGGACACACACATACTCGCGCCTATGCGCTGTCGGTAAGGTCGCTACCGCTACACCGTGCGACTTACGTGATACATATACCACAACTCTCCCCCCTTTTTATTTTTCCTTCAATCGCGGAGATCGGCGAACAGGCTGACGCTTATTACGCGGTATTACAATTTGATCGATGTGTCGCTTTTCCAACGTGTCATTACAATCTTTGACAACGTACGTCGACGGAGAGATTTGTCTTACAATTTCTCCGGGTACACGCTTTGTACCTCTTGTGCGGTGATTATCGAACATGACCGCGTCTCCGACTTCAATGTCATTTTGTCTTTTTCCTGATCGCGACACTATTTGCGCTCGCTGATTTTTTCCTACTGTCGCTGAGACGTTCGTTCTGAGCAAGTCAAATCGCGTTCGCAAAGTTCGGTTATACATCATTTGCGCTGGTGTTTTTCCAGTCGTAGTGTGTTCTATATTTCTATAATCGGATAAAAATAAATTTACCGCCTTCGCAGGCGCCTCTCCCCCTTTTACAATATTGGTTACCTTATTTTTAAATGTCCCTACAAAATTTTCTGCTGCCCCGTTCGTGGCAGGGTGGTAAGGTGGAGAAAAGCTATGATTTACTCCATTTCTTTTCAAGAATTCTCTAAACTCGTCGGCTCTGAACTGTGGCCCTCCATCTGTCACTAAATGTACAGGTAAACCGAAACGCGCGAACAACTTTTCAAACTCTCCAATTAGTCTGTGTGCTTTCGTATTGTTTTTAAAGTTTATAACTTCAGGCCATTTTGAATTCGCGTCGATTATAAGCAAGTACATGTCCCCGAAAAACGGGCCTAAGAAATCTGCATGTATGCGGTGCCATACTCGTTCAGGCCATGGCCATGTAGTTAAAGGCGTATGCGGTGGCCTTTTTTGTTCTGCTATGCAATTTACGCATTCGTTTACAAGCATTTCGATATATCTGTCTATGCCCGGCCACCAAACGTACGATCTCGCGAGCATTTTGATTTTCACGATTTCGAGATGTGAAACATGTAATTCTCGTAGCACTCACGCTTTCATCGTTTCTGGAATCACTGCCCTTAATCCCCAAAATAGGCATCCTTTATCTACGGTAAGTTCAAGTCTTTTCGAGTAATACATTTTCTCGCTTTCCGTGATTTCTTTCGAATCCGGCCATCCATTAATCGTGTATTTCATCACATTGCATAGAGTTTAATCACTCTTGCTCTCGTGCGCTAACATTTTGTTGTCAAAAATATCCAACCCATTTTTTAAAAAATAAACCGGTGAAAAATCAGTCTCTAACACTTCGGTATCATTTTCTACCGGTAAGCGAGATAATGCATCACAATTTGCATTCATTTTTGACTTGATATATTCTACCTTATACCTAAATCCTGATAAATACAGTAAACCCTGGATATATGCACAGAATTCGGGACCGAAACTGTGGAGTTACGAAGTGGTGGTTTCTATTTTGTGTTTACGTTCTGGCTCCAGCCGAGCGTGAACTTAGAAAAGAACAGACAGTAGAAGAGACAGAGAGATCTAAGCTATAGGGGGACCGGCCCGATCGTGTCCATGAGCCAATACTAATCGAAGGACTGAACTTTTCCGTTTTTGATTATTTTTCGTTAAAAACTTCGCTATCGTGTTTGTGACAATTTTGTGATTAAAATGATACCAAACACGACATAATTTGAGCAACATTTACTTAATATTTAAATCGCTTATTTGCTATATAGATAATTCAAACATGTCGTGTTTGGTATCATTTTAATCAGAAAAAACTCACAAATACGTTAACGAAGTTTCCAAAACAAAAAATTTGAAAATGGAAAAGTTCAATCCTCCAATTAGTATTAACTCAGCGATAGGTTCGGGCCGGTCCCCCTGTACGTTGGGCCTCTCTGTCTCTTCTACTATCTGTCTTTTTCTAAGCTCGGCACTCGGCTCGAGCCGTGAGATAAACACAGTGTTGACATTCAGCTACGACCAGTGCATATAAGTTTTGCACAGGGACTCTATAGCAGTGCATATATAGAGTTTGGTAACTATTCAATGTTTACGAATTTAGAAAGGGGTAAGCAATGGGACAATGCCCCCCCCCCCCCCCCCTCTAGAAGATGAAGGGGTTGATGGAACCGAGACTCGTCTTCGATGCACACGCGATTGACGGCGATGAGTCCGTTTCTACGAACGTTTTAAGGAGCATTCTTTGCTCCATGCACGAGCTGATGAAACAAATTTTTACGATGCCTAAAGTTTGTTAAATGCCTGTGCTATGGAGAGACACGTTCCTCAAAACGTTTGTACATACATACGAACAGAGTCATCGCTGTCACAGTTTTTATCCTTTATCCTTTGCATCTTCGACGGGGTGGTTTTTCACTGTTTTCCGCTTTTTAAATTCGCGGTCAACTTGAGCTGTATGAAAATACCGAATTGTTATTCACGTCAATAAAAGCACAGCAGTATCGACAGGTGTGCAATGTTTAAATGCACTGTGCTGTGTTTACGTCGCTGCTCCAATTGAGCGCCGAACTTAGAAAAGACAGTAAGTATAATTCAAACCATATCGTGTTGGGTATCATCTTAATCAGAAAAATTTCACAAACCGGAGGATAAAACTTTTCCATTTTTGATATTCCATTTTTTCGCAAATTTCGATAACGTATTTGTGAAATTTTTCTGATTAAGATGATACCCAATACGATATGCTTTGAATTATACTTACTGTCTTTTCTAAGTTCGGCGCTCAATTGGAGCAGCGACGTAAACACAGCGCAGTGCATTTAAACATTGCACACCTGTCGACACTGCTGTGCTTTTATTGACGTGAATAACAAGTCGGTATTTTCATACAGCTCAAGTTGACCGCGAATTTAAAAAGCGGAAAACAGTGAAAAACCACCCCGTCGAAGATGCAAAGGATAAAGGATAAAAACTGTGACAGCGATGACTCTGTTCGTATGTATGTACAAACGTTTTGAGGAACGTGTCTCTCCATAGCACAGGCATTTAACAAACTTTAGGCATCGTAAAAATTTGTTTCATCAGCTCGTGCATGGAGCAAAGAATGCTCCTTAAAACGTTCGTAGAAACGGACTCATCGCCGTCAATCGCGTGTGCATCGAAGACGAGTCTCGGTTCCATCAACCCCTTCATCTTCTAGAGGGGGGGGGGGGGGGCATTGTCCCATTGCTTACCCCTTTCTAAATTCGTAAACATTGAATAGTTACCAAACTCTATATATGCACTGCTATAGAGTCCCTGTGCAAAACTTATATGCACTGGTCGTAGCTGAATGTCAACACTGTGTTTATCTCACGGCTCGAGCCGAGTGCCGAGCTTAGAAAAAGACAGATAGTAGAAGAGACAGAGAGGCCCAACGTACAGGGGGACCGGCCCGACCTATCGCTGAGTTAATACTAATTGGAGGATTGAACTTTTCCATTTTCAAATTTTTTGTTTTGGAAACTTCGTTAACGTATTTGTGAGTTTTTTTCTGATTAAAATGATACCAAACACGACATGTTTGAATTATCTATATAGCAAATAAGCGATTTAAATATTAAGTAAATGTTGCTCAAATTATGTCGTGTTTGGTATCATTTTAATCACAAAATTGTCACAAACACGATAGCGAAGTTTTTAACGAAAAATAATCAAAAACGGAAAAGTTCAGTCCTTCGATTAGTATTGGCTCATGGACACGATCCGAAAGTATCATGTTACACTTCCCCGTCGCTGAATGTGGCGGCTCGCCGAGGGGGATCCCCCTATGTGGTGGGGATGCTCGCGATGCAGTTATCGAGGGCCCCTCCTTGTGCATATAACCAGGGAATACTGTAGTAGGCCCAGCGTTGCAATCGTCTATTCGCGGTCGCGGGTATCCCTTTTCCCGGACCTAAGATTTTTTTTTTTTTTTTTTTTTTTTTTTTTTATTGAAAGGTCAGAAATCAATTACATTGTTGCTCGAAGAGCGAAAGAATACAAAATAATGAGATTCCGATATGGTCGCAGAGCGACTCCTCAAGGGAGAAGGGCGCGGTTACAATGTAAAAGAATGAACAGAATTACAATATGAGAAACTTATGTTTGACGGTATGGCAAATAGGTGGCCGCAAAATACTGTAATGACAGCGAAAAAAAAACGGCATCTGCGCTACAAAGAGGCACCAGGACGGACAAAACAATTACGAAACAAAGTGACGATAAAAAGAAAATATTGGCTGTGCCAATATATTTGAGCAAGTTTAAACTTTGCTCGCAGCAACTGAAAATAGACTTTCTCGACCGAGATGGAAACAATTAAAGGGAACTAGTTAGTGGTCGAGAGATTCATTTCGAAGAATTAAATAAGTACAGGAGAAACATAATGCAAAGAATATTGCAACTTCGAGTAAAGTGAAGGTAAAATTGGAACTAAAATTCGAGAAAATTATGCCCGGATGGGGCCAATCCGATTGAATAACGGAATAATTTCTCGATATGAGGAGTTAATTCCTTAATAAGATATAACTAATAAGATATAACTTTCTAAGATTTAAGCAATAATGGAAATTGGATTATATGGATCCTAATAGTAAGCTTATTCTACTGGAGTATATACATATTTACAGAGAAAGTGCTCGCGTAACGAGATGGAGACAGAGCGTCAAAATTTCTCGCACGAGCGCTACAAGCCTGGAGCGGCAGAGTGAGATAGATGAAGAGAACAAGCGGGGGCAGACATTAGCCCAGCCAGGGAAGCCTCTGGAGATATTTGTAGCTCTCTTGGTCAGTATCCCGCGGAGGTAATGAAAGTGAAAAAATAAGACGACTCGGATCAGATGATAGATCTTCCGGATCGTAACGTAGTGCTAGGGAAGCTCTACATCTTTTGATATGATAAATTAGAGGGATTCTAGTGGGAAGATGTTGAATGTATTCCTTCTTATCGAGAAACGGGAAGGCTGAGATGGACAGATAGCCATTATCTTTGGCTTTCGTGGCCTCTGAGTCGGGCATTTGATGGATGGATGAAATCAACGGGTTGTCAACTCTAGGATCGAATGTTTTCAACAAGAACAATCGGGCGATCCTCAGCGCGAAAATGTCGAACCGTGAACAGTTCAATTTATTGTAAACTGTTTGATTATGAACATATTTTCTGGAACCGTCCGTGAATCTGCGCGGAATCAAGAGACCCGTGATCGCGCGGAAAATTTTACGCTCGAAACCGCGAAAACGCTCCATTATGTAAGATGCGACTGGAAACCAGACGGGGAATGCATACGAAAGAATTGAACGAACATATAACTTATACAATAATAATTTGACATTTTCACCAAGGTGTTTGGAGTAAAAAAGTCGAGCAAGTTTTGCCGCGCTGCCTTTGGCTTTTTCGAGGCTATAACTCGCGTGCTCGTTGTAATTCAATCTCTCGGTTAGGATAACCCCGAGGTACTTAACTTTTTTCACCCTGGGAATAAGGATGTCGCATCTATTTGGAGCGTGAATGGAGAATTTCTTCGCCATTCCTCTCCGCCTCCTACTGATGCGACTGGACGGTCCGCTGAACAAGATCGTCTCACACTTAGCCATGTTTACGCGTACCTTTTTCATATCACACGACAATACGATGTTGTTAAAAGCTCGCTGCAGGTCAGATTGAATCTCCTGCGGATCAATGCCCGATTTGTAGACAATAAGATCGTCGGCGAATGCGAGCGCCTTGCACGGCGAGTTCCGTTTGTTAAAATTATCCAAAATATCCGAGAAATAAAGGTTAAAAAGGAGGGGGGAATTAACCGCACCCTGCTGTAAACCGTTCTTTATTGAAAAAGTTCGGGATGAATATGTATTAACGTGAGACGTTCGGAAGGAACGATCAGAGATCATATTTTCCACCATAGCAAGAAGGTGGGGTGGTATTTTCAGTTTATTTAACTTGACTACCAGACCGATAGTCCAAACCGTATCGAACGCTTTTTCGAGATCGATAAGGCACGCGCCAGTCATGGCAAAGTTGTTGAGCGAGTCGGCTATATCGCGAGTCAATTTTGCGATTGCATGGACCGTCGAGTGCGCGTGTTTAAAACCAAACTGATAATCCGGTATCAGTTTCTCGCGACGAACGATCGCGTTGAGACGAATATTAATCATTATCTCAAATAATTTACCGAGATTCGGTAATAGACTGATAGGTCTATAATTATTCAACTCGTTGGAAGCCTTGCCCTTCTTTAGAAGTGGGATGATTTTTGCTACTTTCCACTTGGAAGGAAAGTAGGAAATCCTTAAACAAGCGTTAAATATCAATGCTAGATAGTTAATCGCGGAACCAGGAAGGTGTTTAATGGCGACGTTGGGAATGCCGTCGAATGACGCTGATTTTTTATTTTTAAGCGCTTTTATGGCCCTGTGAATCAGTTGAGGTGTTATAAAAAAGTCGGTTAGTACCGATGGCCATATTTGATCCTGGACCGATTGAAAAAACGACGTACTGCCTACGCGTAAAGCTTGAATATATTCGTATTCGCGTTTAACTTTAGCTTCGTGATGTTTTCCACTTTCGGTGGTTGGAGTGAGATTTTTTACGTGCACTCTCGCGAAATGAGCGCCGAACAGTGACAGACGATCGTTCAGATCGGTAACAATGTAATTATTTTCCACTTTTTGGAGCACCGAGGTGTCAATACCAGTTTCGGACCAAAGATAGGAGTCCGCTGCAAGGCCCCTCAGCGGGGGAAGCGCATCGGCGCCCCTAGGATTAATGAACCGATTAACGAGCGGATATAATTTAGAAGGTTCGCGCGTGTCTAATTTTGCTATTCTATCGATCCAGAATCTGTTAGATGTATCGTTCGGCAACCTCAAGAAGTCTCCTGAGCAGGCGGACCTTCTCGCTAACAACTGCCTATTCGCACCATTTTGTTTATTTAATCCGCCCTGCACAGCCTCCTGAAGGAGGCCGTTGACAAAGTCGTAGCATTGAAATATCTTCATTTATTTGGCAGGGGGAGAGAGAATATCTATCCCCTCCACATGGGGAGATTCCTCTTACACGACGCGCAACGAGGAAACAATGTAACATTATGCAATAGGAATACGAGCAAATAAATATGACTTATCGACTGCAGGAATAAAACTTTTCCATATTTTATTTTTCTTATTTAAACCATTCCTATTGTATTTATGAGATTTTTTCGATTGAAATAATAACGAACACGATATAGTTCGAATTATATTTACTTGTTGATACTACTCTAATCTTAAATTAAATATGTTGCTCTTAATAAAATATTAAAGAAAAATAATGTAAATTATGTGGGGATTTTATGAGAGAAGATAAATCAATAAACTAACTGACTATTTATTAGTATATAAAAATAAATTGTGCTAAATTAACTATTTTTCAAGACAATTACTATTCTCCATTTACTGAATTTTCTTGATACGCTTGTTACTACCCCCAAGGAGCAGTAATTTCAAAATTATTTGTATTTATTTGAGTGCGACAAAATTTTCATCATTTGCATTTTTGCATGATATAGATGTAGTGGGTCAGGAATGAATGTGGGTATGTGTGTGCATGCGTGATGCATGGTAGTGTATCGATCGTGATCGATAAAAACGACGATCGTCGTTAGGATTACCGTTACATGGATACAATTGTTATTATTTAATACTCTATATATGGTGAATGAAACGTAATCGTGGAAAAGTTATTCGTAGCGAGGCCCGAAATGTGATACGGAATATCATAAAAAAGTGTGATGAAGAAGCTTCCAATCAACAATTACAACATCTACTAAAACAAGCAACTGTGCGTGCGGCTGATTATGCTGGAGTTTCGACAAAAACGATAAGCAGAATTAGGAAGGAAGATGTTAGGTCGGATCCGAATGTCCCGTTGCCAACACCAGGAGAAAAGCGATCGAAGAACAACGAGAGAGGATTCACATATTCAGAAGAACAGCAACAAATAATACGAGCTGCCATCAATGACTTTTACATCGTTAAAAAAATAGTGCCGTCTCTTACGTTGCTGTTAGGGGAAATCCGCGAAAGGATGAATTTCCCATGGTCGAAAGAAACATTGAGGAAAGTTTTGAAGAAGATGGGCTACAAATGGAGAAAATGTAATTCAGATCGGAAGGTATTAATCGAGAAGCCCCATATCGTGGCATGGCGATCACGATATTTAAAATCCATTCGGTTGTATCGAAGACAAAATCGGAACATTGTATATATTGACGAAACCTGGGTCGATAATACCTTAACTTTTAACAAGTGCTGGCAGAACGATGATACTCCAGGAGTTTTAAAAAAATCGAGTGCCGGTGCCCGATTTGTGGTAGTGCATGCGGGAGGAAAGAATGGATTTATAGAAGGTGCCAGTTTGGTATTCAATTCCCAAACGACGACAGGTGATTACCATGGGCAAATGAACTCAGATAACTTTGAAAAGTGGTTAAGGGAAAGATTAATACCAAATATTCTTCCCAACTCCGTCATTGTTATGGACAATGCTTCATATCACAGCGTCCAGCTGAATAAGCCGCCAGCAAAACACTCCAAAAAAACGGACATGTTGGAGTGGCTGAATATTAACAACGTGCCATATGAAGAAGATATGCGAAAATTTGAATTATACGAAATAATTGAACGGAACATAAGCGGTGAAAAAAAATATAGAGCCGATGAATTGTTGAAGTCGCACGGTCACATTGTTTTGCGTTTGCCGCCGTACATGTGTGAATTAAATCCCATAGAATTGGCGTGGGCGGAAACGAAACATAAAATACGCCGAAGGAACATATCATCGTTAAGCAAAGCGGAACTTTTGGACTTAACACACTCTTCAATGGCAGAAATACCTGTTCAACATTGGAATAATTACTGCACTCACGTGGAACACCTGGAAAATAAATACTGGGATCAGGACGGACTGCTGGAGGAAGCATTGGATTCATTGAATTTGGATATTGAAGATAATGATTCCGACGGCAGTTCCGAAAGTTCCTCCGAATCTTCAGAAGGTAAAGAAATATAAAATATTCTTTTAAAATTTGTATTAATTTAAATTTTACCTTCGAGAAGTCGTGTATTAAATAGATTACTTTTTGCAGATTAATCTGAAACGATCCACGTGAGGCAGTATTTATCTACATACTCGAAAGTACTATCTCCTAAAGTTAACAAGGTAAAGAAATGCAAAACACCGTTCTAAAAATTGTATATATTTAAATTTTACCCTAATGAAATTGTATATTAATTATATCACTTTTTTGTAGACCAACCTAGTGGAACGGGTCCAGTTATTTCTGCCATTGAAGATTGGGTTAATTCCAAAGATCCGTTGTGCTTGATAAAATGTTCCTTCGGCATATTTTTCTTCTTCTTTCCGACAAACCCGATTCTATCGGATATAAATCACACATGTACGCAATATTTCGTATAATTCAAATTTTCGCATATCTTCTTCGTAAGGCACGTTGTTAATATTCAGCCACTCCAACATGTCCGTTTTTTTGGAGTATTTTGCTGGCGGCTTATTCAGCTGGACGCTGTGATATGAAGCATTGTCCATAACAATGACGGAGTTGGAAAGAATATTTGGTATTAATCTTTCCCTTAACCACTTTTCAAAGTTATCTGAGTTCATTTGCCCATGGTAATCACCTGTCGTCGTTTGGGAATTGAATACCAAACTGGCACCTTCTATAAATCCATTCTTTCCTCCCGCATGCACTACCACAAATCGGGCACCGGCACTCGATTTTTTTAAAACTCCTGGAGTATCATCGTTCTGCCAGCACTTGTTAAAAGTTAAGGTATTATCGACCCAGGTTTCGTCAATATATACAATGTTCCGATTTTGTCTTCGATACAACCGAATGGATTTTAAATATCGTGATCGCCATGCCACGATATGGGGCTTCTCGATTAATACCTTCCGATCTGAATTACATTTTCTCCATTTGTAGCCCATCTTCTTCAAAACTTTCCTCAATGTTTCTTTCGACCATGGGAAATTCATCCTTTCGCGGATTTCCCCTAACAGCAACGTAAGAGACGGCACTATTTTTTTAACGATGTAAAAGTCATTGATGGCAGCTCGTATTATTTGTTGCTGTTCTTCTGAATATGTGAATCCTCTCTCGTTCTTCGATCGCTTTTCTCCTGTTGTTGGCAACGGGATGTTCGGATCCGACGTAGCATCTTCCTTTCTAATTCTGAATTACAAAGAGCAAATAACGTTTTTGTCGATACTCCAACGTAGTCAGCAGGACGCACAATTGCTTGTTGCATCAGATGTTGTAATTGTTTATTGCGAGCTTCTTCATCACACTGTTTGACGATATTCCGTATCACATTTCGGACTTCGCTATAAACTGCGCTAGAATTTAAGTTATATTGTATATTTATGTATGTATGTATTTCCATTTATATGAAAATTGTAAATTAAATTATTATTAAAACATCGTATGTTTATTCATTTATAATTAGAATTGAAAAAATCTCGCTCTGTCAGTGTAATTTAAAATTATATTACGATAGATGAAGAAATTTTCAGGTCATATCGATGCAGTAAGAAGTAGTTTATTGATTTATCTTCTCTCATAAAATCCCTACACTATTTACATTATGTTTCTTTAATATTTTATTAAGCGCAACATATTTACTTTAAGATTAGAGTAGAATCAACAAGTAAATATAATTCGAACTATACCGTGTTCGTTACCATTTCAATCGGAAAAATCTCATAAATACAATAGGAATGGTTTAAATAAGAAAAAAATAAAATATGAAAAAGTTTTATTCCTGCAGTCGATAAGTCATATTTATTTGCTCGTATTTCTGTTGCATTATGTTACATTGTTTCCTCGTTGTGCGTCGCGTTTCGGCAAGGGGAATCGCTCGATGTGGTGGGGGTAATTCTGCCGGAGTTTATCCAGTTTTTACTATAGTGATTTTAGAAATTTGGTGCCTACACCGATGTCCTCACTGTCGCCACCCAAATCGCATTGTCTCCCTTGCTCCGATCTGCAGCGTTCTCTCTCTTCGTCTTTCAGTTCGATTTGTATGCGTAGCTCTTTTATCGAATTGCGAGACAGAACGTGAAGTGCCTTCCTGTACGTGTGACAAGAGGCATGACGCTTGACGCCTGGCGAATCAGACACTACCGAAACAGGCTTACCTCCTAGGAGACTTGTTGAGGTTGTCGAAGGATAACAGTAAAAAGTTTTTTGAGTCTGTAGTTAATGTGAAGCAGTAAACGTTTATAGAATTTTGATAAATCTGTATTGATTGATGTAAGTGATCTATTGTTTCGATAAATTTTAAATAGTCTGGTAATTGTTCTGGATTTTAGTTTTTTCAAAGAAGAAATCCTTCGATCATCATAATCCTTCGGGCATGTAATGACCTCGAGCATTGGAGTGCATTCTCCCAGGGTGGAAGCGATGCATTTCTCGAGAGCCTCGATGGAAGTGTTAATCATTTCGATCGGCGGATTTAAAAGTTGAGATAAATCTTGATTATTGACAAATTTATGTGTACTTAAGCGGAATTTTTTCCAATTAGTACGCGTGTACGAGGGGCGCAAAATCCTAGGGGCGCGATCTATTGATGCGCTCCAACCCTCCAGAGAGAGCCTCACGACGCACAGTGGTTTAAAATGCGAATCTAGCTGTGCAAAAGTCTTTTACGTATGTAATTACGTAATTAATAGTTATTAATAGTTTTACGTCATTAATAGTGTTTCTTTATTTGTTATTTTTAATGTTATTCCTACTTATTTATAATTATTTTTTATTTGTTTGTTATGTAAATAAAAAAAATAGCATTTCTCGGTGAAACTTTGTATTAACTGATTATATCCATATTATATACAATAGAAGAAAATATGATTACAAATGTATATGTATAAATACAGGCATATATCAATATGCAAGAAGGAAAGGAAATTAAGAGACCTTCAGCTATCTGGTGCTATTCGTGCAATTAGAAAGAAGTGATTTTTCCTTTAAAAAGTGCTAAATATTTAAAACAAAATATGGATCATATATTAGAAGGTAAGTACAATACAGATATTACAATGCATAATTAATTAATAATTAATTCTAATTACTTATTTAGAATAAATAGGCACATATTCCAGTCACAATCAATTAATACTAGTATTTATATATGAGAAATGTAGTGTGAAGCATTAGGAAGTACCGTTCTGTTTAGATTTCCTGGTAGTTGAACATGTACATTAACAGTATTTCATTAAAATTTTTGCTGGTTTTTGCCGGTTATTGAAATATTAATGTATTTTTCAGAACATAACGTAATATCAAGAAGAGAGTTATTTGATCAATGGAGAAACGTAAAAGATGTGGCAAAAGAAACAGTTTTATTAGCTTATATTTTAAACAAATTTAAGCGTGAAAATTGCTGTGAAGATGAAAGAAAACAAATAAAAACAATTGTGAAGATATTTTGTGGAGCAATTGCCAAAAAATGGAAGGCGAAACATCGAGTTTTAAGTGACTTTCTTCTAATACTTCCTGGCTGGATGTCAATTTGAAATTGCCGTTTTTGAAAGATACTGTTTCTGAAACTGAATGCCAACCTGGTCCATCAAGCTCACATTTTGGAAGACCTGAATTTGTCAGCATTAACACCGGATGTTATTGCTCTTTTAGAAAATACTGACCCCCCGAATATGGAATGTCATGAGCAAGAAGAGTTAGCAGAAGTTGAAAGCGGCGATTGCGAATAAGATTCTGATTGAAATTAGATTATTTTGTGTGTGTGTGTGTGTGTGTGTGTGTGTGTGTGTGCGCGCGCGCGCGCGCGTGTGTGTATGCCTGTGTGCGTGCGTCACTACATTTATATGTTTGTAATATTTTCTTCTATTGTACATAATATGGATATAATCAGTTAATACAAAGTTTCACCGAGAAATGCTATTTTTTTATTTACATAACAAACAAATAAAAAATAATTATAAATAAGTAGAAATAACATTAAAAATAACAAATAAAGAAACACTATTAATCACGTAAACACTATTAATAACTATTAATTACGTAATTACATACGTAAAAGACTTTTGCACAGCTAGAATCGCATTTTAAACCACTGTGCGACGGTGGCCCAGTGGTCACTATCGTAGGGCAAGACTTCCAACCTTTGAATTCCCCTATTGATGCGATCGGCAATGACCTCGTCGATGAGCGCGATATCGAGGTTCGAGTTCGCCGGATGGTAAGTAGGAATATCAGAGAAGAACAGCGAAGCTCTGTAAATTGCGCCCTGTAGGCGAAGCCAATCGTGGAGGGCAATGCCCTTGCCATTATTCACCTGGTTGCGCCAGGTGGAATGTTTGGCGTTTAAATCGCCGGCAATAATGTAATTATTGGCCTCGTCCACAAGGCGCAGCTGTGCAAAAAGATCCTCAAGATCACGCAGAAATAGGATCTTATCCTTGTTAAAACTATAGACCGCAGCGATCACGAGCGACCTATCATTCGCAAGATCGAGGCGCAGGGCGATCGCCTCGATCGATTTATCACTCGAGAACGACAGCTCAATCCTCGTAAACTTGTAGATGCGCTTTATGATGATGGCGACTCCACCACCAAGGCAGTTGTTTGTACGATCTCTGCGGATCGCCGTATACTGTGGAGGCAACTCCAAAATGTGACGGGGATTGAGCTTCGTCTCGATGAGGCAACAGATGTCTGGACGGTACCTTGTTAAAAACTGCTGCAGATACGCCCTCCTGTGCAAGCTGATGATCGAATTGACATTCGCCGAGATTATGAGTAGATTCTCCAGCGGGATCGACTGACCACCAGAAAGAGCCATTGGCTAACGGCGGGCTCCCCGTTTGCCTCCACGAGGACGTCTCGTAGCGACAAAAGGCGTGGTGTTCTCCTCATCCATAAATGATTGGAAGAGCAGTTCAATTTTTTCAGAGTTAGCGCTTATGCGCTGAAAAATTACGGGAATTTGCTCAGCAATTCCTTTAACAATACTGAGAATGTTATTTAGCTCAGTCTGCCGCTCCAGGTTGACCCCGGTGGCTATCATCGGGTGCTGCGGTGACCGGACCTAAGATAAATTGCAAGAGCTGGTTATACGTTCTCAAAATTATTTCTTTGCCAAAAATGAACTGATAAAATCGTTTAACCAGTGAGCTGTCATTAACGAGTATACTCGTCATGCGTATAAAGTAGTGACCATTGACTATTTAAGTTGTAATTTTTGAGAAAAACAAAACATATTCTCAAATTTCAAGATGTTTAGAATATTTTGAGGCGATGCCGGAATAAAATAAACACATAAAAAATATAAATAATTTGAGATGAACTCATGCGTCCCCGTATGCACGTTGAAACAGCTTACCAGTTCGCATAACGCATTTATTTATGTGTGATGATAACGTTTTTTAGATGTTAGCCTAAAAGGGGCAAAGGCAAAAGGCAGAAAGTTGATTTATAATAGGGTTCCTTCAGGTATGGTCAGTCATGGGAGAAATGCGTGACGCTGACCAGGCGCTGAGCCTATTGATAGTTGCTGGCCCGAAGTTACCTAGCTATAGAGTGCTGTAAATGCCAATTGTTTGATGTTAGAACCACGTGCTGACATTAGAGTGATGCCCCAATACCGTGCTGCCTAAAGAACAGTTATTTTATTGGGGTGGAAAAGGCAAGGATGCTTTCTGGTAAGAGGACTGTGATCAACCCTACAGCACCTACTCCAGAACTTCCTTAGTGTCAAGACAGGTAGAAAATATTTTGTCAGTAAGGAAGAACGTAAATCAGTGTGTGTTTAGGTCTCTCAGTCCGGGAATTTTGACGGTCACTAAAATTCATAGATATCCATAAAAACTTACGGTTGGAAGGACCGTCGGCCTCATGAACCCGTGACCGAGCTAAATTACTTTATAGCCCCGTACATAGACCAAGTGATCAACAGCTGGAGGAATCGTAGGGGTCTCTCGTTATTGTTATTAGCCAAAAACATGCGCTTTACACCCCCACACTGATACCACCGAAATCCACACCCACGAGTAAGCCCATAGGCCAATTTCAACACTCTACAAACTTCACACAAACCAATCAGAAGACAGTGAAATACCAACTCCCCTATTTTTCGAAAATATATAAGGGTTCTTTCGCATTTTCTAATTACTACAGTAGAACCCCGCTGTAATCAACTCAGAAAATCTTGACTCTTTCACTGTATTCAACTTTCTCCTCCAACGCTTTTCATCCCTTCTCTGCATTGCTAATGTATCTATCTTCTTTTATCAGAATGTTTCCCTCTGCGCATCGACAGGCGCAGAAAGTCCAAAATAGGTTGACACTGAGCATAATACTGGTTGGTATTTGTTTTGGTGGGGGGCGGGGAAGTTGACTACGGTGAAAGCGTTGAGTTGACTACAGTGAAATGTTGCCTACAACGGGGTTGATTACAGCGGGGTTCCACTGTATGCATCCACAAAACTTGGTGACTTCTTGAAAGCGAACTCGCGAGCAGTGCAGCAACTTTGAATTTTCGGTGATCTTGATCTTCATCTTGCTGTATCAAACCCCAAAAAGTGTGTGTCAGTGCATATCTTATCAAGTGTCAGCGGTTCTTATCAAGTAAGTACAGTGCAACGTAAAAATTTCAACTGCGTAAATATTATAAAGTTGCCCAGAAAAGTTCTGTGAATTACTATTTTTTTATTTTTAGTTCATTTTATCCCCAAAATGAGCAACTATAGCAGCGACGATGACATTGTTTCACCTACAATGAAGCGAAGACGTTTACAACTACTTTCATCGTCTTCTGAGGACGTCAGCGATGAAGACATTGAATCTGACACTGAATCCGATCACAGCATATTTGAATCTACTGACTCCGAGAACGACGAAATTGAGAATGAAAATCAGGGTATAAATGCTACCTGGAATACCACAGGAGGTAACAGAGAACCATTTCAATTTTCTGCGAATCCTGGCCAGCAAGAAATAGTACCAAGACGTTACAGAAATAAGTGTTTGTATTATATGGAAAAATTCCTAGATGACGAGCTTATTAGTATTATAGTAACGCAAACAAATTTATATGCTGAACAATTCTTACAAAGCCATCCTAATCTAAAGCCGCGATCAAGGGTGAGGAAATGGTATCCGACTAATAACAATGAAATTAGATGCTTTTTCGCGCTCTTGATCTTGCAGGGCGTCGTAAAAAAGCCTACTCTCCAAATGTACTTCTCAAACAGGGAATGTATTCGTACGCCGTTTTTTTCTAAAGTGATGACAGCCAATCGATTTTTATTATTGTGTAAATTCCTGCACTTCGAAGATAACCAACTTTGTGATGAGACAAGGCCAAGAACAAGAGTGAGTAAAATCAAAACGGTTTTGAACCATATTGTGAAAAAGTGTCAAACTTTATATATTCCGCACATGGATATTTGTATCGATGAGTCATTGCTAATGTGGAAAGGACGATTATCGTGGAAACAATATATCCCGTCAAAAAGAAGTCGATTCGGAATCAAATTTTTTGTTTTATGCGAGAGTGAGTCGGGATATATGTGGAATTTTTTCATATATACCGGAAAAGATACCGAATATGACCAACGATATCTGGAATTTAACATTTCTGCACGTATTGTGCTTCAATTATGTAGCGACCTTTTAGATCGTGGATACAGATTATATTTAGATAACTGGTACACGAGTATTCCATTGATAGAAAAACTATGCATGCACAAGACGGCGTGGTTGGAACCATCCGGAAAAGTAGGACTGGTATTTCTTCAGAAGTAATACAAACCCCTATTAGAAAAACCGAATGCGTTGTTAGGTTTAAAAATAAAATTATGTTAATGAAGTGGAAAGACAAAAGGGACGTTTATTTAGTAAGTACGGTACATAGTGATAACGCAATAGAAATAAGGAAAAGGAAAATAATAACAAAAAAACCCGAACTAGTAGTGGATTATAATAAAAAAATGGGTGGAGTAGATATGACTGACGGAATTATTATAGCGTACTCCACAGCAAGAAAACGACTTAAAAAATATTATAAAAAAATATTTCTCCATTTTTTGGACATTATTTGTCTGAATGCATATATATTATATAAAAAAAATAATGGAATATTATCGTTAGTCGTTAGGCGGGAATCATGTTCCGGATTACATACCCGGAACTTCGAAAACAAACAACCCTACGCGAAGATGTACACACTGTTATAAACGTAAAATCAGGAAGGAATCGCGTTACTGGTGTCCCATTTGTAAAGTACCATTATGTATAGTGCCCTGTTTCGCTGAATACCACTCCACAGAAGGAATTTAAATTCTTACTTTTATATGTATAATATTTAATTTTTATTGCGTTTTTAGTTTAATATGTATGTAATATATGTTTATGGTAACCAAATAAGTAAACATTAGTAATAAAATTGTCAATTTAATAAAATAAACCTATCTTTTTGATCCAATATCTTACGAGCGCAACTTACACTGTGATTGACGAGTATACACGTCATGGCTCGATTCTGGCGACACCAAACGGTGCGCGATCTCAAACGAGGGCGCGACAGTTAACTGGTTAAATCCAAAAATAATTGCCATTGCTTCTTTATCCAAGATCGAGCGATTTAACTCTTTCTTTGCGATTTTCTTTGACGCAAAGGCAATTGGTTTTTCTGTTCCATCTTTATATTTGTGCGACAAAATTGCTGACAATCCGTACGATGATGCATCACACGCCAATACCAGTTGCTCTTTTGGATCGAAATTCGCTAAGACCCTAGGATAGATCAACTCATCCTTCACCCATTTAAACGCTTTTCCGTATTGTTCATTCCATTTGAATTCGGTGGAGCTCGCACAATCATACAAAGCCTTCAAATTATCAGATCTATTATTCAAAAATCTAGCATAGAAATTAATTAATCTTAAGAATGAATTTAGTTCTTTAAAATTTTGCGGTCGCGGCGCGTTTATCATTGCGTCGACCTTCGACTTCGTTTTATGCAAACCGTCTTTGTCAATCACGAACCCCAGTACTTCGATTTTCTCTTTTAGAAATTTGCACTTTTTGTTCAGTTTCAACCCGCATTCAATCAAACGTTCGCACACCATTTCTGTTTTTTTAATACATTCTTCGATTGTACGCCCCATTACGTAAATATTATCGATATAAGCGATCGCGCCGTCGCACAGTGGTCCAGAGCGTGAATTTAGCTGTTCACGCACCTCGCACAGTTTTCAATCTTTTTCAAATCGTCACCACGGGCTCAAGACACACCGGATTTAGTTAAAAATTGGTATTCTATTATTTTTTTGGGTTGCTGATTACGAATCTGAACTCAAAAATTTTAAAAACAAAATGGCGGATTAAATATGGCGGACAGGTTTGTTTAAAAATTAATTGTTTTGCACAAAAATTAGTACCTATCCTAATGTTTTTGAGGTTGCTGATGACGAATCTGAACTCCAAATTTCAAAAAACAAAATGGCGGATTAAATATGGCGGGCAGAACGGTCTAAAAATTAATGGTTCCGCGTAAAAAGGAGTACGCAAACGGTGTTTTTTATTTGCTCTACAAACTAACTAGACGACATGATAACAAACATTTATTATTTACAAACAACAATGCCTGGTATTAATTAATAATTTTTTTAACTACTGCAGTGATTTTATTCATAATAGTGGAATATAATCATCTTATGGTAAATTCATAAACGTCCCTGAAAGTGTTGACAATCACCTCACTGCAAAGGGTATAGCAGGATAAGGTGGTCAAAAGTGCCCTTCAACCGATTTCAATGGGGGTGGTCTCATTCGATAGATAATGCTCGGCGATCATTGTGTACCAAATTTTAACCCTTTATATTGATCGCAAGGGTAGTTATGGGGATAAATGAAAAAACAGGTTTTTGGCCCTTTTTCCCCATTTATTGAGGTGTAAAAAATCTGAAAAAATTCTGGCATATTCTACACAGTACCGGAAATGTTGGAGAATTTTTTCAGATTTTTCCGTCGAAGTACCTAAGCATGAAAAATGGGCAAAGTAAAAAAAAACGGAAAAAAGAAGATTTCGTATCGAAATCTTCGAGGTACAACTTTTTGTTTTATATAGTAACAATCTAACACCTACGATTGTTATCCCCAATTTTTTTCAGATTTTTAAACCACCTGCGTCATTATGAAAAAAATCGAAAACCGATTTTCGGGACGTATTTTGATCTAAAACGCAAGAAGTAATTGTTATTTTTCCATTATTTTCATAGAGTATGTCCATTTTGTGGTTTTTAATGTTTTACCATTACAGATAATTTCATAACAATAAAAGGAATTGAGATAACTCACTTATCTGTAAACTGTGTGTTTCATTATGTTCCATAATTTTGGACGTTCTTTCAACAGCAGCAGTGGCGACGCGTCTAGAGTGTCTACTCTGGAACCGCTATGAACTTTTTTGTCGCGGGTTCGCGTCCCGGAAGGTATAAATTTTTTATCTTTTTTTTTAATCTGTAAATGCATAAAAATAATCAATAATCATTTTTAACAGCTATTGCGATAACCCTAAATGCATAAAAAATGTATATCGTATACAAAATAGTTTTAGTGCATATCTGTTGTTTTGCCGGCTCTCTCTAGCAATATGTTATCCCATGGTTACGGATATTTTTAAACATTTTGAATTACTGAAATGTTAACTTATTATGGTATATAAAAATGTATATTCGGCACCAAAGATCACAACACTTGCACTAACAGAGTATATGCACGTAATGGTTACTTTGCTTGCATGTTTCTTTCCCTTATATTCAAAGAAGAATCGTTGAAATGGAGGGGATATGCTCGAAACTTGGAAAATATGAATTTCTATTGGTTTGTATTATATTGCCATTTTTAATTTGTTAATTCTGAAATGAGCGTAGGGAAGACAGTTTATGGTTGGGTCTCCGCTATTGTCTCGAATGTGTCAAACCGATTTAATGCTGGGTATGTTACCATTTATGAATATTTGTACTTTTTTAATTATGTACAGTTCCATGTGACTAGGTAGAGACAGAAACCATTTAACAGTGAATTGACCAATATAACATAAATACCTATAGGGGATTAGCTTAGTACCTGCGCCAAACCTTCAATGCCAGCAGGTCATTGGTGAAGGCTTACGGACAGGAAGGGTTCGTGTGATATTGGAGCAGGCGCAATAAAATAATAAAGTCCTGCAAACTAAATTATATGCCTCTATTTCTTAAAGATATTTCGAAAGCGATACAAATGCTCATCAGTAAGATATCTAAAAGCTTAAGAAGTAAATTCGTATATAACAATAAAGCAATTTTAACGAATGAATCTATTGTACAGTTATGGCCCTCAAACGTATTATTCATTCTATATGACTTCGGAACAAATAAAAAACTAGTACTTATGAACTAGAACTTTTGTTTTCATTCAGCATGACTTCGGCAGGAATTTGTCAAGATATAAACTCCGTTTCTTTAGTGCCGAATATACATTTTTATATACCATAATAAGTTAACATTTCCGTAATTTAAATGTTTAAAAATATCCGTAACCATGGGATAACATATTGCTAGAGTGAGCCGGCAAAACAACAGATATGCACTAAAACTATTTTGTATACGATATACATTTTTTATGCATTTAGGGTTATCGCAATAGCTGTTAAAAATGAATATTGATTATTTATATGCATTTACAGATTAAAAAAAAAAAGATAAAAAATTTATACCTTCCGGAACGCGAACCCGCGACAAAAAAGTTCATAGCGGTTCCAGAGTAGACACTCTAGACGCGTCGCCACTGCTGCTGTTGAAAGAACGTCCAAAATTATGGTACAGGGTGTTTCAAAAATATTTGTCATGGCTTTCAGGGGTTGTTCTACACCTCTGGATCGATGGAGATTTGCAAAAAAAACCTGCCGCAAAATTCGGGAAAGGGTAGCAAATTTGTTTATTGGCTCATCGTATTCGTCTTGTTACGTAGGCAAAATGTCTGAGAGGAACCATGGGTCAGAAATGAACCGTTCGCTCGCAAATTAACTTTTAATTGGGCCTTCCGATTAAAATTTCGCCGATAGTTAAAGCAGAGGCGACGTAAACGAAGCTAGAAAATAGGGCACTGTGTCACCGAACCAGAAGAGAAGTGTAAGTGTTTATACTCTTCTTCCCGGGTGGGCCCTTGAGTGAACCCGACACCGAACGCAGGTCATTGACATTTTCTAGTCTTTTTCTCTCTCTTCAATTATGTTGCCTCTGTTTCAACTATTGGAGCTAGCAAGGGTATCTCATGTGTTTCCTTTCGAAAGGTCGGCCACTCGAAGGCTGTCGTATGGGCGAAACTTTAATCGTAAGGCCCAATTAAAAGTTAATTTGTGAGAGAACGGTTCGTTTCTGACCCATGGTTCCTCTCAGACATTTTGCCTACGTAACAAGACGAATACGATGAGCCAATAAAAAAAATGTGCTACCCTTTCCCGAATTTTGCGACAAGTTTTTTTCGCAAATCTCCATCGATCCAGAGGTGTAGAACAACCCCTGAAAGCCATGACAAATATTTTTGAAACACTCTGTACATAATGAAACACACAGTTTACAGATAAGTGAGTTATCTCAATTCCTTTTATTGTTATGAAATTATCTGTAATGGTAAAACATTAAAAACCACAAAATGGACATACTCTATGAAAATAATGGAAAAATAACAATTACTTCTTGCGTTTTAGATCAAAATACGTCCCGAAAATCGGTTTTCGATTTTTTTCATAATGACGCAGGTGGTTTAAAAATCTGAAAAAAATTGGGGATAACAATCGTAGGTGTTAGATTGTTACTATATAAAACAAAAAGTTGTACCTCGAAGATTTCGATACGAAATCTTCTTTTTTCCGTTTTTTTTTTACTTTGCCCATTTTTCATGCTTAGGTACTTCGACGGAAAAATCTGAAAAAATTCTCCAACATTTCCGGTACTGTGTAGAATATGCCAGAATTTTTTCGGATTTTTTACACCTCAATAAATGGGGAAAAAGGGCCAAAAACCTGTTTTTTCATTTATCCCCATAACTACCCTTGCGATCAATATAAAGGGTTAAAATTTGGTACACAATGATCGCCGAGCATTATCTATCGAATGAGACCACCCCCATTGAAATCGGTTGAAGGGCACTTTTGACCACCTTATCCTGCTATACCCTTTGTAATATTTAATTAGTTTAAAAATTAGGTTTTTCTTAGTCCTTCTCCTTTTTGCAAATCTTTCTCTCTTGTTGCTTCTCCTCGGGATCGGCGACCAAAAAATGAGATTTTCATATATTAGTATCCACATGAAATTTACTCTGTTAACCAAATAAGTTATATTATAGCAGTGAATACTTATCATACCTTACTAATAATAATGTATTTATTATAATTTTCTGCCTGTCGGCTACAAAATGGACTAGCCTTACATTCCGTCCTCACTCATCCCTCCATTCATTATACTCTTTATTCACACTTACTCATTGCACATATCTTTTCACCTTCTTAACCTATGTACTTTTTTACAGCACTAACTCTACCTTCTTACGTTTCTATTTTACTTATCCTCTATCTTACTATCCATTACTTACAACGCAGTTCTTCCCTATTTTATAGCTATTCACTGTTACTCTATAGTACCTTCTTCTTTACTTTCCTTTTTACATTTTTCCAACTTTCGCAACCACTCTACAATATTTTTTTTTCCGTTCCCTCCACCACTTCCTCCAATCTTATCTCCGTATCCTTAACCTTCTCACACTCTTCTACATAATGCTTTAACGTCGCCATTCCTCCCGCACACAGCCTACACGTTCTTTCCTCTATTCCTAACCAAAATTTATTGCTTTCCTCCATACTCCCACACCTCGCTCTCGCTACTAGTTTTTGACTGCCCTTTTTTCCGTTCTTTTCCAAATATTCCGGCATCCTATCCAGTCTAGTAAATTTGTACTTACAATTAGTATTATAACGAGTATTCTGAATCTTTTTATATTGCACCTGCCTCTGTACTTATAAATCTCGCTCCTCTAACAACTTTTCTATATCTACCTCTCTACTCCTATTATACTCCAACTCCATCTGACTCATACCATTTCTGTTTAAATATTCTTCCCTCTCCTTCCAACTATTTGTTTTAAACTTCCCCTTCTCCTTTTCTTTTAAACATTCTTTAACCAACTCCTTCCCTTCCTCCCTCCTCACTGATTCCTCATATCTTATTGCTCCCTTCCCTGTCCTTATTCTGATTTTCTTTTTCATTGTCTCCGCAAGCACAATATAGTCTGGAGTGCACCTCTCTAATCCCAACGTCCATTTAGCATATTTGACTAAAACACGCTCTACTTCTGCCCTTTCCTTATATCCCCATAGTTCCACCCCATATAACATTACCCCCATCACCAAATATTCGAACATAAGCATTCTCCATCCGAAACAATCCTTAAATTTCCTCTTCCCTATCCCCCATACTTGCCTAGCAACTACGTTTGCCCTTTTCACTCTTTCCTTTACATGCTTATTCATAGACCCATTACTCTGGAAGATTATTCCCAAATACTCGAACTCCTTCACTATCTCGATATCCTCTCCTTTCCACTTCCACTTAACACCCTTCCTTCTACCCCCTCCCCCCTTCTTAAATTCCATTATTTTTGTTTTCCCTATATTTAATTTCAAGTCTTTTTTCCCTAAATACTTTTCTAGCCTTCTTATCATTTCCTTCATTTCCTCTCCATTATTCGCTATCAGCGCTAAATCATCTGCATAGGCCAACGACCATAGCTTCCGATTGCCTACCACCATTCCTCCTACCTGGCCCTTCTCTAATTCCTCTTCCAGATTCGCTATGTACAAGGTAAATAACGTCGGGCGGAGGACGACGGCTGGAATGGCTCCTGGAGGCCAATCCCGGACTTGTCCGGGGGAGGGCTAACCTCCAGGAAAAACTCTGACCTAGCTGATGTCTGTCCCTAGCAGGTCTTGGGATCTGCTGGTCGCACGGAAGGCGTGGCAGAAAGGCCACTTTACTTACTAGGAGGAAAGTCCTGGCATCCGCAAGGGGGGAGGGTCCCTGCTTTGATGTCGCTGGGACCAAGATTAAAAATTGGGGGGGAGGGGAGGGTCCATGGAAGCTTTTCTTCCATGGGCCAGTGGGAAGGGTTGGCCCCAGAATTGCTGTGGTGCCGCTGGGTGTGCCAAAAGTTTTGATGGATGGACGGTGGAGACGGAGCGGCCACGTCCGGCGCAGCTGTCACCGGGTGGGCCACCGTCGGCGAGGGTGCCACAGACCCTGCATTTTGCAGTCCTGCCGGCCTCCGCGAGGAGGACCCGTGGGACGCCCACCGGCTTAGAGTCATTGGGCCGGGTAACTCCCGGCCGGGGTTTTTTGTATTTCTGGTTCTGTTGTGCCGGTGGGTGGGTCCTGCTCTGACTCCCGTCCATGAGCTCCCACCTTTTCTTGAGTGGTAGTAGCGGCTCCCACAGCTTTTGTTGGTAGAGCTGGGCTCCCACTCTTGGAGTGGTGGAGCATCAAGGGAAGAGAGAGAGAGAGAGAGAGAGAGAGAGATGAGGAGTTTTGAGACCGCAGAGAAGATTCTCTGCGAAGGGGCCGTCTCCCAAGGCGGCCCAGTTGTGGAAAGAGTTTGAGGAGTGCGGATGCCAGAGGCAAGCCGGTCTTACGGCTTGCGGGGACCCGGGCTTTTAGTGTTTGCGACCAGCAGTGACCTCGTAGATCTGCAAAGGGGGACTTCGGCGACGTTGGAGGCATTTCTGGCTAAAAGGTGCCCTTTGCTCTACCTCCAAGCGGTGTCCTCCGGGGTCAGTGTTTCTGCTTGCAGAAGCACTGGCGCGAACAGAGCATTTGGGTCAAAAGGATGGCTTTATTTTCTATGACGACCTGGCTAAACTCATTTTTAAATAAAACATGGATAGCACACTGAACAGTAGTACCGTTTACCGCACAGGGGGCGTCGGATCCCCCAGTGCCGGCGCAGATCTGAGATGTAAAGCGGGCCCAGCTCCGTCGTCATCCGATGACCGCGGCACCTCCGGGGTGAGCCACCAGGCCCCGGTTGCGTATAAAGCATCTGGTGACCAGAAAGAAAGAGGTAAGGACGCACCGGCAGCGATGCCGGTCGTCCCTATGTCTAGGACGGAGTTGCCAAAAGGCAACGGAGGGGTGGGCTCATCCACCACTGCTGCGAAAACGGGACTGGGGGTGGATCTTCGACCACTGCTGCCAAGGCAGCGGGGGTGAAGAAACCACCCAAAAAGGGCGAACCCGGGTTCGTCCCAATGAAAGAATTAAGGGAGCGATGGGAGGAAGAGCTCGTTGACGTCATCGCCAATCATTTGAAATTGGCGAATGATGACGTCAACAAGAAGCGAAAAAAGATTGGGACGGGAGCGGTTTTCGCGGACCCCATTAAGATGGGTCCGGGAATGAAGCCGCTTCCCAAATTAGAACAGGTCATAGCGCGCTATGCCGCTATGACCTCGGAAAAATGCGCCTCCGAGATCCTCAAATGTCTGGAGACGTTAGTTACGGTGGTCAACTCGGCCACCAATTTTAAAACCACCGACCTCCGGACAGTGAGGCTGATGGTAAGATCCGCGTTTGGCGGTATCAAAGGGCTGTCCGGCCGGGCTTTGAGGAGCTTGGCTCCGGACTTAGCCTCCAGGAAACTCCTGGAGCCGACGCCCAAGTCGGACAGCTCTGCGGACAGATACCGCGAGAGGGCCAGAAAGGCGGAGAAAGAAAGGGACTCCTTCAAGAAGGAGTCCGAAAAGTACAAGAGGCTATATGAGGAGGCCTGTGCCTTCCCTAAGCCTCCAGTAAAGGAAGACAACCTCCATGGCAGCGAGGGCATGGAGGTCGACAAGGCCCCCACTGGGTCCCAGGCTGAGACGCCTCAGCCTGGGTCGGGTCCCATGGGGGAAATAGAGATGCGGATGAGGAGCATGGAGTTGAATTTCAACTCCAAGCTCCTGGCCCTTGGCCGGGTCATCAAGCGGATCGAAGGTGCGGGAACGCCTCGACTGCTGAGACCACGAAGGCCAAGGTGCCGCTTCCCGCTCCTCCTCAAGAGAGCGGGAAGAAAAAGAAGAAAAAGAGGAAGAAAAATGGTTCCAGGGCCGAAACCTCGGGAGCGACGGCAGCCTCGCAGGCTCCTCCCGCTCCTCAGAGAGTTCCGCCTGCGGAACCTAGAAAGGAGACCTGAGTGGAGGTGGTGAAGAGGGGGAAGAAAAAATCTTCTCCCCCGCAGCCTGCCAAACCCCTGGCTTCAATGAAGAATGCGACGAAAGCGGGCCCCGGGGGTGGTCAAAAGGTGGCTTTACCACCTACCAAGACCACCCCCAAAGGGATGCCTGGCCGGTCTGAGCAGCCGCAACTGCCGCGGCCGCCGAAAACTTCGGCGATCACGGTCTCGGCGCCGACCGGCCAGGAGAACATCCTGGGCCTGCTCTATGCAAGGCGATGTCCCAGGTGGACCTTAAGTCCCTGGGCATCGAAAAAAGCTTGAGGCCCAAAAGAGCGGTCACCGGAGCCCTCGTCTTTGAGGTTCCGGGACCCGACAGCCTCCTCAAGGCTGCCGGGCTTTTGGCCGCCCTTCAAAAGTCGTTAGATGGGACGGTGGTGAGGGTCACCTGTCCTCAAAAGACCGCGGAGCTGGGCATCACGGGCCTGACAGAAATGGCAGGCCTGGATGACGTCCGCGGGAACCTCCAGAGGATGCCCTCCGGACTTTTCTCGGCGTGGGTCCGATGCCCTCTCACCGCTGGAAAAGCCCTGGAGAAAGGTGGACATATAGATGTCCAGTTTCTCCGGGCTAATGTAGCGGTCTTTGAGAGAAGACTACAAAGTGAGAGAGATACTTCTCTCAGAGGAGAAATGGAGGGCCGTGGCGACCTTCTGCGAGGAGGTTCTCCTGCAGAAGGAAGCCGCGGAAAGGGAGCAGGAGGGGCTCAGGGAGGCGCCCAGATCTGCTCGCCGTCCGACTCGGGCGAGGAGACCGTAGTCCTGGGGGGGGGGGGGGGGTGTCATGATGTGAGCATGCGCATCGTGGCCTCCCTTGGATTACCGAATGGCGTCTACCCTGCGCCCAATGCAACTTTGTGTATAGATTTTATTTATTTATTTATTCTGAATGTGTGTGTGACTGTATTTATTGGCATGAATGTGTGTGTGAATGATCAAGGGTATCTTTCAGGGAGGGCTTTATTATGCCTGCGGAAGAGTTGCGAGTCGGTGCCCGGGGTCCGCCACTAAAAGACTCGGCGAGGTTGCCATGGGGTTTTAGTGGGTAAGAATCCCACACTACCCGTCGCCCTCCTCAGGCGGTGGTTGTCTTTTGAAGATTTCCTCATGTTAAAAGAAAAATAACGTCGGGCTCAAGGGACACCCCTGTCTAACCCCCTCCTTTGTCCAGAACACCACCGATATCTTCTCTCCCACTCTTATCTTGTTTGTTGTTTCCTCATATAATTCCTTTATCCCTTCTACCAATCCCTTCCTAAGCCCTCTTCTTTCCATTTCCTTCCATAATTTCTTCCTTACCACCGTATCGAAGGCTGCTGTAAGGTCCACAAACAAGGTGTACAGTTTCCCTCTCTTTTTCAGCAACTCCTTTTCTACCGCATGTTGCAGTATATACGCACAGTCTAAGGTGCTTCTATTTTTCCTGAACCCGTTCTGAGTCTCCGGGAGTAGCTTCCTACTCTCCACTTCCTGCCTCAACCTATTATTCAGAATCATCGCATACACCTTATAAGCCGTACTGAGTAGCGATATACCCCTGTAATTTTTTACCTCGTCCTTGTCTCCCTTCTTACAAATCGGTATTATGATTACCTTCCCCCAATCCGACGGCAATCCTTGACCCTCCCAAATTTTCTTTATTAGCCTGAACAGAGCACTCCTTGCCTGACCTTCACTATACTTCCATGCCTCCCCTGGGATCCCGTCCGCTCCACATGCTTTCCCCGTTTTAATTCGATTCAGCTGCATCTCAATCTCTTCTTCTGTGATGTTTTCCACCTCCTCTTCTTCTTCTACCACCACTCTTCTCCGCTCTCCTATACACTTCTCCTTACTTCCATTCAGCAACTGCAAAAAATGCTTTTCCCAATCTTCCATCCTTATGTTTCCAGCCACTTCTCTAGCCCATCTCGGTTTCTGATTTTATCTTCCTTATCTCCTCCAATTCCTCTTCTTGTTTTTCTTTTTCCTTTTCTTTGCACATCTTATTAAATTCCTTCCTTTCCTCCAAGTATCCTTGCCGTGATCTTTTCCCCTCTTTCCACTTTCTATAACTTCTTGCTAGCTTCCTTTTCCTCCACGTGCATTCCCTGTCCCACCAGAACTTTTCTCCTAATCTCCTATTTTTTACTTTTATTGTTTTACTTATCGTACTCTCTACCATTGCCTTTCTCAGTTCTACCCATCTCTCTTCTATTCCCCCTTCTCTAAACTGGCTGCTTTCCAATCTCTCGTTAAAGGTCTTCCTACTGTCTTTATCCCAAAGGTATATCGTCTTCGTTACACTCTTACTTCGCAGCCTCTCTTCTCTTCTCTCCAAACTTAGTATTACTGCTAGCGGTTGATGATCAGCTTCTATCCTTTCTTCTACTTTGAACTGGTCAATCTTCTCTATCGTTTCCTCATGTACCACAACGTAATCTATGACCGATGGTCCTCTCCCCCCGATGTAAGTGAACTCACCCTCTCTGTCTCCATTCCAGTTTCCATTTAAAATGTGCCATGCTCGCTCCTCTATCATACTTACTAACACCTCCCCTTCTCCATTTACCACCGCGTCCTTTGATTTTCTCCGTTCTTGCTCTTCCTCCTCCCCGTTTCTGTACAAACTTCCTTTCTTCCCTGTGCGAGCATTAAAATCATTTCTTCGTCTAAAATCCTCCTTATTCTACTCATATAGCCTTTATTGTATATTGTCCATACTCTCCATTCTTTTCCCATTATCTTCATCCATCTCTCCACCATACCTTCCTCTTCTCTAGTTTCTCGCCTCGTACTCCAAATCTTGTTGACTCCTGTAATTATCCCACCGCTTGCTCTTCCCTTCCTCATTTCCTTCTTTGCTGCTCGACATCTCCACTTAAAACCTTTTGGTAGTTTCTTGGACAGCTGTTCCCATGTCTTCTCTTCTACCCATGTCTCAATTAATCCCACAAAGTCATACTGTTCAATATATTCCCAAAATTCTTTTCCCTTATTCGTAACACCTGCAACACTCCAGAACATGAATTTTATTTTTGTCTTCTTCTCCGTCCGCTCACTCCCTTATTTTTCATCCCCTCTAGTTTACCTCTTTCTCCTTCATCTCCCTCTCCCCTCTCCCTTTCTGCTCCCCTTCTCCTTCTCTTTCCCTTCCTCTCCCATTCCTAAGTACTTCTTCTTCCTCATCCCACTTCCACCATTCTCCGTCTATCTGTATTCTTCCATATGTGACCCATGTTCTCTTTCCTTTCCTCCCTTCACTCTCTGCTATGGTCCTTAGTTTCCACATCATCTTCCTTTCCTTGAATGTTAGGTCATCCTCTATTCTCTCCCTCCTGCCCCTGGGTTCTTCTTCCCCTCCATTATTCTCCTTTTCTGCTCCTTGTTGCCCAGCCTTACCACTGCTACTCCCCTCTCCTCCCCTCTCCATATCCCTACCTTCCTTATACTTTCTATTTCAATTTTCTCCTCTTTATTACTTCCTTTTTCATTTCTTCTCCTTCCCTTTTTATCCCTTTCACCACAACATTCTGTTTCCTCTCTTCTCTGTCTTTTTTCTCTAGTTTTCTTTCTATCTCTTTTAACCTGCACCCCTCCTCTCTTTCCATTCCTTTCTTCTCTTTTGCCTCCCTTTCTTTCTCCTTAAGCTCCAAATCTTTCATTGTCCTCTCTACTTCCTTTAGCTCTTGCCCCTTCATTCCCCCAACTCTCTCCTCAGCTCTTTAATTGCCCCCCATATTTCCTCCCTCTCTTCTTGCCACCTTTCGTCCCTTCTGTTCATTTCTTCCCTCATATTTTCTATTTCTTCTTTGATCTCTTTCCTCCCGGTTTTCTCCAATCCTTCTACCCTCTCTTTTACCTCTTCATTGCCCCTTTCCATCTCCTTTCTCATGTCCCTAATTTCTTTTATTATTTGCAAATCTATTTCGCCCCCCCCCCCCTCTCCCCCCCTTCCTTTAACCCTTTTTTAGGTGACCTCATCGTCTTCTCGCTTTTCTTGAAAGCCCTGCCGCTGTTATCCTCCTCTGTCTCCTCTTCCCTGCCTTCCGCCACCTCCCTTTTTCTCTTCCAAAAGCCCCCCACACTGCTTGAACTGTCCCTCCTCTCCCTTCCTAATCTTACCGCATTTGTGGGCCTTCCCCTTCTTACCTCTCCTTCTATTTCACTCCTTTTCCCTCCTACAGCCTCCATTTTGTATCTTTTCTTCCTCTGTTTCCTACTTCCAAACTTTCTCAACGCAGCCTTTTTTCTTGCCTATCCTTATCTAGTCTGGTCTCTGCCTTACCTATCCCGCCTGCCTTTCCTAATCTCTTCCTTACCGATCTATCCTTCTTTATCCTCTTTACCTGCTCTGTCTTCTTTTTTTTTCTCGCTACTTCTCCTGAATGACCCCCCTTGTCCTCTCTCTTCCCTTCCTCGATCTTTTTGCCTTCCAAAACCTAACCTCACTTTTCCTCCCTACTCGTCACGTCTCCCTTTCCTTTTTAATCCTTTTCCCTTGCCCACTATTCTCACCCTTCTTCTCCCGAATTTTTCCTACTCACTTCTGCTCAGCTTCTCCCTTCTTTCTATCCCTCACTCGTTTTCTTCCTTTATATTTTCTGTACGCCTCTTTCACTAGTCCTCCTCCTTCACACCCGGAAACGGAAGTCCACTAATAATAATGTTGTTCGCCTATTTCAAACACCGAACTTCAAAAGCGTGAAAACATTCAGATATTTCCCTTAAAAGGAAGTACTATTAGAGCAATTAAGAATTTTGTGAGATTTTTACTTTTTGTAGAGCGAGTCACCATTAATTGATGATCAAGTACCCATAAATAATTTCTTGAAAAATTATTTTTTCAACCGTTTTTGGTTGATTTTTTAAACACATGTTTTTTGGCTTACATTGCTAACTTCAAAATGGAAAAACTAAAAAGTACCCTTCGGGAACTTTGAAGATGTTCAGTTTAAACTGTGTAAAAATAATTCCTGCCAAAATTGGCTTCATCTACCTGCACCTTTTGTTGATACCGTGCAATAAAAAGAAAATCTCATTGGCATTAACGAGGACGAAGACTTCTAAAGCATCACTTTTATTACTTAATTGCTTTATTGTTAGGATGCGAGCAAAGACGAATGAGCTAGGTTATCCGATTGAAAGGAAATCCTAGTCTTCGCCGTGCAGGGTTCACTTAAAAATCAAATAACTTATAAGTATCGAAAGATATTCGGCTAAAACTTTCCACATATATTCCTTAGACTATATAGAAGTTATGTCTGCAAATATTTCTTGCGTCTACCTGCGCCTTTCATTGTTATACCTATCGAAAATTTACGAGACGGTCCGGCGGCAGCGCCTTGCCGAGGTGCGCGCGACTCTGTAAACAATAAAAATTCGTCCGAGGCGGATCCGGGCGGATTTGCTTTTTGCAGGATCGTTTAGGGGAAGGTTTACAGAAAAGGGTGGTGTTAATTAGAGAGTGGGATTATGTGGGACTAACAATAAGAAGATATTGACTGCAAAAGATAAAAAACTTCGACGATTTTCTTCCATGTTTTCAACATTAATTTTTGAATAAACTACAAACAGTAATTTTATGTTCGACACGTGAATTTTTATCGCGGAAGAATGCTCTTCAAATGGAAATAATAATTGTTAAAAAATATTGCATAGTTTCGCCAGAATGTTAGAAAGAAGACAACGTGGTTTTTCGATAGAAAAAGGCCTCCAGAAAAAGTTTCAACTTTAAGCGTTTGTTGTAACTACAATTTTTATCCGATTTCAAAAATCTTTTCGGTTCTGAGGTCGGTGGTTATTTAGGAATCGATATATGCAAAAAAAATCGAAATTCCAAAATCGACTTTTTGACTTTTGCGCGGCTAAATGCACATTTTGGACCACTGTGCGTCGATTCCTCTCAGACATTCATCCATTTTCCTTTGTACATCCGCGGGCGTGGGTGAAACCCCTTCCGGAATCTTTTTGTACCGAAACAATCCTTTATGCGTTACGATTATCAATAATTCCAAACAACTCTCATCCACCGGAAATTGCATGTAACAATGGAACATGTCCAACTCTGTAAAGTAACAGCCTCCCTGCATCTTTGCGAAAATATCATCAATTGTATGCAATGGATATTTATCAATAATAATGTGCGGGTTTAACGTCAGCTTAAAGTCACCGCAGATGCGCAATTTGTCGTTACTTTTAAAAGTTGGAACGATCGGCGTTGCCCATTCGCTAACTTCGACTGGCTCCAAGTGTCCAAGTCCGACTAGTCCATCTAATTCTTCCTCAATAAGCAGTTTTAACGCGTGTGCAACCGTTCTGCACTTTATCGCGATTGGTCGCGTTTTTTCTTTCAAATAGATTTTTGTTTTACTTTTATTATACAATCCCGGCTCTTCACTGAATAAGTCTTTATACTTGCAATAAAAGTAATCCTCAATTTTATCTATTTCTATTTTATTCACCCTATTTTCGTTTTGCCTAACCATTAGTGGCGAGCATCCGAATGCTGCGAGCCACTGTCGACCAATCAATATCGGACCAGTACCGGGTAAAACAAAACAGTATAGGTTTCGCGTTTTTCCGTTGAAACTGACCTTTAAATCAGTTAACTTTCCGAGCGGACACAAGGCCTTACCGTCGTACGTGTTCAATTCAGATTCCGTTTTAACCATTTGCTCATCACGTAAATACTTTTCTTTTTCGACTTCCGAGATAACCGTCGCGAAAGTACCCGAATCTATTTCCATATTTATGTTTTTCCCATTGATCGTCACATGGATATACAGTGCGACCTGGGAATAGGAACGCTGAGAATGACTGAGAATAAGAACACTTCCCCAGTCTGGTGTTCGCTCACGGTCCCCCACTCCGACTTAATTTCCGAGAGCGCTTTATATACAAACGCATAACTACATGGAAACATACAACGCTTTTATTTATATGGGTGAGGATGGCAACACTCATTTGAATGGCCGCACTCATGGTGGGGGTACTCGGCTTCCGAGAAAAACACTTCCCCGCGGCGGCTTTTCCGTTCTTATTCACAGGTCGCACTGTACATCGGTTGCGCGCGCACGCATTCGTCACTCACACACGTGCTTCCATACTTACGCTCGCTACTCAATCAAGTGTGAAAAAGTCTCGCTGGTGGGATGTACTCTGCGCTGAACCGTCGGTATCGTTTACTTCATCACCTCCTCCGAGCTTGTGTACGCCGCTCCAGGGTAGGCAAGCTGCCGTGTTATGAAAAAGGACTGAAAACAGCGCCGCTTGTATTCCCGGGGACGAACTAAAGGCATACATTCTTGTATAGCATGCCTATCTATATTAATGTATACTCAATGGCTGTATTTAAGAGCTTGTCTTGTTTTCTTTACAATTTTATTTTAAAATGAAAATAACGTTATGTTTCAATTAACAATTTTTTATTAATGTTCACAATAAAAAAGAATTATAATTTACATGCATAGGTATACATAGATGTACATAGGAACTCAAATACTTTCTAACCTCCACTTTCTATACAGAAAATAACCGAACGTTTTTTCCTTTGCATCATACTTAGAAAATGGAAACAACTCAAATTACAACAGTATTTTAATAATTATAATAAATATGAGAACTATGACATAAATAATAATTATGTCTGAAGTTCTTTTGACTACATACTTTCGTCTTGAGCGATTTACTTTTACCCACAATGGCGGTTCGGAACAAAATTGACTGTTCAGTTGTAGCGGTAAGAGAATCACACCGATTCTCTCTTGCAAATGTAGTTGAAATTCGTCAATTCGGTGTGCATGTAAGAGTAGCGTCAGTATCGCCACCTGGTTTTCCCGGGGCGCGTAACTAGGAACCGCTGAGCCCATTACAGCTTGTCGACCCTGCGCCGCTCCTTTTCGGCCCCCTCTTCTTCTTGCAGACTCGTTCCAGGTGCCCCTTGCCACCGCAGTGGTTACATTTCAAGTCTCTGTATCGACACTCAGCGCGCACGTGGTTCCTTCCTCCACAGCAGTGACACGCGATGTCGCTTTTGTTTTGGTTTTGCGATCGCTGTTGGCCGCCGCTGCACAGTGGTTTAAAATGCGATTCTAGTTGTGCAAAAGTCTTTTACGTATGTGATTACGTAATTAATAGTTATTAATAGTGTTTACGTGATTAATAGTGTTTCTTTATTTTGTAACGCTCGGTGCGACGCTCCGCGATTCCGCGACGTTACGGGGGAGGGTTTCCCGAAAACAGGCTTTCCTGGACAGGATCGAAGAGAGGAAGAGGAGAGGGTGGTCACTAGGGAAGTCAGGGAAGGAGGGGTGCCGTTACCGCGAAGGCTACGTCTTCCCCTCTTTGTGGATGGGCTTGGTGAAGGATGTGAAGAGAGAGAGGTGCCGTTACCGCGAAGGCTACGTCTTCCTCTCTCGGTGGATGGAATTTGTATCGGGGTTGAAGGATGCAGAGAGAGAGAGAGAGGTGCCGTTACCGCGAAGGCTACGTCTTCCTCTCTCGACTCCTCTGCTAAGGAAGGGGTGTTTGGCGAGGTCGCGTCTCGTAGGAGTGCCGTTACCGCGGAGGCTACGTCTTCTCCGTACGAGAGCTACTGTCGCAGGTGTGGAGTCCAGGAAGAACTCTGCTTGATTCCGGAAAAAGGGCCTCCTTATATTCCTCTTTCCGCTTCCGGGCCTGACCAATCAGGGTCGCTCCCGGCGGAAAGGGGGTAAGAGGCCGGGTGGAGGGGCGCGGGACCTCCGGGCGAGGTACCTGCCGCTCCTCGGTGGTAGGCGAAATTCGCGTCGCGTTACAGCTCTCCCCCTCTGGACCCGTGTAGTCGTCCTCGATGCGGCGTCCAGGATGCGGTGAGGTCGTCTCGGTGTTTCCATGCGAAGGCGTCCTCGTTTCCGGATAGGGGCGATTTGATCACCCGGGGCTTCCGTGTCTCCAATCTGCAAGTCTTCGCAGTATCACCTAAGGGCCGTCGCGCTGTGGAGCAAACTTGGCGATAACGCCCTTGGTGTTGCTGAGGAGGTGACTCTGGACCCACACTAGGTCTCCGGGTTGGCGTCCAGGTTCCGGGCAGCGGGATTGGTCGGCAATTTCTTCTCGTTTTTCCTGGACCTGGTCCTGATGGTCTCGAGCGGCTCTGAGCGTGTCGGCCAGTTGGAGTAGCTGTGGAGCGATCTTTGGAGTACTCTCCGTGATGTTCGTCCTCCTTCTCCCCCTGGACTAATGCCGCCCTGATTGCAGAACTATTGAGTTCTAGAGCCTTGTCGTCCCGGAATGACACGTCCAGTGTCGCCAAGTCCAGCCGGAAACATTTGTCGAGCAGCTCATCTATTAGCTCGAGTTGATCATTTGATGATGCTGCATGTGTTTGTGTCTGGTGCCTCTGGTTTGTCGACGTTGGTGGCAATGGATTCCTCAGGGGTGGAACTTCCTGTGCCGTGCTTACTTCGGCTACCGTTGCGTCTTCTCGGGACTGATGTCTCGATGAGATCGCTGCGTGGTTTGACTCGTACCCGAGTAAATGCGTTTTCCCTGGTTCGTCGATGAAACTCCAGGCTCTTTGTGGGATGTTTAAGACAATTCCAGCATTTTCTAGGAAGTCAATCCCCAGAAGTGTCCTATTTCCCTCGGCTTCCGGCAAGGCGATGAAAGGGGACGTGATTTTTCGTCCTTCCAGTTCCACTGTTAGCTGTGTGTACGGTACCGTGTGTGGCCGGGGGTTCCCATCTGCGAAAGAGATGATTAATCTCCTCGTTTCAAACCTTACCCCTTTCTCCAGGAGTGCTTTGTGTAGGCTTCCGCTGGCTACGCTGATTTTTGCTCCTGTATCAAAGAAGGCCTCTCCCCTTAGACCGTGTGTTGTTATCTTCACGATCGGGCGGCTGCTGTATTCGGCCATATTAAGGGAGCAAAAATCCACAGCTTGGATGTTTGGATCCTGTTGATTGCACTGCGGGCAGCGGCTTCGGGTAAATCCGACTTTCCCGCAGCCGTAACAACGGAGGGTGGACGTTTCCGTCTCGGTGCGTTGCTTCCTTTGTCGGCACTCTTCCATCGAGTGGCCAGATTTTCGGCAGAACGCGCATCTTGGGGGTTTGTCCCGTGTTTCGTTCTGTGCCGGGGTGTTCCGCTGCTCTCTAGCTTCTAGTTGCAGTGCCTCCAAAATTCGCGCTCTTCCTACGAGATCCGTGAAACTTTTTACGGTGTCTCGCGGTACCTTTTCGCGAATGTCGAGTCGGAGGAGAGCGTAGACCATGTCCAGCTCGATTTCCTCGACGTGGTGGTGCGGCAGTTCTGCTAACAGCGCTCGTTTTTGCGAAACGAACGTATCCGTCGGTGTGCGCGGTCCTTGCTTCGTGGCGAAGATCTCGGCATAAATTGTCGGCGCGGCTCTTCTCGGAGCGTAGGCGTCTCGTAGTAGTTGCGTGGTTTGTTGCCACGTCCGGACGCTCGTTTTAACTCCTTGCCACCAAGTTGCGGCCTCTCCTTCCAGTAATAGTGGTAGGCCTTTGATGGCGTTGTCGTCCGTTATGCCTTCAATATCTTTGTAAATAGATATCGTGGCGACAAAATCCTCCAGCTTTGTCCTGTCCCTGGTTCCATCGAAACGAGCCTGGCAGCGCGCGAAGCTTCCTTGTACAGGAGCTGGGGATGGGCTCCTTTGCCCAGTCACGGCGGCGAGCAGCCGCTGTAACTGATCCTCAGTCAGCTGGACAGCCATTTGATGCCGTGGACTCCTTCGCGGTGACTCTGCTGTTCTCTTCTTCGACGCCGTCTTGTTCCTGATTCAGGCCTCGAGTTGGGCGCCAATTGTAACACTCGGTGCGACGCTCCGCGATTCCGCGACGTTACGGGGGAGGGTTTCCCGAAAACAGGCTTTCCTGGACAGGATCGAAGAGAGGAAGAGGAGAGGGTGGTCACTAGGGAAGTCAGGGAAGGAGGGGTGCCGTTACCGCGAAGGCTACGTCTTCCCCTCTTTGTGGATGGGCTTGGTGAAGGATGTGGAGAGAGAGAGGTGCCGTTACCGCGAAGGCTACGTCTTCCTCTCTCGGTGGATGGAATTTGTATCGGGGTTGAAGGATGCAGAGAGAGAGAGAGGTGCCGTTACCGCGAAGGCTACGTCTTCCTCTCTCGACTCCTCTGCTAAGGAAGGGGTGTTTGGTGAGGTCGCGTCTCGTAGGAGTGCCGTTACCGCGGAGGCTACGTCTTCTCCGTACGAGAGCTACTGTCGCAGGTGTGGAGTCCAGGAAGAACTCTGCTTGATTCCGGAAAAAGGGCCTCCTTATATTCCTCTTTCCGCTTCCGGGCCTGACCAATCAGGGTCGCTCCCGGCGGAAAGAGGGTAAGAGGCCGGGTGGAGGGGCGCGGGACCTCCGGGCGAGGTACCTGCCGCTCCTCGGTGGTAGGCGAAATTCGCGTCGCGTTACAATTTGTTATATTTAATGTTATTCCTACTTATTTATAATTATTTTTTATTTGTTTGTTATGTAAATAAAAAAATAGCATTTCTCAGTGAAACTTTGTATTAACTGATTATATCCATATTATATACAATAGAAGATAATATTATTACAAATGTATATGTATAAATACAGACATATGTCAATATGCAAGAAGGAAAGGAAATTAAGAGACCTTCAGCTATCTGGTGCTATTCGTGCAATTAAAAAGAAGTGATTTTTCCTTTAAAAAGTGCTAAATATTTAAAACAAAATATGGATCATATATTAGAAGGCAAGTACAATACAGATATCACACTGCATAATTAATTAATAGTTAATTCTAATTACTTAATTAGAATAAATAGGCACATATTCCAGTCACGATCAATTAATACTAGTATTTATGTAAGGAGCGCGCTCCTTAATTCGTTTGAATCCTCCCGCTCAATACAGCGAGTCGATGAGTAAGGATCGGCAGTAGCGTCAGAAAAACAAAAAACCAACGATTCTCGAGACACGTGTGAACACTACTTTTATAGTTTTTAAAATTACTTTTTTAGTTAAGTGAATAGCTATACAACCTCCAAGACTGCGAAGAACAAACTTCGAATGTTGTTTCCTGTATTCTTACAGTGAAACTTTTCAGTTTGTCATTCATTCAGCCGGTGATTCAATAAAACATTACAAAACAACATTCTCGTTTAATAAGCAATGGAGAAGTTAAGGTTTGAATTTAAAATGAGAGGAACTGCGGACGGAAAATCTAATGTTTTGTGCATAACCTCAATAGAAACACCAGATGGACGTAGGTTTACTATACCAGATGAATTACAGCCAGTAACGTTGCACAATGAAATAAATAATAAACCTGCGTTTACAAAGATAAGGAAAACACTAACAAAAAGGAACCAATTCAGGAAAATCTGGATAACCCTAGATGAAAAAATGAGAGGAAAATACTTGGACGAAGAAAACAATATGCAATTTAATGACTATTTCTTAGAAGAAATACCAAGTAAAACCGAAGAAACAACTTCGGCACAGGATTCTTCTATAGAAAAACTGTTAGAAACATTGATTGAAAACAGCAAGAGAGTAGAAGACAAATCACTAGATAAAATTGCAAAGGAAATCACCATACAAAAATTTAATAATAAAACACAGAATGCAAGTCAATGGATGGATGAATTTGAAGAAGAATGTGAAAGATACAATATATCAGAGAATAAAAGAAAAATTAAACTACTGAAGCTCTTCCTCGACAGGTCTTGCCTGGATTGGTATGAATGTGTTTTAATTAAATTAACAATAAACTCAGAGTGGGAGGAATGGAAAAAAAAGTTTTGTGATACCTTCGCAAATAAAGGTTGGTACCCAATCAGATATGCAATGATGTTTAGATATCAAACAGGTTCTCTGATAGAATATGCATTGAGAAAAGAAAAGCTACTTCTAGAAACAAGAAGATCAATTGATACTGGGACTTTAATTGATCTCATTGCAGTTGGGTTACCCAATTTTGTAAGTGATAAAATCGATAGAGGAACTCTGCTTGAGACAGAGGATTTATACAATGAGCTAGGAAAACTAGAGCATCTAGTTTACAAAAATTTTAGTGAAATCAAGAAGACAAACGTACAAAAGTTAAAAACAAAAGTGCCATGCGCTTTCTGCAAAGAAAAGATAAAAAAAATCCGCTTTCATCCAGAAGAAGACTGCTGGTTCAGAAGTAAGGAAGGAACAGAAAAAAAAGTAAATAACTCTTTATTTGAAATTGAAGCAGAAGGACAAGACCCAAAAAACTTACAAATACACCATTGATCAGTTTGAAGATAATATTAAATGGAACTTTTGAAATAAATGGGGTATATGACACAGGATCGAACGTGTCACTCATCAACTCAAAAGTACTGAAACTAAAATTAAAAAAGGATAATCATAATGGAAAAGTTAATCTTAGAACGATTAATGGTGTTAATGTGACAGAACAATTGATAAAAATGAAAGCAAAAATTTTTGAAATAGAAAAAGACATCAATGTCTTCATTATAGACAATGAAAATTTTAAATTTGATTTCCTCATTGGTCTAGATATTATAAAAAAATTTAGATTAACTCAAGATGAAAACTTAAAGATAAGACAGAAAATGGAAAAGGTTATCACTGGTCATGAAGAACATGAGAAAGGGGACACAGAAATTCCTGAGGGTGCTAATGAAATAAATAGACAAAAATTACCAATAGAGAAACAAGAAGTTTTCTATGAAATAAATTTTAATGAAAATTTAGATACAAAAAACTTTGTATCTATAACGGAGCACCTGGATAATGAAAAGAAAAATTCAATCGATGAATTAATAAATAAGTATAAGCATGCATTTGCTAAAGACAAATATGATATTGGCACTGTAAAAGAATATGAAGCTAGAATAGATCTGACAATAGATAAATATTGCAGCAAGCGACCGTACAGATGCACAATACAAGACAGGAAGGAAATAGAGCAACAGATATCGGAGCTGTTAAAGAGAAACCTTATAGAGGAATCGTACAGTCCTTTCGCAGCTCCAGTGACTTTAGCATTTAAGAAAGATGAAAACAAAAAGTCACGGCTTTGCATTGACTTCAGAGACCTTAATAAAATTATAACACCTCAATCGCAGCCATTTCCGCGAATTGAGGATTTACTAACAAAAACAAGAAACTGTAAATACTTTTCAAAACTAGACATCAATTCGGCGTTTTGGTCTATTCCACTAAGAGTAGACGACAGGAGCAAAACGGGGTTTGTGACTCAAGAGGGGCATTATCAGTGGACATGTTTGCCCTTTGGGATGAAAACATCACCAGCCATCTTTCAGAGAATATTAAGTAATATAATAAAAAAACATGAATTGTCGGAATTTACGGTGAACTACATAAACGACATATTGATATTCTCAGAAACCTTTGACGAACATCTTAGACATTTAGAAAAGTTGCTGAAGGCTATCACACAAGAAGGATTTAGACTAAAATTCTCAAAATGTATGTTTGCGTCGAATTCAGTAAGTTATCTCGGGCACGTTATAAGTTATAATACTGTTGAACCAATGAAAGATAATCTAAGAGCAATAGTTGATTTTCCAACTCCAACAACTCAGAAAAATATACGTCAATTTCTGGGAAAAGTAAATTTCTATCACGACTACGTACCTAAGATCGCTGTCATATTGGAACCGTTGCACAACCTGTTAAGGAAGGACCAAAAATTTGTATGGTCGCAAGAATGCCAAAACGTTTTTGACTACCTAAAGGAATTTTTATGCACTAAGCCAGTATTAACAATTTACGACCCTTCGTTACCGATAAAAATCTATACAGACGGCAGTATCCAAGGATTAGGCGCCGTACTAAAACAGCCTCAACCAGAAAGTGGTATAGAGAAACCAGTCGCCTATTTTTCAAAAAAATTAAATAATGCACAAAAAAAGAAAAAGGCAATATATATAGAAGCTCTAGCAATTAAAGAAGCAGTACAGTTTTGGCAATACTGGCTTATGGGTAGATCTTTCGAAGTTTACTCGGATCATAAGCCATTAAAAGACTTAAACATAAAAGCCAGACCGGATGAAGAGCTAGGCGACATTACATACTACTTGTCACAGTATGATTTTACGGTAAAATATAATCCAGGTAAATTCAACATAGAAGCAGACTGCTTAAGCAGGAACCCGGTATTTGAAGCAGAAGAAAATAATGAAGATAACTTGCAAACCGTAAATCTAGTAAATTTAAGAAGTATCATAGATGATCAGAATAAAAACGAAGATTTAAGGAAACAAAAAAACGTGTATCAGGAAAACAAGATATATTACAAGAAGAAAAAAATCATAATATCAGAAGAATTCAGTAAGAAATTAATAAAAAATCTGCATGATCAATTCTGTCACATTGGAATAAATCAAATGACAAGTATGTTGAGACCGCACTACTCAGCAAAGAATTTATCAGAAAATATAAAAAAATTATGCAAAAGCTGCAAAATTTGTATTAAAAATAAAACCAGAGGTCAAGTAAAGTATGGATTAATGTCACAGCTTGGTCCAGCAAAAAAACCGTTCGAGATAATGTCCATTGACACAATCGGAGGTTTAGGTGGCACAAGATCCACAAAAAAATATTTGCACTTGTTGGTAGATCATTTTACAAGATTCGCATACATCTTAACTTCAAAGTCACAATCAGCCCATGATTTTATAAAATTAACTAATATTATAGCAGAAAATGAAGAAATCGGAAAAATTCTAACGGATCAGTACCCAGGAATTAACTCAAAAGAATACAAGGACTTTCTAAAAAGCAAGAATATACCGATTATTTTTACAGCGGTCAATGCGCCTTTTTCCAACGGGCTAAATGAACGGTTAAACCAAACTCTAATAAATAAAATCAGGTGTGAAGTAAATGAAAACAATGGAAGAAAAGCTTGGACAACGGCGGCACATGAATGTGTGCGAAAATATAACGAAACTATACATACAGTGACAAAGTTTAGCCCAAAATATTTATTAGAAGGAACGATCACGTCAATATTACCAAACGAATTACCACGAAGAAAAACACAAAGTGAGTTAGAAGAAGACAGAGAAAAGGCTTTGGAAAATAGCATAAAATACCATAAATTCAACAAACAACTTTACGACAAAAATAGAAAGAACTACGATTTTCAAATAGGCGAGTCAGTATATGTTGAGAACGGCAATCGTTTGAACAGAAGAAAATTGGACGAATTAAGAATAGGTCCATATAAGATAGAAGAAAAGGTGTCTGAATCAATTTATAAAATCAATACAGGACATACGAGAACAGAATCGAACCTCTTCCATATTTCAAAACTTATTCCAATACAAGATACGATGGATACGGAGGGAGGACAAGATTTTTCTCTCTCTAAGGGGGGGAGATGTAAGGAGCGCGCTCCTTAATTCGTTTGAATCCTCCCGCTCAATACAGCGAGTCGATGAGTAAGGATCGGCAGTAGCGTCAGAAAAACAAAAAACCAACGATTCTCGAGACACGTGTGAACACTACTTTTATAGTTTTTAAAATTACTTTTATAGTTAAGTGAATAGCTATACAACCTCCAAGACTGCGAAGAACAAACTTCGAATGTTGTTTCCTGTATTCTTACAGTGAAACTTTTCAGTTTGTCATTCATTCAGCCGGTGATTCAATAAAACATTACATTTATATATGAGAAATGTAGTGTGAAGCATTAGGAAGTACCGTTCTGTTTAGATTTCCTGGTAGTTTAACATGTACATTAACAGTATTTCATTAAAATTTTTGCTGGTTTTTGCCGGTTATTGAAATATTAATGTATTTTTCAGAACATAACGTAATATCAAGAAGAGAGTTATTTGATCAATGGAGAAACGTAAAAGATGTGGCAAAAGAAACAGTTTTATTAGCTTATATTTTAGACAAATTTAAGCGTGAAAATTGCTGTGAAGATGAAAGAAAACAAATAAAAACAATTGTGAAGATACTTTGTGGAGCAATTGCCAAAAAATGGAAGGCGAAACATCGAGTTTTAAGTGACTTTCTTCTAATACTTCCTGGCTGGATGTCAATTTCAAATTGCCGTTTTTTAAAGATACTGTTTGTGAAACTGAATGCCAACCTGGTCCATCAAGCTCACATTTTGGAAGACCTGAATTTGTCAGCATTAACACCGGATGTTATTGCTCTTTTAGAAAATACTGATCCCCCGAATATGGAATGTCATGAGCAAGAAGAGTTAGCAGAAGTTGAAAGCGGCGATTGCGAATCAGATTCTGATTGAAATAAGATTATTGTGTGTGCGTGTGTGTGTGTGTATGTATGTATGCCTGGGTGCGTGCGTCACTACATTTATATGTTTGTAATATTTTCTTCTATTGTACATAATATGGATATAATCAGTTAATACAAAGTTTCACCGAGAAATGCTATTTTTTTATTTACATAACAAACAAATAAAAAATAATAATAAATAAGTAGAAATAACATTCAAAATAACAAATAAAGACACACTATTAATCACGCAAACACTATTAATAACTATTAATTACGTAATTACATACGTAAAAGACTTTTGCACAGCTGGAATCTCATTTTAAACCACTGTGCGCTGTATCTCTTTCCTGCTCCTCGGCGCTGCTTCCACGGTGGCTCCTTGTTTTCGTTTGCGCTCGCGCGTTTATTCTCTTGCGAGAGCGAATACACATCTCTTTGCGTGTTACATTTTTCCAACGTATTCGTTGCGTTAGATGCGTTCTTGACAGCTGCCTCTCTTGCCAACGCTTCCTTAAAAGCCGTATCAAAGTGTATCAAGTCTTTTTTGAACAAACTTACTCGCGTTTCTTCATCGCGTAACCCGACTACGAACTGGTCTCTCAACACCGTTTTCAGATCGCTGAAGTTGCAAGTTAAAGACAATCTTTTTATTCTTGCCGCGAAGCCCGCAATTGTTTCTGTCGGCTGCTGTCTTGCTTGGTTGAACGTGCAACGCTCTATGAGCTCTGACGGTTTTGGATTGAGATGATCTGTCATTATTTTTACCAAATCCGCGTACTCCTTACCGATCATCTTGTCCGGCGTGCACAGGCTTTTCATCAGTATATAGGCTTCCTCGTCAAGCCTTGTGATCAAGGCATTTGCTTTTCCTGCGTCCGCCGTGATATTCTTTGCTTTGCAATGAAATTCCAACCGCTCAACGAAAATCTCCCAATTATCTTTTCCTGAGTGGTATTGCAGCCTCATGCTCTCGCCCGACATGTCGCTGTCGTCGCCCGAATCGTATGCCGAAACAAAAAAATCGCCGTTGGTTGAATCTTCGCCGGCGTCGTTCGTCTCTTGTTTATTTCCTGTTTCAACGGTCTCGACCTTCTCGAAGGGCGTAGCTGTTGTCGTTGGCTCTTCTTCTTTTTTCCACGCCGCAACTAGAACTTTCCTCAAAGATCCAACTGTCTCATCTTCTCTAAATGCGATCCCTCGTTTTCGGAGTTCTTCTTGCAATTTCCCTTTTTTCAGGCTATAAATCCACTCTGTGTTCGGATTTCCGTCTCTCTGTATGTCACTCATAGACACTCCTCGAGAATGAGTTTCACCGCGGTCGCACCTTTCTACGACCACGTGCTTCCCTCGCCGTTAGGAAATTTTTCACAACTTTTCTCAATCTACTCTCTCCTACGTAACACCCACACTTACACTTTTCCCGCGCGCGTGCGACTTTAGTCTGTGCGGCTTTTTTGCGATTTTTCCACGTGCACTATATGCGACTGCTGTGTACGTTTAACTCTTTCGCAAGTTAATTAGTCTAGAAAACCGTTGTACACCTCCCGAACGTTTGCGGATTCTTGTCGCGAAATCTCGGGCGAACACCAGTACCATGTGAGCACGTGCTCCGAGCCGGAAATTCTTCTCTCCTTCGCGCTTAACCGTTTGCTTTTCACACGCGTTTTCCGTTCCACTACCTCGTCGCCAAATTGTAATGTATTAACACCAGTAATTTAACACTTGGTTTAACTTTATTAATAAGATGAAGTAACAAATATGAACTATGTACAATGTATTGGTATAACGTGGCTCACCGTGCCGCAGCTAGCGCTAAAGTGGAATCTCGTGCCCGCGTGTCGCACGCGGTGCTCTCGCACACACACATACTCGCGCCTATGCGCTGTCGGTAAGGTCGCTACCGCTACACCCTGCGACTTACGTGATACATATACCACACCGGCTACAAGGGTGGAATTTACTGGACAGTACAACCAAAATTACATATTGTAGAATTCGGCAACATACATTACACGAACACTTTTGTATGTACGAGGACCTGTGCGTGTGTATCGAAGTAAATTCTTTACTGAAAACATTGGGTTTCGAACACGAACCAAAAAAGTGGCAATTATTTATAGACTCGTCGAAGTCGATAGTTAAAAGGCAGTATTGTTACATATTGAAATTGAACACCCTTCCATCCCGATTGCATGTACGACAAAAATGAAAAAATGTTACGAATCCTTTGAAATAGTTTTGTATAAAGTTCAGTACGAAAAGCACAAGTGGAAAGTATGTGGTGACTTGAAAATGATTGCTATATGACTTGGACTACAAACAGGTTATGCTAACAATAAGTATTACTGTTTTTTGTGCGAAAGGAACAGTAGAGCAAAGGATGAACATTACGTTAAACAGAAGTCGACACCACGACGTCATTTACTCCCGGGAACAAAGATTGTAAGATCCAATAGTTCATTTGATTCCCAAAATTTATATGTATCGCCATTACACATTAAATTGGGTATCAAAAAATTTTGTAAGAACGAATTGCTACCATACATGTGTAATTGCACGAAAAAAATAAATTTGATCTTCTTATGAACTGTGTATATTAGTTTAAAGAAATGTATTACAATTAAATAATAAGTTACTCTCAAATCGTGTAAAATTCATCTGAGAATTTTTCTATATCATCCGCAGGCTTCGAAGAAACGGGCTTGTAAGCTCAGAACGCGAGTACGCCGCTGTCCAAAAAGTTATGAAAATACCCTTACAGCACCGAATAGCACAAAAATCTCGGAGGTACAGCAAGTTGAAAGTGTAACCTGTAAGCCTAAACAAGAATCATAGTGGAACACGGCGGAACACTTAACTTTATCACTACACATGTAAAATTCTCGCAAAGAGATTGACCCCATATTTCCTAGTGTTTACTTTGCGGTTTTCAAACATAATTATTAACCATTTCAATTTTCCTTTTATCAATAAACGTTGCACTTACTTCCAAGAACTGCATTCAAAGTTACAGAATTTTAATAAATTCGCTTTCACAAAAATTATTTACTTCATACTTCGGTCAACAAAATAGTGGTTACATTTACGCTTATTTATTGCTATTTTGTATCCATCAATGTATTTTTGGAAATTTTGATTTCAGATCCGTAAGCAGTGGCTCAAAAAACATTAAAATACTAATTTTGGCGCGCAACCAAACATTTTTTTATACAGATGTCCAACATATTGAATCCACAACATTGTTTTTGAATATTTTGAGCTCGGATTCTTAACCAGCGACCAGAAAAACATAAGGATACTAATTTCCCTGCTGAACTGACAACTTTTCGATACACGCGTCCGCCATATTGAAGCCACCATTTTGTCTTTGGAAATTTTGAGCTCGCATTCTTAATCAACGACCCAATTAACACTAATACACCAATTTTGAGCTAAATTGAAATACTGCTTGCAGTTTTGGCCAGAATTTTTGCGAAATCGACCACTGTACGATGATTGCAAGAGTAATGAACGCGATTTTCAAAATGCGACTATGTCGCAGGTATGAGTAATAAAACCCTACCGTTCCAGGTATTCATAGACAAACTATCTGAACACCAAATACAACAATAAAAAGACCACTAACGAAAAGTTCATTTTTGAGGTTTTTCACATGTTTTGGCCATTTCGGATTATTGTGCGCCAGTGTTGAAGGCGCCTAGTTGCGGCACTGTCACGCCGCGCTAGGCGAGCAATGTTTGCATGGTGGCAAAACGCCATATATATACATTTCTCCGACAGATATTTTATCGACCTGCCGGAAACGAAAACTGTTTCTGAAACTTTGATGGGCAGTTTCCTATTTAGAAAGTATTCTTTTCATGAAAATGTAAAAATATAACGTAGCAAGTTCACGCATCGACACTTTTTAAATTTTGACGGGCAATTACAACTATTTACAACAACCAATTTTAATAACTATATACACTAAAATATTCGGTACGCTTTCCTGTATCTTTTCAGGCCAATTTTTACTTCCATTTTTTGCCAAAATCGGGTGTTTTTACTAAAACTTATTTTATCAAAAACCTGAGGGTGATGGAACAATTCTGACGGCGGATTCGTATTTGGGACGAGCAACTCTACGAGGAATAGCCAGTGGATATTTATGAAAAAAAATCGTGCTGAACAGTGTAATTGATACGTTTGACAAGCGGTATGTAGAGTTATCAATAATGGAACAAAATTTTTGCATTTGCGAATCAATGATCCCTATCAAGAATCAATTTTCAATGAAACAATACATAAAAGGCAAATCAACTAACTAACTATTGTCATCTAAAATAACTCCAAAAGTCTAATAGCAGTAGACAAATTTTCGAAACAAAAGTTGCATGAGAAAACGGGAGCCGTTATATGACATTAGTTTTTTTTTGTCAGGTGTGATGGCTTCAAAGATTTGAAGGTCCACTTTGTGTATTTAAATGGAATGCTATGTTTTGTTACTTATTTTCTTATAGCGGTTACCGAGACAAATCTACAATGTGCAACATGAAGGTAAAAGCAGGTCACAGAAGGTCATTTGAGGCAAGTAAGATGAAATATAAGTATGATAAAAAGGATAATCTACAGGAGGTATTCAAAGTGATTATCATTGGTATCAATGCAATGCTACAATCTCCTTATCATGGATTGATAATGACAAATGCAAATGTGCCCTAACAATAAACAAATAAATGTAGTGAGTGTATACAGGAGATCGGAAGAAATGACGAATAGCGTGAGAACGAATGCTATGTTATGTGGAGAAAATGAACCGAGAGAGTCGGGTGTGTACAGGGTGTAAAAAATTGATGGTCATGGCTTTAAGGGGTTGTCCTACACCTCTGGATCGATGGAGATTGCGAAAAAACAGGCCGCAAAATTCGGAAAAGGGTAGTAAATTATTTTTATTGGTTCATCGTATTCGCCTTGTTACGTAGGGAAAATGTCTGAGAGGAACCATGGGTCAGAAACGAACCGTTCTCTCACAAATTAACTTATAATTCAGCATTCTGATTAAAATTTCGCCATTAGTTAAAGCAGAGACGACGTAAACGAAGTTAGAAAATGGGGCACTGTGTCACCGTACCAGAAGAGAAGTGCATGTGTTTATGCTCTTCTACCCGGGTGGGCCCTTGAGCGAACCTGTTGAGAATAATTAAGTTTTCAGCTTTATTCGAATCCTGTGCTCTTCATTCAATGCAGGGGTTTTGGCCATAGTTGGCACTACCGGCGCACAGTGGTTCATTTGGCCGAAAACCTGGCCAAAAAGCCAAAAATTTTCTTCGCGATTTTCAAAATTTAGCAATTGCGTTTTATTTGTAACATATCAGAGCATCGGTTTCCATTAATAAAAGTTTTTATTAAACAACGCTCTTAGAGATATGCAATGTCAAAGTTGGCACTTGAATAATGTAACGTATTCACGTCGAAATTCAGAATACGTTTTCAATGTGAAATAATAGTACAGTCAACTTTGTAAGTATTTGTAGCTATTCCTCATACTTTTAAATTATATGTACCTTGGTTTCATTTTTTTATTTAATATTTTACAATTGCGATGGCACAGATTGCAAAACCCATACATTTTTTTCCTTTTGCAGAGGAAATAGTTGTGAAGTACGCAAAAGTACAACGCGAATTTTTTTTTAAATTAAACTTTGAAGCTTCCCGAAGAAGTCCCCGTTGTAAAATTTTGCGACTTTTTGCGATTCTACGAGATATTCTTATTTGTTTGTCGCACGCGCCATGCTCGGGGAAATACGTTTATGACATACTGCCAGGCTATCGTGCCTTGGACAAACGAATAATGCTAATCCTTCACTAAGGTTACCCTTGTAATTAACGAAACGCTATATTTATTTCGTTCGGGTTAAAAATCAAAATAATTTTAAGCAATCTGGTGGCCTTTTGTTCCAAAGCAACAATAGATAGCCGCGATCACCTCGACCGCTTACCGTTATAAACCGAAAGATCTTTGTCGTTTCGGCTGAAAATCTGTCTAGTTGCAGGTATGAGGGCTATATTTGTTTCTCGCAATGTTCTATCAATCTCTTTCAGTCGAGATTTTTATTAAACAATGGTAAATTCGAAGATGGAATAGCTGTGATATGCTGGTATTAAGATACAGTGACTGTTGCAATAAATATCATTATAACTTTTGAAGGAAAAGGAATATCAGAATATATTTTTTTTTAAATTAAACTTTAAAGCTTCCCGAAGAAGTCCCCGTTGTAAAATTTTGCGACTTTTTGCAATTGTACGCGGTATTCTTATTTGTTTGTCGCACGCGCCATGCTCGGAGAAGTGCATTTATGACATAGAGCTGGGCTATCGTGCTTTACCTAATGAATACTGCTAATCCTTCGCTAAGATCAACCTGGCAATTAACGAAATAATATGTTTATTTCATGGGGTTAAAAATCGGAATGAGTTTAAACAAGCTGGTGGCCTATTGTTTCGAGGCAACTATAAATAGCCGCGGCTACCTCGACCGCTTACCGTCATAAACTGAAAGATCTTTGACGATTCTAATGAAAATCTGGCTAGTTGCAGGTATAAGGGAAATATTTGTTCCTTACAATGTTTCATCTTTCTCCTTCGACCGAAATTTTTATTAAACAAAGGGAAATTCGGAGATGGAACAGCAATGACATGCTTGTATTAAGATACAGCGGCTGCTGCAGTAAATATCATTAAAACTGCAGAAGTCCATGGAATAACATAATATATTTTTTTTTAAATTAAACTTTGAAGCTTCCCGAAGAAGACCTCGTTGAGTTTTCTTGCGACTTTTTGCGATTCTTCGAGTTATTGTTATTTGTTTGTCGCGCGCGCCATGCTTCGGGAAGTGCATTTATGACATAGGGCCGGGCTATCATAAGACTATTGATTTTCGTGCCGATCCGACAATTTTTCGATACTCGCACCTGCCATATTAGAGCCGCCATTTTGTTTTTGGAAATTCTGAGTTCGGATTCTTAATCAGCGACCGGAAAATCATAAGACTACCGATTTTCATGCCGATCCGACAATTTTTCGATACTCGCACCCGCCATATTAGAGCCGCCATTTTGTTTTTGGAAATTCTGAGTTCGGATTCTTAATCAGCGACCGGAAAAACATAAGACTACTGATTTTCATGCCGGTCCGACAATTTTTCAATACTCGCATCCGCCATATTGAAGCCGCCATTTTGTTTTTCGAAATTTTGAGTTCAGATTCTTAATCAGCGACCCAAATAATACTAATACACCAATTTTCAGCTAAATTGAAAAACTCCTCGAGTTTTGGCCAGGTTTTCGGCCAAATGAACCACTGTGCGGCGTTTCTTCTCTTTTCTAATATCTTTTCTTATTATTATGTATTCTATGCAATAAAAGTCTTTTGCCCAAAAAGGAATACGTGTGTGGCTGAAATTTATTTAATATCAACAGAACCCAACATCGAACGCAGGTCAATGACATTTTTCTAGTCATATTCTATCTTCGTTTATGTTGCCTCTGCTTCAACTATTGGCGCTAGCAAGGGTATTTCATGTGTTTCCTTTCGAAAGGTCGGTGACTCGAAGGCTGCCATGTGGGCGAAATTTTAATCGGAAGGCCGAATTAAAAATTAATTTGTGAGAGAACGGTTCGTTTCTGACCCATGGTTTCTCTCAGACATTTTACCTACGCAACAAGACGAATGCGATGAGCCAATAAAAAAAATTTGCTACACTTTCCCGAATTTTGCGGCAAGTTTTTTTCGCAAATCTCCATCGATCCAGAGGTGTAGAAGCACCTCTGAAAGCCATGACAAATATTTTTGAAACACCCTGTACGTACACCGTATGAAAAATGGCATAATGAGAAAACATCAATAGAGTACCTGAAAATCTTTGAATTTGACTGCTCGGTGCTACATTTGTAGAGATGTGATCTTCAGCGAGAAACCAAAGGCGGAGCTTACTGAGATGATAAAATTCGTTGAAAATGAAACGGACAGAACAACGGACAACAAAATCGACGACGGAAAAATACCACCGAAGAAAAAGAAAAATTCGCGAGAACCGATTGAACGAGAACCGTATCTGCTTCGCGGAAGATCTTCAATACCTACAGAGACACATTGCGAATTAGGAGAAACGTACCGTGCGGCTCGTCAGACCTGGCACCTCGGCGGCGGAGCTTCTCGTTTTCAACCGCCTTTTCGCTCCATTTTGTTTCTTGGAATCCACTCGCTCAGCCTCTTAACCCTCGGAGTACGGACTTTCAAGCACCGCTGACGACGGCGGGGTCTCTAGAGACTCACATTTATTTTCACTAATACTATTACGCGCTCACTCGCGTCGAAACATGAGACATAAACATCCCACTAATGCATCCGCATCTTGTCCTCGCAGACGAGAAGATAATTTTGATGAAATCGGCAATAAATAAATTATGTAATGTTTTGTAACAATTCCTATATGAATATACGAAAAGGTTTTTATGGAAGATGTGCAGGAAAAAAAATTTTTTTTATTATGAATAAAAAAGGTTATAGATCATCGTGTACAAACCAGACCTCGTCAAGCTAACCGACTCTTTTATATATTATAAATCAACATATACTTGCAACATGCGTAATGAAAAAAGAACAAGCACGGAAATATTTATTTCTTTCAACCGTCTTGTATGAAACTCCGTAGAGAACTGATGCGACTCGAAAGCAAATGCTGGCTGCTGAGTCACTTACACACTCTTAGGTTGTATCGAACACAACATCGTAAATGTGTTTGTTATGGCTCCGGAGTCGCCAAGTGGTTTCTCAAATTACATATTTGCTAGTGTGCGTGTCACTGCGCGCTAAACGCTGAGTCTCCAGAGACCCCACCATCGCCTCGCGAGGGTTAAAGGAAGCACCCGACAAAGTCGTAGCATTCAAATATTCTTACTAGTTTGTCTGGAGCAGCGAGACATTGTATTACATTGTATTCTTGTCGCGCGCTCCGTTTCATCAAGGGGAATCTCCTCATGTGGTGGGGGTAATTCTGTCGGAGTTCAACCTGTTTTTACTATAGAGATGTTAGAAATCTGGTGCCTACGCCGATGTCCTCACTGTCGCCACCCAAATCGTGTTGTCTCCCTTGCTTCGATCTGCAGCGTTCTCTCTCTTCGTCTTTTAGTTCGATTTGTATGTGTAGCTTTTTTAACGAATCGCGAGGTAGAACGTCAAGTGCTTAAATAGTTCTTTATTCAGTTAAAGTAATATACAAGACTTAAACAAAAGTAATACATTTGTAGTATCGGGCGGAAAATGCAGCGACACCCCGTCGTGCGAGTTCGGCGCCGATCGTCTAAGTCGTTTAGACTACGGTGCCATAAGACCATTTAGTTTTAAGAAAACGGAATGTATGTGTGAGTGAATGGGACAGCACTTGAGAAGCGCATGGGTCTGACGCCCTTTTTCCTCAAGACGGCAGTCGGAAAATAGGACTCAGAGGAAAGAGAAGTGTGATCTGCGAGTTGCGATCGAGTGGTGAAGAATTTAACAATTGAGCCTGCGAGGTGCGGTCAATTGTGTGTTGCGTGCGAGTGTAACTTAGACATTTTCGTGTATTCATTTTTTCTTATGTTATTTTTTTATTTCTTGTTAATACATTGTTTTATTTTAATTTCCTTGCGTGGAGTCTGTTGCAATTATTTTATCCCACACATTGTATGTAATAATTTCCAATATGGTCGCTGCGGCGCGACTTCTCAATGGAATGTATATAATATGTACAGAATTATTTCAAAAGAACATAATAATAAGAAAAAGAAAATACATATATTAGAATGTGAGCCCCAAAAATAGATGACTTTTGGTCAAAAAAAAGGGCGAAATCGCAAACAGAAAGATACCAGGACGGACAAGACAGTTACAGAAAGGGGGAGAAAAGGGGGAGCATTGGCTTTTGCCAATGTTCCAAATAAAAGAACGGATAGCTCTATATGGAAATGCCGAAGCAATTTCCAAAGTGTACGCTATTAATACTTTGACCGTAATTAAAGAAAAGAAAAATCAGCGGTGGATCAATGGTCAAATTAAATGCGGAGAAGAATTAAATAAGAAAAAAGAAACAAAGATCGTGGTATTGACAATAGTCGCTTAATAGATAACAATAGTGTTTAAATATCTGGGTAATGTAAAAATCTTCTTAACTAATTGAATTAATGCGGTTGAATAAGGCGGCTGAACTTACTTGCTAGCACTAAAAACTAATTGGAATAATTACAGTGAATACATAAGAAGCTTAAGTTAATAAGATTTAAACTGAAAATTTGGGCAAAAAACGAGAATTTGTCGTTATGGGTATGTGAGAAAGGGGAGTGCTCGGTAACTGAGGCGACGAACAATCATGAGCTCAACCATGGCAATTTACTGAGATATTTATAATTCTTTTGATCAGTATCCCGCGGAGGAAGTGAAATGGAAAATTGTAATTGTGAGAGATCCGAATTGATTACACTGGGGTCATATTGAAGTGCCAGAGAGCCCTTCTTTCTGTGAGTATGATATATAATTGGAATTTTTGTTGACAAATTTTGTATATATCCTTCACGATCTAGATAAGGAAAAACGGCAGTGGAAAAGAAACCATTGTCCTTTGCTTTTTTTGCTTGAGCATCGGACATGACATGAAGAGAGTTAATGATTGGATTACACCAGAGGATCCCAAACTTTTTCCTCTCGTAGACCCCTTGTCATGTTTTTCAATTTTAGATACACCCCCTGTTGTGGGTCTATCTAACTATATTGAAGTATATTTCCCGACATACAATCATATAACATACAATTTCTGTGTCTTCGTTAATCCAAACAACTCGAACAATCTGAATGAGGCCTGAGAATAAGATATACGGATTACAGGGATTACACTGTAATACACAAACATACACAAAATTTATGAGTCGATACGATTTTCGCGCAGCCTTAGTGAAAGCACCGATCGTTGTTTCTCTTTTAGAAGACTCACAGCTCTGTGGTGTGAGTGAAACGCACACTGTGGAGTGAGTGAGACGCTAAGTCAGGCGCGTACTATGAAGAGAGTGAGACGCGTATAAAATGCTCCGAGTTCAAGTAAAAGTTGTTTTAGACCGACGATATTAATTATATTAATAATATTATATTTTTGTAATTTTTTAAAATGTCAAAGTTATATCAATTATACTGTTTTTTGCAATTTTTGAAATTTCTTGTCATTGACCCCCATTTTCATTTCATAGACCCCCACTTTTTTTTCGCCCACGTAGACCACTTGCAGGTCTTCATTGACCCCTGGGGGTCGATATAGACCATTTTGGGAATCACTGGATTACACTGTTCAACACGATTTTTTTTCTCCAATATCCAATGGGTGATCCTCGTAGAGTTAGTCATCCTAAACACGAATCCGTCGGCAGAATTGCTCCATCACGCTCAGTTTTTTAGTAAAATGAGTTTTTGTAAAAACACCAAATTTTGGCAGAAAACGAGGTATTACGCGAAAAGTTTAAACGCTACGAAGTTGAAATTGGTCTCAAAAGATAGAGGAAATCATGCCGAATATTTTAATGTATATATTTATTAAAATTGGTTGTTGCAAATAGTAACAAATGACCGTCAAAGTTTAAAAAAGTGCGGATGCGCGATCTTACTATGCTATACTTTTACATTTTTATGAAAAGTTATTTATCTAGCACGAATTTGCTATACTGGATCGCATTCCTTAGACATTTCTGAAGAGAAAACTTCCCCCCAGAAGTTTCGGGAACAGTTTTCAATCCCGACGGGTCGAAAAAATATCCGTCGAGAACGTGTAATCGGCGTTCGACGCCATGCTGCTATTCTACGCGGGCCGCCAGTGAGGCAATGCCGTAAATACGCGTTATCGACGCCGATCTGACAGTACCATCTGAAGAGCTCTCAACTCTGATAAATATAAATAAATAATTGTTTTTTTTTGTGTTTTAGTTAGAACTCTGATCTGTTCTTACAGTTGTTTAAGTTTTTCATGCTAAGCAATTGAAAATCATTTCCTTTGTACGGAATAAAATGTATGCTCTACGGGACACTATGTTCTACGCAAGCCGACTCTTTGCCGGACGTCTGCATGGCATATGTCAAGTGTCGAGAACGACTTATTTTTAGAGCAGATATTTTCCAGAACCCACTTTCACTAAAATTTCGTTTCTCACGACTCTTTATACCGTAACCGTTTCTTTCCGTTTTTCCTTGTACCCATAAATTAACGTTCTTTCTTCGTCTCCTACGCTTCTAAATTCCCTTAACTTCTAAACCGCCCACTTTTACCATCTCCAACTTTTTTCTAACGAATAAAAATCAATGACCTCCCTCTCACAAATTCTTAAAATCACCAATAGCAATTACTTAGTTCCAATTTTGAAGACTAAACTTTTTTTCTTCCGAGACATTGTGTTTCCTGCACTTCCTTGATTCAGTATAACTGGAAATAGAAAACAATCTTCGCATTCGAAAAAAGAAAACAGCCTTTTTCAGGCGAACTTAATTTTAAGTGTTAAGATATACATATATACCTATATATATTAAGCATATCAATAAAATAAGTATCGACATATCTATATATATATATATATATATATATTGTGACAGGCTCGAAGACTAAACAATCATGAGACTAAACAACGAGTCACCATGTTTTCGCCGATAACCAAAAGTGCGTATATGCTCAGGTATAAAAGCCCGAGATCACCAATGCGGATCATCATATTGATCCAGTCGCTCAACCAATTCGTATCGAGCTTGTTAAGAAGTCGACATTTAAGCCTTATTGTACCATTCCATTTCGACTAGAATAAGAGAATATTGTAATATCATAGTATTGTAGTGTAGAATAAAGTTTGCTTTTTAAAAAGTCTAACTTAGTACGCCGGCGGGTCACATAATTGGTGGCAGCGGTGGGATCCTCGCATCCTAGAAAAGGAACTCCTTGAACGGAGAACACTCTAAAAACGACTTCCTGAGCGAAGGACGAGTGTTGCAGAAGAGGATCACCAGAACGAACCTTGTCGGTTGTCACTCACTACAACCTATTACAATCTCTACCGTTGAAGAGAGGACCTCAAAAGGTGCCTGAACCAACGAGCCGTCGAAAGGAAACCACCAAAAAGGTGAGTAACAATAATGGCTGAGTCGCTTCAAAAGCAAGTTGAAAATTTGACTAAAACAATTGAAAGTCTCTCTATTAAGCTAGAACAAGTAGAGAAAAAGAAAAATAAATCTAGCATACCATCAAAAGACTTAATAACAGACGACGAATCTGAAGATTCAGAGGCAGATCTCGATGAAAATGCCGATCTTTCACTTAAAGATCTCCTACTCACAATCCCTGATTTTGATGGAGAAAATGTACCAGTAGAAAGCTTCATCTACCAAGTAGAATCAGCAAAAGTAAATATCCAAAAAAGCAAAAGAACTCTCCTCTTATCCTGCATATTGGGAGCAAAAATAAAGGGTCAAGCAAGATATATCTTAAGAGCTGAGGCAATCAAAACCTTTTCAGATTTAAGAAGGCTCTTACGACAAAACTATGGCAACCACCAAAATCTCCTAACATACCAATTGCAAAGACTTTCTACCAAACAAGGTGTTAAAGAATCTGTTCTAGACTACACAAGAAGATTTACTAAAATTCAAGACGCAGCATTAAAAGCTGTCGCAACTCAAGACGTTCCAGAAATTACGAAAACCATTCTGATGGATCAAGAAAGAAAGAAAGGTCTTTCCGATTATATACAAGGCCTAGAACGCGAATTGAGATTGGACGTTAAAGCAGAAAAACCACACGATGTGAACGCTGCTATTCAAATAGCAATACAAGCAGAAATGCTATGAAAAACAAAAATTCCAAACACAACAGGATTCACGATAGAAAACCGAAACTCTTTTAAAAAGCCATTCAAAAGAATGAAACTATCGAATATACGAAATCAGAACAATTTTCCAAAATGCGTTTATTGTAAGAGATACGGACATTTAATCGAAGAATGCCGTACAAAAAGATATCACGAACAAAGAAATTTTCAGAAAACTCCATACACTGGCAAAGATCCACCAAATCAAACAAATCAATTAAAGAATTCACTAACTCGATCAGAAAACCCCCAAATCAATTGGCTCACGTATCATTAAAACCATTACATTGCAAAGAAACGACTTTCTTATTAGACACAGGATCATCATTATCTCTTATCAAAATATCTCAAATCCAAGACAAGAAATTAATCAAGAAAGAACAAGACAAAGCGATCAAAACCATTACTGGTCAAAATTTACGAACATTAGGCACTATCACTACTAATATCCTTGGAAAAAGAATCACTCTCCATGTAACTCCAAATAGTATTCAATTAAAAGAAAACGGATTACTAGGATTAGACGCTTTAACCGAATTAAATTGCAACTGGGATATGAAGAAAAATCAAGTAACCTTACAAAACACAGTCTTTCACAACAGCCTAGAATTTAAAGGAAAATCACATAAAATACCGCCAAATACCATATCGACATTAAAATATATTGTACAAGGCGTCACCAATGGCCCAGGATTAATAGAATTCGGAGATTTCGGAGTTTTAGCAACAATTAAAAACGGAGAAACAACACTTCCTTGCTTTAACTTAACTTCGGAAGAAAAAGATTTATCAATAATTATGAGAGCAGAACCAATCAATTTAAAAGAATTCGAAAGACATTCCGTACCAATAACGCCCGATAGAGAAAAACTATTAAGCGAAAATACTTGATTCCAACATATCACAGAAGGACGAGAAGAACTATGGAATATTGTTAAAAACTTTCACGATATCTTTGTATTACCTGGAGATCCATTACCTTTAACAAAATTAACAGAACATTCTATACCTCTACAAGACGAAACTCCCATACACACAAAACAATATAGATATCCCCCAGTACATCAAGAAGAAATTAAAAAGCAAGTAAAAGAAATGATAGAGAGAGGAATAATCAGAGAAAGTGATTCCCCATTTAATTCTCCTTTATGGGTCGTACCAAAAAAGGCAGATGCATCAGGAAAGAAAAAGTGGCGAATTGTAATTGATTACAGAAAACTAAATGAACGAACATTATTAGATTCTTATCCATTACCAAACATAGACGATATATTGGATAAACTTGGAAATTCACAATACTTTTCTGCATTTGATTTAGCTTCAGGATTTCATCAAATTGGTGTAAAAGAGGAAGATAAGCCAAAAACAGCTTTCTCTACACCCGATGGACACTTTGAATACAACAGAATGCCATTTGGTTTAAAAAATGCTCCACCAACATTTCAACGAATGATGAACAGAGGTTTAAAAGGATTAATAGGAAATACATGCTTTGTATACATGGATGATATTATTGTTTTTGGATCCACTTTACAAGAACATATTTACACGACTCCGAGAAGTCGAATTAAAACTACAACCTGACAAATGTGAATTCCTAAAACCAGAACTTGCATATCTAGGACACATAATCTCAAAGAACGGAGTCCAACCTAATAGAGAAAGAATACAAAAAATTCTTGAATATCCAAAACCAAAAAACCAAAAAGAAATTAAACAATTCCTTGGACTTGTAGGCTACTACAGAAAATTTATAATAAATTTTGCGAAAAAGGCACAACCATTGACACAACTACTCAGAAAAGAAAAAGAATGGCAATGGGAAACTGAACAACAACAATCTTTCGACACCTTACGAAAAGCATTAATAGAAGAACCAATTCTACAATTTCCTGATTGGAATAAACCATTTATATTGACAACAGATGCTAGTAACTACGCCTTAGGAGCAATCCTATCGCAAGGAAAAATAGGACAAGATAAACCAATAGCATATGCATCAAGAACGCTTAATAAATCAGAAAGAAACTACTCAACCACAGAGAAAGAATTGCTTGCAATAGTGTGGGCAACGAAACATTTCCGCCCATACTTGTATGGAAAGAAATTCCAAATTGTAACCGATCATCGACCGCTAATATGGTTGCAAAATGTAAAAGACCCTACTTCAAAACTAATGAGATGGAGATTAAAATTAGAAGAATATGATTATCAGATCTGCTATAAAAAGGGTAGACAAAACTCAAATGTAGATGCTCTTTCGAGAATAAACCTTTTAACAGATACTGAGGAAGAAACTAACAATACAGCCGAAGAAGCTCTAAAAGACTTATTTACAGAAGCTTCACCAACATACGATGAATTCCAGGAAGAAAGAGATACTTTCCAAAAATCGCCAAATCTAACGATTCAACAAGGAAGAACGTCAAGAAAAGGTCTAGTCATAACCACCCAGACTGAGGAATCTGGACTTCATATAGACCCTTTTGACGACGAAATTATATGGTGTAACGAAGCGAAATAAAAACGTTAAATTTTGAATTCGTCTCCGTCCTTCCCCTACCCTACGCCCGACCGATACGCGCGAACGCCGCGGTGGGGGAAGCCCGATCGGGTATAAAAGCCGCGGCCGGAGCGCAATTCGAGAGACGAGCCCGAGCACGCTGAATAAGCAACAGGGACCGAAGAGAGAGAACGATCGATCAGGCGCTACTGTACGACCGATTCGCCAGAGGTGCAACTCTGACTCTCCTTTTTCACGAGGCGCAACTCGTGGAAAAACCGCGGCAAGGAGCAACTTGCCGACCCTGCGCTCGAACTCCGCTCTCCGAGTCGAGGAGCTACTCGACCCGTACCGATCCTTTCCCCCCGTGCCAGCCTACGACGAATCGAGGAGCAACTCGTTCCCGAGTAGACCCGGCACGGCCTCCCGGAAAACCCGAATTTCCTACCCGCTCATTTCCCGACCAACGGCGAGGCGCAACTCTCCGTCCACCCCCACCTTTTCCGCTACCGAGGCGCAACTCGGAGCCATCCCGACACCGTTCCTTTCCCGTTCCCCGAGCCAGGAGGAAACCGCGAGGTGCTACTCGTGGGAACCATCTTGGCCGTCCTACCAATCCGCGGAATTCGGCAACCGCCGACCGAACCGCTACCGACCGATCACCGCCGAACGTAACCGAGCGCGACCGATTACCGCCGACCGAACCGCGTACCGAGCGCGACCGAACCGGACCGAGCGCAACCGAGCGCAACCGATTACCGCCGACCGAACCGCGCGCCGAGCGCGACCGAACCGGACCGAGCGGAACCGAGCGAAACCGCTTACCGCCGACCGAACCGCGCGCCGAGCGCGACCGAACCGAACCGAGCGCGACCGAGCGGAGTGGCGACCCATCACGTGGCGCCCTCACCCACGAAACCGCGATTAGTATAAGGAAATAGAATTAAGTCATTAGAAGTAAGCGTAGCGTTAAGACGTAGAGATAAGGCCAGCGTTAGGATTAAGTTAGAAATAAGATATCTTAATAAATTATTTATTTACGCACAACGAGGCTGAGACATCATTTTCGCGATCCCTCCCGTCACGAACCCCGGCGCGAAAACCGACTGAACGGGCACGGCGAGGGAGTCCCTCCCAATCCACCGAGGGAGGAAACTACGGTCAAACAACCGTAACTTCTCCTCAGCGAGCGGAGCCGAGGAGAAGGAAGAAACGTTTTATGGCGCCCGAACAGGGACCGTAGAAAAAAAAGGTGATGTCCCAGCCGCCAGCGCGTACGCGATCTAAGAAAGGGGAAGAAATGACCGAAACTAAGGTATCGATCGAACCAAGGAAGGACATGGCGCTCCCCGATATTGCAAAGAGTATAAATCAAATCCGGAAATGGGGTTGTCATTTCGACGGTCGGGACGCACTGTCTTTCCTGGAACGAATCGAGGAGCTCCGGGAAGGGTACGGATACACAGGGGACATACTCTTGCGGGGGCTGCCAGAATTACTAAAAGGAGAACCACTCCTGTGGTACCGAAACGAACGAGACACGTGGACCGGATGGGAAGACTTTCTGGCAGACTTCCGCAGGACGTTTATCCCGCAGCGGGTGAAAACCCAACTAGAGCGAGAAATCCGCGACCGCGTTCAGGACCCGCACGAGCCATTCCAAACCTACGCGTCCGCGCTTACCACCCTCATGCGTCGGCTGGGGAATATGAATCGGGAGGAACAGTTAGATCGATTGTACGAGAACATGAACCCGAGCTACCGGATCTACGTCCACCGAAAGGACATCAAGACCGTCACCGACCTGTACGAACAAGCAGCCGCGTACGAGGATATTAAGAAGCTGGAGAAAGAATACACGAACCGAAGCACACCCGCCCCTCGACCACACCGACCGGACCAGCGAGTCGCCACCGTCACCACCCGCTACGACCCCAAAGAATGCTGCTGGAGATGCGGCCATCGGGGCCATCGGCGGACCGAATGCCGGCGAGCGGCAAAGAAGTTCTGCTCTCGTTGCGGGGAAAATGGCGTCCTATCGAGAGATTGCAAGTGTCCCTCGGGAAACGGACCCGCGGCCAGGGCCGCAAACAACGTCCACCCTGGCCGCTAATCCGCTTCAATCCCCGTCCGCACGTCACTGTCTCAGTCCATGGACGACAGTTTCAGGCACTGTTAGATACCGGCGCCGTCTTTTCTTACACCAGCACGACCGTCGCCGACTTCTGCCAACAGAAGGGAGAAATCCTTCGAACGGAAGAATCCGTGGCCAGGTTGGCCAATGGGACTTCCACAAAGATCAACGGATCCATCCAGATACCACTCCGCCTCCAGAACCACCGGCTCAACCACCCGTTCGCCGTCATGGAAGGCATGAGCGTGGATTTTCTGTTCGGAGTGGACGTTCTGAGCCGCTTGCAACTGTCCATCCGGATACCACCGGAATACCCCGCCAGCAAGGAGAACATCAATGCGATCACTCCAACCGAAAAGGCAGTACTGGACCAATTCCTGGAGAAGGAACTACCGAAATTCCAACAAATTTCCGGACCAACCACGAAGATGACACACGTCATCCGGCTAAGGGACCCAACTCCAATTAAGCAACGGTACCGACCCCGGAATCCCGCAATGCAAGCCATCATCAACCAGGAAGTCGAAGAAATGCAGAAAGCCGGTGTTATCGAGCCGTCCACCAGCCCGTGGAGCTCACCCATCGTTATTGTGAGGAAAAAGGACGGGAAAAATCGATTCTGCATCGATTTCCGGAAGGTGAACGAAGCATCCGTCAAAGACGCCTACCCTCTACCGCAGGTCACCGCCACTCTGGACAAACTTCGCGCGGGAAAGTACTTGTCCACTATCGACCTAAAAAACGGATACTGGCAGGTTCCTCTAGACCCACAAAGCCGACCCGTCACCGCATTTACCGTACCAGGGAAAGGACTGATGCAGTTCACCGTGATGCCGTTCGGACTGCATTCCGCCCCCGCCACGTTCCAGCGCCTCCACGACCACGTCCTTGGTCCCGCGATGGAACCACACGTATTCGTGTATCTAGACGACATCATCGTCACCACCCCCACGTTCAGCCAGCACCTCGAGGTCCTACAGGAAGTATTCCGCCGACTGAGGGAAGCCAACTTACGAATCAACCCCGAGAAGTGTCGATTCGGGGCACCGGAACTAAAGTATCTCGGACACGTCGTTACCAGCGAGGGCATCCACACCGACCCAGAGAAGACTAGAGCCATCGAGACACTACGTGCACCGACTAACCTAAAGGAGCTGCGGCAGTTTCTCGGTACCATTTCATGGTACCGCCGTTTTATCAAGGATTTCTCCCGGGAAGCCGAACCCCTTACGCGACTACTAAAAAAGACCCAAGGCTGGCAATGGGGAAAAGAACAGCGGCAAGCCTTCGAAAACCTAAGAACAAAACTCATCCAGGCCCCGATTCTGGCCTGTCCGGACTTCAGCCAGACCTTCACCCTGCAGACCGACGCCAGCAGCTATGGGCTAGGAGCAGTATTAACCCAGGAAGCCCACGGACAAGAGCGTGCAATCGCGTATGCGAGCCGTACGCTCAACAACGCGGAGAAAAATTATAGTACCACCGAGAAGGAATGCCTCGCAGTCATCTGGGGAATCCGCAAGATGCGCCCGTACCTAGAAGGCTATAAGTTCACGGTACTCACCGATCACCAAGCATTAAAATGGCTCCAACGAATCGAAAGCCCCTCCGGCCGACTCGCTCGCTGGGCACTAGAGCTCCAGCAATACGACTTTGAGGTACGCTATAGGAAGGGAGCGCTAAACCACGTCGCCGACCTGCTGTCCCGCCAGCCCCAGGACCCGGCATCCGAGCCAGGCGAAATCCTGACGATTACGGGGAAGACCAAATGTCCGTGGTACAAGCGACTCATCGAGACCGTCCGTCAACGCCCCACCGAACTCCCGGACTACACGATTCAGCAGGGAAAACTGTATCGCTACCTTCCCCACTCGGCGAATAAGGAGGACACCGGCGAAGAGTGGAAGCGGTGCATACCCCGAGAAGAACGGCCCAAAATCCTGGCGGAAAACCACGACGCCCCGACCGCCGGCCACCTCGGGATATCAAAAACCATCAGTCGCCTCGCCCAAAGATACTACTGGCCCGGTATGTTTCGGGAAGCGGCGAAATACGTAAAGAACTGCCACTCCTGCCTTAGCTTCAAGCCACCGCAACAAGCCCCGGCCGGACTAATGCATCGGACCGCCGTCCAGGGGCCACGGCAAGAGGTCACAATCGACTTGGTCGGCCCGCTACCCCAATCCCTCCGTCAAAACCGCTGGCTACTGGTGATGCAAGACCGCTTTACAAAATGGGTAGAACTAAAAGCCCTGCGTCGGGCCACTGCATCAGCAGTAACGCAGGCCGTTTACGAAGAAATCCTGCTCCGCCACGGAACTCCGGACCGGATCACCAGCGACAATGGGAAACAATTCATCAGCCAGGAATTCACCTCCTTACTGCAAAACGCTGGCGTCACCCACCGCCGTACCCCACCGTACAAACCCCAGTGCAACCCAGTGGAGAGAACGAACCGAGTGATCAAAACCATCATCACTCAAACCACCGGAAAGAACCAGCGCCGATGGGACGAGCAGCTAGCCGAAGTAAGGATGGCCTATAACACCGCCACGCACGACTCAACCGGTTTCACTCCGGCCTACCTCAATACCGGTCGAGAAATGAGACCCCCATCCGCAGACCGACCCCCGTGCCTATCCACTCCCCCGACCACTAAAACTCGACTCCGACGGCTACAAGAGGCACGAGAGTTGGCCAAGATATACCTGGAGCGAGCGTTCCAACACCAGGCTCGCCACTACAACCTCCGGCGACGAGACTGGAGACCGCAAGTAGGAGACGAAGTATGGGTCAGGGAACACCCGCTTTCGAACAAGGCGGACTACCAAGCCGCCAAACTGGCCCCACGGTTTTCCGGACCGTTTACCATACGAAAACTCGTCTCCCCAGTCATCACCGATTTACAAGACCGACAAGGGAAATACCGCCGGCACGTGCACGTAAGCGACCTGAAACCGCACCCAGGAGGCTGCAACCCGTCGAACACAACCGTCGACCAGGATATTACCGACCGAAGGAGGAACACCGGCACCCCGAGAGAGGGCAGCAAATGGCCCAAAAATCAAAACCAACCGCCAAGAACGTCCCTTCAAATACAAACACGACCAACAACGAGGCAAAACAAAGGCAGGGCAGGAAAAAATGGGCGGAAAACCACGACTTTCCCCACGCAGGCAGCAAAATTCGCCTTTATAAGGGCCACAGCGGAGGCCAACCGGCAGAAAACCCTGAGAGATGGAGAGTTTCGACGAAATCTACCACGATCTCGAACGACTACTCGCGGAGCACGCCGCGAAACCACCACCGCCGGCACCACGACGAACTGTCCTCTTGCCGCCCGAGGAAATCTGCCGACGGCATCCGACACGGCCACACCGACCGCCAGCTCCTCGGAAGGACAAGCCCGCGGGGAAACCCATCGCCGCCGATCTCCACGCCTCGAGGCCCGCAGGACTGGCGCCCTGCAACCGGAAGGACGAACCGAGGTCAACCCCGAAACGTCGGCAAGTACCGCTGCACCCAGGGTCGCTACGGCAGAAGCTGCGGCGCATTCTGCCGCCACTGCCACCCCGACCGGTCACGGCAACCCAAGTGCGGGCAGAGATAGCCACGGTGGAACCAGGAACGACCCGCAAGCGACCACCGACGCCTCCGCCCTCGGCTACCGCGGAGGCTCTCGAACCGACCTCCGTTCCTCCACCGCCGACCACCGACCCGCCGACCAGTGTGAAACCGACCGACTCGAGGCCCCGGCCGGAAGTCCCAGCAGCCGCCGGAACAATGACCGTCCAACTGGGGGCCGAAACCGTACAGGTTCCATACCACGCCGTTCACACCGCCCGACGATATCGGCCACGCACGTCCACCGGACGGTGGCACCTTCGATGGGACCGCGAAGGGCGACTGCAATCCGCGCGCTTCGAACCGGACTCCAGGTCAACCGCTGAGGGCAGCGCTTCAAAAAGTAAGGGGGGGATGTAACGAAGCGAAATAAAAACGTTAAATTTTGAATTCGTCTCCGTCCTTCCCCTACCCTACGCCCGACCGATACGCGCGAACGCCGCGGTGGGGGAAGCCCGATCGGGTATAAAAGCCGCGGCCGGAGCGCAATTCGAGAGACGAGCCCGAGCACGCTGAATAAGCAACAGGGACCGAAGAGAGAGAACGATCGATCAGGCGCTACTGTACGACCGATTCGCCAGAGGTGCAACTCTGACTCTCCTTTTTCACGAGGCGCAACTCGTGGAAAAACCGCGGCAAGGAGCAACTTGCCGACCCTGCGCTCGAACTCCGCTCTCCGAGTCGAGGAGCTACTCGACCCGTACCGATCCTTTCCCCCCGTGCCAGCCTACGACGAATCGAGGAGCAACTCGTTCCCGAGTAGACCCGGCACGGCCTCCCGGAAAACCCGAATTTCCTACCCGCTCATTTCCCGACCAACGGCGAGGCGCAACTCTCCGTCCACCCCCACCTTTTCCGCTACCGAGGCGCAACTCGGAGCCGTCCCGACACCGTTCCTTTCCCGTTCCCCGAGCCAGGAGGAAACCGCGAGGTGCTACTCGTGGGAACCATCTTGGCCGTCCTACCAATCCGCGGAATTCGGCAACCGCCGACCGAACCGCTACCGACCGATCACCGCCGAACGTAACCGAGCGCGACCGATTACCGCCGACCGAACCGCGTACCGAGCGCGACCGAACCGGACCGAGCGCAACCGAGCGCAACCGATTACCGCGCGCCGAGCGCGACCGAACCGGACCGAGCGGAACCGAGCGAAACCGCTTACCGCCGACCGAACCGCGCGCCGAGCGCGACCGAACCGAACCGAGCGCGACCGAGCGGAGTGGCGACCCATCACGTGGCGCCCTCACCCACGAAACCGCGATTAGTATAAGGAAATAGAATTAAGTCATTAGAAGTAAGCGTAGCGTTAAGACGTAGAGATAAGGCCAGCGTTAGGATTAAGTTAGAAATAAGATATCTTAATAAATTATTTATTTACGCACAACGAGGCTGAGACATCATTTTCGCGATCCCTCCCGTCACGAACCCCGGCGCGAAAACCGACTGAACGGGCACGGCGAGGGAGTCCCTCCCAATCCACCGAGGGAGGAAACTACGGTCAAACAACCGTAACTTCTCCTCAGCGAGCGGAGCCGAGGAGAAGGAAGAAACGTTTTAATGGTATGCCAGTATAAGAACAGAAATACCAGAATATAAGGAAACAGAAATACGAATTCCAGATACAAATATCAGAGAGGTAATCATACAAATGATTTCATACGTTCACTTGAAGAAAATCCCTGAGACGGATTTTACAATAAAAGTGAACAATACAAAGGATCCAGAGACCCAAAAAGACAAAGAAAGGATCATTAAAGAGATCCACGAAAGTACATTAGGTGGTCACTATGGCATTGAAAAGACAGTTGAAAAACTACGTACTTCTTACAATTGGCCTGGAATGGTCAAAGACACTGAGCTTGTCATAAAGAAGTGCCCAACTTGTCAAATCGAACGACTTAAATACGTCGCTAATAGACCACCACCAGGGAAACCAGACATTCCCAACGAACCTAATGAAAAGGTATCACTAGACACAATGGGTCCTCTGCCAATGGACAAAGGATATAGATACATCCTTGTAATCCAAGATTACCTCACACGCTATATACAATTAGCACCATTAGAAACAAAAGAAGCAAAAGAAGTTCTTGAAAAATTCTGGCATTACTATTGCTGCATATTTGGCGTTCCAAAAGAAATACTAACTGATAACGGACTAGAATTTCAAGGAAAGTTCCTGGAAGTAATGCAACAAAAATTAAGAATAAAAATGACTTCTACTGCAGTTTATCATCCTCAATCAAACGGAAAGAATGAAAGAGCTCATAAAGAAATTCTTAATTATTTAAGAAGTTACCTCGGAAACACAAATGAATGGGTAAAACATCTCGTAGGAGCAACGATAGCTCATAATACGACAATAAATGAAACTCTTCAAATAACACCTGCTGAATATATGTTGGGTTACAAACCAAATATCCCATTCGATGTTGACGAAATCATAATGACAACAAGAGAAAAATATGAATCTTTAACTCTCAAACGCAAACATCTAAGAAAACGAGTAAGCGAGAGAATTCAACAACGTCAACGTCAACGACAAATTAAAGAAAAACCAAAGACCACAACCATCACAAATCTATTTAAAGAAGGACAACAAGTATTAGCAAGAAGGCATCAACCTCAAGACTCCAAGCTGCATGCGCCTTGGGAAGGGCCTTACACGATCGAGAAAATAATAAACGATCAAGCCGCAACAATCAAAAAGGGATTGAAAAAAGTTACTTATCACTTTAACGATCTGAAACCTTTTGTTTCAGGCCAAGAAGAACAACCAAGCACAAGTCAACAAGATGATATTGAAACTAAAAGTCCTTCTACCGATCATTTCAATCCTCGTTCAGACTTGTCTTCCACAGAATACGGCGAACAGTAAGAATCATAAAGAGAACGACCAAGCTTATCTAACAGAATTAAACCAATCGCAAGCAGTATACCTCGAAAATCTTGGTTCAACACAACTTTATCATACAACTTGGAATGTAATTATTGGAATAAATTATGATCCAGTGCTCACTTCAATCGATGAATTAGACAGGCATCTAATTCAATTGCAAAAACTTTGTTCAATCAAAATGAAACCACATGTATGTTCCTCAAAACGAAGATTGGAAACTCAACGACAAAGAATAGAACGTCTGAAAAAGGACAAAAGAACCTTTCTACATTTCATCGGTACGAAAACAAAGAGAGGTCTCCTTAATATCATAGGAGAAGGAATAAGAGTTTTGTTCGGAAATCTAGCTGCTTCAGACGCAGAATATTACAATCAAGAGATCGACAAATTAAGAGAAGACAACATTCAGATAGCGCACCTAGTACGCAATCAAACTACCTTCTTACTAAATCACCTACAAAACAACTTAGGAACCTTCTCTAAAATACAAAAACAAACTCAAACCCTGAATAATAACTTTCAAAAGATAAGGAATGAAAGTGAGAAAATTCTACTAAATCAGCAAATCGATGAGTTATATACAGATCACGTTCTGATGTATTCAGAAATAAAAGAGGAACTGCAACAACTATTAAATGCCTTAATAGATGGAAAAAAGGGAATAATTCATCCTTATTTACTTTCCCCAGAACAACTGTTCAACGCTTTACGGAATACAACACTTGAACAGCATTTCCCAGTTCCATTATCGGAAGAATACTATCCTACAATAGTGGATATGAGTGACTTAACGATATCGTTAACGAAACGAAAACTATTATATACATTTCATCTACCAATGCTAGAACCTACTGATTACACTTTGTTCCATACTATACCACTACCGATATATTCATTGGTGAAAGGATATATGGTCTATGATATCCAAATGCCATATCTATTATTAGACCAACAGAAAACAAAATTCATCCCATTAGAAACGGAAGATCAAATTAATATGAAAAGAATAGCTCAAACAAATATTATGAGAAGAAGTCACCCTGACTACTCGACACAAGATACAGATGCATGTGTAATAGAATTATTATTATCTCAGAAAACACAATGCAATTACCACTACATACAGATAGAAAAAACTCTTTTCATACAACTAAAGACCAACCAAGACTGGATAGTAATACCATCCACAGAAGAAATTCTACATGTCCTATGTCACAATGAACAACCATGGTTTATGAAAATACAAAAATCAAGCCTAATACATTTACCAAAAGGATGCATGGCTACAACCACTCATACAATCCTTAAAGCAAGCGATACGATAACTAATACTTCCATCGACATCATTCTAAAAGGAAGTATAGATGAATTAAAAATCGTACAGAAGTTACAAAAATTAAACATTTCTACATCAGAATTACAATTGGAATATTTGAGCGAAAACTCACTTAACCCATCACAACTAAAAATGCTGGGAACTACGATCGACGAATCAAACAAGCAAATCGAAGTACTATCATTGAAGAAAAGAACACTTACTTGGTCAGAAGCCATAACGAAGTATCTGACATATGCTGGCTATTCTGCCCTATTAACAAGTCTTTTATACCTCTTATATAAAGCAGAATGTATTCCAAAAGTTTTCAGATGTATCAGTTATTTCATAAGACCGTGTACAATAATATACAATCATTGTACCTTCGGACCAAATTCAAGAACAGAAGAAAGGACAACTACAAGAAATAGAACAGAAAGAGATCCTGAAATGAACATGGAAATGGTCCAACAATACCCGAATACCCATGACGAAGATAGCGACACATCGTCTCATACGCAACACCGAAAGTATAAACGAAGCAGAATATCAAATATGTAATCTGTATTATTACAGAACAAAAAATGTGCTGTCATCCATATAAACCAACAGGAGAAGAAAGCCTCCTGTGCGAGGAATCTATAAACGAACAACAAGACTATCTAGGAACCGACAGATTCAGATGTCTCAAGGGTGAAATCGTGGAAGTCTACCTAAACCTCGGTTTCAAAACCATATGTGAAGATTGCTTCTTTCCAGTACCAGAATATCTCGATGCAGATTTCGTCAATGCACACGTTTGCACCGCAGAAAACTACATGATGAATTGCGCTGACTGCGATCTCCCACTTCTATTCATTCAGAGGATAGAGAACTGCACAGAATGCATGGAAATCTACAATCGAAGATTGCATGAAGAATTACGACGAAGTACACTCTACATCGTCGACGACGTAGTCATCCCGTAAACAATCCGAATACATCATCAACTACGTTCCGGGACGGAACTTTTACCCCCAGGGAGGAATGTGACAGGCTCGAAGACTAAACAATCATGAGACTAAACAACGAGTCACCATGTTTTCGCCGATAACCAAAAGTGCGTATATGCTCAGGTATAAAAGCCCGAGATCACCAATGCGGATCATCATATTGATCCAGTCGCTCAACCAATTCGTATCGAGCTTGTTAAGAAGTCGACATTTAAGCCTTATTGTACCATTCCATTTCGACTAGAATAAGAGAATATTGTAATATCATAGTATTGTAGTGTAGAATAAAGTTTGCTTTTTAAAAAGTCTAACTTAGTAAGCCGGCGGGTCACAATATATATATATATATATATATCGATATTCATCTTATTTTATTTATACACTTGATTCTAAAATAATAAATTAATAACAAATTATATTTAAACTTTATAGGAGAAACTTTTTGTGGATATGTATAGGCAGATTTAAGTGGCAAGTGGTTCATACTAAGTGTCAAGTGGTAATTGTTTTGTATCAAGTCTTAAGTGTGTGTCGTTCACTGCAATGTTTCGCAAGTGCAAAAATCAGCCAGACTCTTTCTGTTATGTTTGTGGAGAGGTGGTACCAAAATCGCAACGACGAAGTATATCACCGTTAATAGCATTTGCGTATGAACATTATTTTGGCTGCAAACTCGTGGATCAAGATAAGTGTTGGGCTCCTCACATTTGTTGTTCGCGATGCTACATCGGTCTTTCAGCTTGGTTGAAGGGCAATCGGAAGAATATGCCATTTGCAGTTCCAATGGTATGGCGAGAGCCTACGGATCACACCACAGATTGTTATTTTTGCTTAAGCAAAATCTATGGCTTCAACAAGAGAGGCAAGAAGAAAATTGAGTACCCAAGTGTACCTTCTGCTATCCGATCTGTACCACATTCCGAGGAAATACTACCACCAGTACCGCCAGAAGTTATTCCCAGCAAGTATGAGGCTGCTGACGAAGACGCGAAAACCGGAAGCGAAGAAAACGAGGATTATTCAATAGAATCCCCATCGTCATCAAAAGAGCCACACTTATTATGTCAATCCGACCTCAACGATCTTGTGCGAGATTTACAACTCTCGAAGGATCAGGCAGAGCTCTTAGGATTCCGGCTACAAGGGTGGAATTTACTGGACAGTACAACCAAAATTACACATTTTAGAACTCGGCAACATACATTAGAGGAACAGTTTTGTATGTACGAGGACCTGTGCGTGTGTACCGAAGTAACTTCTCTAATGAAAAAATTGGGTTTCGAACATGAACCAAAAGAGTGGAGATTATTCATAGATTCGTCGAAGTATAGTTTAAAGGCGGTATTGTTACATATTGGGAATGAACGCCCTTCCATCCCTGTTGCATACTCGACGAAAATGAAAGAATCTTATGATTCATTAAAAACAGTTTTGTGTAAAATTCAGTACGAAAAGTACAAGTGGAAAGTGTGTGGTGACCTGAAAGTGATTGCTATATTACTTGGACTACAGGCGGGTTATACTAACAAGGGAGGTTTCCCAAGTGTTAATTTCCGATTGTAATGAAATTTACAGGGTAGGTACAATTCGTTAAAATATTTGACACGTATTTTTTTTATCGGCCATCGTTCATATCTAGAGGGTGAAAACAGCCCCCCAAAGTTGGGGTCAAAAAGCTATTTTTTTAAATATCTCGGAAACTATTTGGTGTAGATCAAAAATTAAAAATGCAAATTGTTCATTTTTCCATGACGGATTTAATGGGAAAAGTAAGATTTCTTCAAAATTGTTTATTTAAAAAATATTTTAAAAATTCACATATTTTTGTATTTTTTTTTGGTAAAACGTTGAGTTATTTTTGTCATATATTGCAAGAAGATACTATATACCAAACCCAAGAATACGGATAAATCAGAATTTTTAGTTTCATCGTCATTATGGATATTTTTGTTTTTTGAATTACATTGCCATTTCGCAGTGAGAACTCCCTTCTGGTATATGATCACTTCTACGTGGAATGGCATGATACTTCAGTAATTATATTATATTATGTATAAGAATTATCCCTTGAAAATTAGATAAAAAGTAAAAATGTTTTCACGATAAACCCTGCTACTCCATGGGTATTGGAGGAATATGGCTCCGTCCGTTACCGGCACGCAAGGCGCGTCCGTTGCGCGACTTGTATCAAAAGTCTGACCGAATAAGAAACGGTTGTTTCTACGATCTTTTCCAACCTTTATAAAAGCATGGTAGCCATTTAAAAAATAGTGTGGATTATGTCTGGGTTACCTGAATTCTATTAAAAATTTCATCACCTTACATAAACATTAATACAACTGCAAAGAAGTCAAATTTTAGATCACTTTGTAGTAAGGGGTATTAAATAGTCCATAAATTCACTGCACAAATTAACAAAAAAAACAAAACGAGAGTATATATATTTGGATAAATGGAAAATATTGAACAGTATAATATAACAATGATAATAATAGTAATAATAATAATGAATAATAATAATGGTATTAATAATAGTGAATAAAGGTATTAATAAGTGTTTCGTATCCGACTCGCATAGATGCTCAAAACGAACTTCAACGGCAGTCGCTGGCAGAGTTGCTTATATTAAATGTAAACTTAAGATATGTATCACGCTGGAGCCTGCTTCATACCTTCGACTCGTAAGAATTTTTTTCTCTTAAAGGGGCACTACCAATTATTATCATATTGCCTGGTCATTATAAGATAGAACAATATATAAAAAAAATATTTTTCCGCTTGCTGAACATAAATGCCGTGTGGTTGTCGAATGCGTCCAATCTAGTGAGTTACAAGCGGATTTATGGTGAGGACAATATGTATTTCTTACAATACATAATATAAAATTAATGAATGTCCGTTCTAACAAGCGTTTCTTATTCGACCAGATTTCTGTTACAAGTCGCGCAGCAGTCGCGCCTTGCATGCCCGTAACGGCCCGAGTCATATATGTATATATGTACCTGCAACGCCCATGGAGTAGCAGGGTTTATCGTGAAAACATTTTTACTTTTTATCTAATTTTCAAGGGATAATTCTTATACATAATATAATATAATTACTGAAGTATCATGCCATTCCACGTAGAAGTGATCATATACCAGAAGGGAGTTCTCACTGCGAAATGGCAATGTAATTCAAAAAACAAAAATATCCATAATGACGATGAAACTAAAAATTCTGATTTATCCGTATTCTTGGGTTTGGTATATAGTATCTTCTTGCAATATATGACAAAAATAACTCAACGTTTTACCAAAAAAAAATACAAAAATATGTGAATTTTTAAAATATTTTTTAAATAAACAATTTTGAAGAAATCTTACTTTTCCCATTAAATCCGTCATGGAAAAACGAACAATTTGCATTTTTAATTTTTGATCTACACCAAATAGTTTCCGAGATATTTAAAAAAATAGCTTTTTGACCCCAACTTTGGAGGGCTGTTTTCACCCTCTAGATATGAACGATGGCCGATAAAAAAAAATACGTGTCAAATATTTTAACGAATTGTACCTACCCTGTAAATTTCATTACAATCGGAAATTAACACTTGGGAAACCTCCCTTGTAAGTATTGTTTTTTTGTGCGAGTGGGACAGTAGAGCAAAAGATCAACATTATATTAAAAAGGAGTGGGCACCACGATGCCAATTAATACCGGGTACGAAAAACGTAAAATTTAATAGTTTAATTGATCCCCAAAATGTGTATTTACCGCCACTACACATTATATTGGGGATCATGAAAAATTTTGTAAAGGCGATGAATAAATCAGGCCCTGGATTCGAATATTTAAACACAAAGTTTCCGCAAATAACAGATGCGAAAATAAAAGAGGGTATATTTGTTGGTCCTCAGATTAGAAATTTAATGTGATGGATGAAGATTTTACAAAAGTATTGAATGACTTGGAAAAAGCCGTATGGATCTCATTTAAAAAAGTAACAGAGAACTTTTTAGGAAAACATAAATCAAAAAATTATGTTTCCATTGTAAACAAACTTTTAAAAAGCTGCAGAGATCTTGGCTGTAATATGTCCCTAAAATTACATTTTCTACATTCCCATCTGGATTTTTTTCCTGCTAATCTCGGTGATGTGAGCGACGAACATGGAGAACGATTCCACAAAGACATATCAAAAATTGAAAAGCGATACCAGGGAAAGAAAATGACTGCAATGCTTGCGGACTATTGCTGGACGCTCATCAGCGACACCGAAGATAAAATGTATAAACGGAGAACAAGACGAAAACACTTTTAAATTTTTTAGGTGCAGTTTTACAGTTTACAGTGGTACAATTGTTCACTTTATATGGATTAGTTTACGCTACATGCGAAGTGAAGTGAAGTGAAGTGAAGAACGTGCTAGTTGCATTCTCTTTGTAGTTGTAAAATTTCATGCGTGAAGTTTAATACATAATGTGGGCAATGGAAAAAGTGTGGGTGACCTTACTTGAGATCATATGGAAAGATCGCTCGTGGGATTGGTTAATATCAAAAGTCATTCACGATATTCTCTGAAGGTGTTGACTACACAAAGAAAAGGACAAGGATAAGAATAATGAATACGGTTAGAAGTTTAGGTTCATTGACCATCGGACCGTCATCCGTACCTGCTGAGGTCAAAGTCGAAACGGCCGCATGGCAAGTGTCCCTCGACAGTAGGACAATACAGAGTAATTCAGGAGAACCGAACGCAGACGTCAAAACCGAACTATTGAGTGGCCATTTAGTATAGGAAAATTGAGAATTACATTATATAAATTAATGCAGTTCGAGGTTCGAAAGCTAAGTATTTCATTTAATAATATTATAATGCTAATATATTTATATATTGCATGACGAAGAAAGAACATAATCTTGTCATACCAGTGAACAAAGGGGATTCTGCCACCGTACGGTAAATGTTCTTTATCGTTACAGAACGAAGAAATAAGTTGTTAGTGTGATACTATTGCTGTTCGACAATGCAGTGGGGAAAATTAATTCAACAATGAGTACATTAATTGGAATGTGCTGCAGTTTATCGATAAAATCGACAACATGTAACACGGAAAAACCGGGGAGTATCGTAGTCAATAAAATTGCCCTTTTATAAGGGTTGGTTAAGACGATGTTATTTATAAGTACGTTTCCTCGACTTCTTTTTCAGAAAACTACGTAGTGTTTGAAAACAAACGTTAACGATTAAACTAGGTTGGCGATACGTAAGATTTCAAGCCAAACGCGGCATTCTTACGCTCGACTTTCGTCACGGTAGCTGTCTCCAGCGAGGGGAGAACAAAGGTCTCACCCAAGATGCGGAGAAGACCCTTAAAGGATAACATTCATGAAGGAAGGCATCGTAGATCAATTCGACATCTAGGGCACGCCGGGTCACACATTTCCTTCTCGGGCATTTTTTCTATGAATTATTGTTACGAAAATTCCAGAGAACATTTCCGTTAACATCCCGACAAATGCCCATTATACTGTATTATCCGCTTGTCGGAAGATCATATTGTAATATTGTTATAAACAACGTTATTTTTTAAAAAAGAACAAGAATATCATAGTTCCAATAATATTTTCATGTAACGAAATGCCAAAATGCAGCATTTCATTTCATCATTTCAGTAGGCAACATTTGTAGATCAATTAAAATTAATTAAAACGTTTTTTATAATTCGGTGACCAAATTATAAATACTATTTTTAAACAAAAATTAATGAAAAATAATTGATCATTTATATTTATCAGAGTTGAGAACTCTTCAGATGGTACTGTCAGATCGGCGTCGATAACGCATAGTTACGGCACTGCCTCACTGGCGGCCCGCGTAGAATAGCAGCATGGCGTCGAACGCCGATTACACGTTCCCGACGGATATTTTTTCGATCCGTCGGGATTGAACACAGTTCCCGAAACTTTTGGGGGCAGTTTTCTCTTCACAAATGTCTAAGGAATGCGATCCAGTATAGCAAATTCGTGCTAGATAAATAACTTTTCATAAAAATGTAAAAGTATAGCATAGTAAGATCGCGCATCCGCACTTTTTTAAACTTTGACGGTCATTTGTTACTATTTGCAACAACCAATTTTAATAAATATATACATTAAAATATTCGGCATGATTTCCTCTATCTTTTGAGACCAATTTCAACTTCGTAGCGTTTATACTTTTCGCGTAATACCTCGTTTTCTGCCAAAATTTGGTGTTTTTACAAAAACTCATTTTACTAAAAAACTGAGCGTGATGGAGCAATTCTGCCGACGGATTCGTGTTTAGGATGACTAACTCTACGAGGATCACGCATTGGATATTGGAGAAAATAAAAAAAGTTAAAACTTGTTGAACAGTGTTATTGATCACGGATTGCATGGATTTAATGATAAAAGTTCTGGTAATTTTTAAAGCAAAAATGTCAAAGCGTGCGCAGTTGATTTTGTTGTAAATTAATTGATTGTGTATGTATTTTTCAGTACCATCGGCCATTCTTCGAAGGATGAGAAGTCCCGTGATCGCACGGAAAATTTTTCGTTCGAAGGCTCGAATTTTTTCCATAACATATGGTGCGATCGCGTAACAGATGGGAAACGCGTATATTAAGATTGAACGAACATAGAGCTTATAAAGTAAGAGCTTTACATTTTCTCCTAGGTGTTTAGAGTAGAATAATCTAGCTAGTTTGGCGGCATTACCCTTTGCCTTCTCAAGACTGTAATTGGCATGTTCGTTGTAATTAAGTCTTTCGGTTAAGATTACTCCGAGATATTTAACTTTTTTAACTCTGGGGAGAAGAGTGTCGCATCTACCGGGTATATGTAATGAAAATTTTTTCGGGAGCCTGTATTGTTTTTTACTTAATTGATATGTTGGCCTTAGAAACAATATCGTCTCAGACTTAAGCATATTAACCCTGATTTTCTTTTTGTTACAGGAAGAAACAATGGTGTTGAAAGCTCTTTGCAAGGAATTCTGAATTTCTGACGGATCTGCACCGGATTTGTAAATGATGAGATCATCTGCGAATGCTATTGCTTTGCATGTTAAGCTATTAATGTTAAAATGTTGTAAAATATCGGAAAAATAAAGATTGAATAATAGCGGAGAATTTACTGCGCCTTGTTGTAAGCCATTTTCAATGAGAAATGTACGCGATGAAAAAATATTGTTGTAAAAAGTTTTAAAAGATCGTCCTGTAATCATGTTTTCAGTTAAAGCTAATAAATTGTTTGGAAAGCCCATGTTGTGCAGTTTCACGATTAAACCCTTAGTCCATACGGTGTCAAATGCCTTTTCTAAATCTATTAGACATGCCCCTGTCATAATTAGATTATTCAGGGAATCCGCGATATCTCTGGTCAATTTGGCCACCACATGCACCGTGGAGTGTGAGTGCCTGAATCCGAATTGACAATCGGGAATGAGTTTATTTGCTACCACAAAACTATTTAAACGGATATTGATCATAATTTTGAACAATTTGCCGATATTTGGTAAAAGGCTGATCGGTCTATAGCTATTTAGATCGAATGGATTCTTACCCTTTTTGAACAGTGGTATTAATTTAGCAATTTTCCAACGTGATGGAAAGTAAGATAATCTCATACAGGCATGGAAGATCAGTGCAAGAAATTCAGTTGCAGAACCCGGTAGGTGTTTAACTGTAACGTTAGGAATTCCGTCAAAAGAGGACGATCTTTTATTTTTTAAGGATTTAATTGCCTTCCAAATTATTTTAGGATTGATAAAGTAATCGATGTTATGTTTTGGCCATATTTGATCGTTCAATGAATTGAATTTGTATGTATCATGATCGAAACTATTTTTAATCTGATCGTACAATAGATTGATCGAACTTTCGTGTTTTTTCTCTTCCTCGTTGATAGGATTTAGATTTTTCGTGTGAACACGAGCAAAGTGCGTACCAAGAAGTGTTAATCTGTCATTGGTGTCTGTTACAACGTAGTTGTTATCGATTTTTTGAAGCAATGAGACATCGATACCCGACTCGGACCAAAGGGTTGAATCGCCGGCTGCCCCCCTCAAAGGTGGGAGAGCCTCCATGTGTTTCGGATTAATGATTCTATTAATGATTGGATATATCTTGGATGGTTCACGATTATCGAGTTTCGATAAGCGATCGTTCCAGAATCTATTGGCTACTGCAGTGTAGAGCTTTTTTAATCTATAATTAACGCGTTTTAAGAGTTGCTTGTAAAATTTAATGATATTGGAGTATTGCGGATCTGAATTTAAAGGGTATAGCCGGTTAAGATGGTCAAATGTGCCCTTGAACCGAATTCAAATCGCGATGAGTCATTCGAAAGCTTATAAAAAAAGAATGATTTCTGCCAAGTTTCAACTTTGTATCTCGACCCGGGGGGTAGTAAAGGGTAAAAATAGAAAATCAGGTTTTTGCCGAATTTCTCCTATACCAACGGATGAAAAATTTTGAAAAAATTCAGAGGTATTTCTGTTATCAGGGCACATATTAGAAAATTGTTTCAGATTTTTAAATTGAAAAACCAAGCTGTGAAAAATAAAAAACGCCAAAAAATGCTGAAAAATGCCGATTGTGTATCGAAGCAGTCTTGGCACTATAATTATATTTTTACTGTAAGTACGTATCATTGTTACTATTGTCCTGAATTTTTTTTCAGATTTTTCAATTTGGTGCGCCGCAGTTAAAAAAATTAAAAACCGATTTTCTCGTCGTTTTTTCCGTGTCAGAGTAACTTATACGTCGAATTGCTTCATGAAATAAGTGTTTTATGCGATCTTCTATGTTTATACGTACAGCAAAACATCATAGGAATTAAAGAAACTGAAAAAACCGAATCATTTGAAACTGTTATGCGCCTTACATTGTAAAGTATCTACCGTATTTTCCAACGGCGTCGGTGGCGCAGCGGTAGAGTGTCAAGCTGCTATATCGCTGCGAACTTTTTGAACGTAGGTTCGAGCCTCGAACTTCCAACTCCCTTAGGCTGTTTTTTTTTTTCGTTAATTATGTATATTTCCTAACTTTACGACACAACGATCAATATTTACTTTCAAATGTTTTAAGAATATTTGAAAAACATATTAACCTGAAATATACGTAAATATGAGTTTGGACTGCTTGTTATGCCGCCGTTTATCCTGTCAATTACGGCATTGTTTGAAATTGGTTTTCAAATCTCTTACCTTTAACAATTATGGATGGATGGCAACAAAAATAATAATTGACAGGATAAACCACAGCATAACAAGCAGTCCAAACTCATATTTACGTATATTTCAGGTTAATATGTTTTTCAGATATTCTTAAAACATTTGAAAGTAAATATTGATCGTTGTGTCGTAAAGTTAGGAAATAAATGTAATTAACGAAAAAAAAAAACTTAGCCTAAGGGACTTGGAAGTTCGAGGCTCGAACCTACATACGTTCAAAAAGTTCGCAGCGGTATAGCAGCTTGACACTCTACCGCTGCGCCGCCGACGCCGCACGGTGGTCCAGAATGTGCATTTAGCTGCGCAAAAGTCAAAAAGTCGATTTTGGAATTTCGATTTCTTTTTTGGATATATCGATTCCTAAATGTCGACTGACCTCAGAAATAAAATTTTTTTGAAATTGGATAAAAATTGTAGTTGCAACAAACGTTTAAAGTTGAAACTTTTTCTGGAGGCCTTTTTCTGTCGAAAAACCACGTTGTCTTCTTTATAACATTCTGACGAAACTATGCAATATTTTGTAATAATTATTGTTTCTATTTGAAGAGCATTCTTCCACGATAAAAATTCATGTGTCGAACATAAAATTATTGTTTGTAGTTTATTCAAAAATTAATGTTGAAAACATGAAAGAAAATCGTCGAAGTTTTTTATCTTTTGCAGAGAAAAACTAAAATGTGCTACATACTTGCACTATCTAATTAACACCATTGTTTTCTGTAATCCTTCCCCTAAACGATCCTGCAAAAATATCATCCGCCCGGATCCGCCTCAGATGGTTTTTTATTGTTTAAAGACTCGCGCGCACCTCGACAAGGCGCTGTCGCCAGACTGTCTCGTAAACTTCCGACAGGTCTAACAATGAAGGGCCCAGGTAGACGCACGAAATATTTGCAGAAATAACTTCTATATAGTCTAAGGAATATATGTGGAAAGTTTTAGCCGAATATCTTTTGATACTTATAAGTTATTTAATTTTTAAGTGAACCCTGCACGGCGAAGACTAGGATTTCCTTTCAATCGGATAACCTAGCTCATTCCTCTTTGCTCGCATCCTAACAATAAAGCAATTAAGTAATAAAAGTGATGGTTTAGAAGTCTTCGTCCTCGTTAGTGCCAATAAGATTTTGTTTTTATTGCACGATATCTTTAAGAAACCCGGGAATTTACTGACCGCGTGTCCCACTGGGTCTATGCAGCTGGTCTGGGTTACATAAACTTTAGGAAGGAATATCAACAAAAGGTGCAGATAGATAAAGCCAATTTTAGCAGGAACTATTTCTATATAGTTTAAACTAAACATCTTCAAAGTTCTCAGAGACTACTTTGTGGTACTTTTTAATTTTTCCATTTTGAAGTTAGCAATGTAAGCTGAATAAGCTAATGTACATAATCACCCTCTATATATCAACCGCCATCTTGTTTTTAAAATTTTTGAGTTCAGATTCGTAATCAGCGACCCAAAAAATATTAGAATACTAATTTTTGTGCAAAACAATTAATTTTTAAACAAACCTGTCCGCCATATTTAATCCGCCATTTTGTTTTTAAAATTTTTGAGTTCAGATTCGTAATCAGCAACCCAAAAAATAATAGAATATCAATTTTGAACTAAATCCGTTGTGTTTTGAGCCCGTGGTGACGATTTGAAAAAGATTGAAAACTGCGCGAGGTGCGTGAACAGCTAAATTCACGCTCTGGACCACTGTGCGCCGTTGGAAAATACGGTAGATACTTTACAATGTAAGGCGCATAACAGTTTCAAATGATTCGGTTTTTTCAGTTTCTTTAATTCCTATGATGTTTTGCTATACGTATAAACATAGAAGATCGCATAAAACACTTATTTCATGAAGCAATTCGACGTATAAGTTACTCTGAAACGGAAAAAACGACGAGAAAATCGGTTTTTAATTTTTTTAACTGCGGCGCACCAAATTGAAAAATCTGAAAAAAATTCAGGACAATAGTAACAATGATACGTACTTACAGTAAAAATATAATTATAGTGCCAAGACTGCTTCGATACACAATCGGCATTTTTCAGCATTTCTTGGCGTTTTTTATTTTTCACAGCTTGGTTTTTCAATTTAAAAATCTGAAACAATTTTCTAATATGTGCCCTGATAACAGAAATGCCTCTGAATTTTTTTCAACATTTTTCATCCGCTGGTATAGGAGAAATTCGGCAAAAACCTGATTTTCTATTTTTACCCTTTACTACCCCCCGGGTCGAGATACAAAGTTGAAACTTGGCAGAAATCATTCTTTTTTTATAAGCTTTCGAATAACTCATCGCGATTTGAATTCGGTTCAAGGGCACATTTGACCATCTTAACCGGCAATACCCTTTAAACGTAAAAGTTGATAAAGTTTGGTGATAAGCTTTGATTTGAATTTTTTCGATCTATTGATACGAGGATCGTCATAGTCCTTTGGGTTATTCAGAACTTCAGCCATGGGCGTACAGTTCGTCATAATTGAGGATATGTTATCCTCAAAAACCTCAATGGATAAATTCATCATATCGATCGACCCATTGAGTAGTGCATTTAGATCATATTGTTTGATGAAAGAGTGAATTTCTAATCTGAATTTCTTCCAATTGGTTAGTCGGAAATTTGGTCTGAGAATTTTTGGCGCTTTTTCACGGAGGCTCTCCAACCGTTGAGAGACAACCTAACGACTATGGCCCAGTGGTCGCTGTCGTAAGGTAAGACTTCTAGTCTATTTGTATTATCATTGATACGTTCGATCAGTCTATTGTCTATAAGTGCAAGGTCAAGATTCGAATTCGCGGGATGGAAAGATGGAATGTCCGAATAGAGTAAAGAAACTCGAAAAATAGCACCCTGAAGTTCTAACCATTCTAGTAGGGCGATGCCCTTCGAGTTGTTAACTGCATTGAGCCAGGTGGTGTGTTTGGCATTAAAATCACCCGTTATGATAAAGTGATTGCTTTCGTGTGAGAGACGAAGTTGCGTGAAGAGGTCATTTAAATCACGCAGGAAAACTATTTTGTCCTTAAAAGGACTGTAAACCGTTGCGATCACGAGACTTCTACCATCCGAGAGGTCGAGACGAATTGCTAAAGCTTCGAAGGATTTCGAATGAGTGAAACTCAGCTCAATGCGGGTGAATTTGTACTTTTTTTTAATTATTATTGCAACTCCGCCACCGAAGCGATTATTTGCACGATCTTTTCTTATAATTGAATATTGCGGTTGAACATTGAGCTTTGTTTCGATGAGGCAACAAATATCAGGCCGATGATTTGATAAAAATTGGTTCAAATACGCACGCTTGTGAAGATTGATGATTGAATTCACATTGATGAAAATGATAAGGAGGTTTTCCAGCGGGATACTTGTCGAATTTATAGATGCCATTATTGATTGAGTCCACGTCGTTGATTCCTCGCAAATTGACTTTGAGAGGTGGTTGGTTGAGTTCCATCATCGTCTTAAAAGTTTGAAATAATAAATTAATCTTTTCAGTGTTGTCATTTATTCTTTGAAAGATTAAAGCCAACTGTTCTGAAATTTTATTGATAGAGATTAATATTTGTTTGAGATCTACTTGTTGATCTAACGGAATATTAGTTGGTTGTACTGAACTTTGAGTAGGTGGCGCTGTGAGGCGCGCTGCAAGTGGCAGGAAGGCGACGTTCCTTGCTCCTCCAGCAGTTATTCTACTGTACGAAATATTTGGATTCACCAAGGTAGCAATTGGTCTACGATTGATGTTAGACGTTCGATGGAACTGATTTTGATTGGCGGTGATCATTGCCTTTCTCTCTTTGATTTTCGGGCAACCACCAGTTTTTCGTTAAATTAATGATGATTTGCGGAGAAGCCGCATGCACTACGATCGGTGGTGGTTTTGTTGTCTTTTTCGTTCCAGTGGGTGGATGCTGGTCCTGTGGGGCCGAAGAGTTGTCCAATTCCGGCTGTCGGTCCATATCGGTGAGCGCCAAATATCTGTTCGATGATGACCTTGAGGCGGTGATTATCGGTCTTGGCGAAGGGGTTCTTCTCCCTGAAGCAGTTCCGACTGTTGTCCATTCTGTGTTAGGTTGCAGGGTGGTTTGTTTGGGCGCTGCAGACGAGAGCGCCGTGATTTGGATCTTCAATAATTTTATTTCGTTGAGAAGTTGTTTATTTTCTCTAATGAGAGCCTCCTGAGAGTTTTCTGCTGGTTCGTCGTCCTTGTTGGAAGACGTCGTTGACTGCGCGTCGCTCGATTGATTCTCGGGTTGAATATTATCATCTGCTGTTTCAGCTGGAGCAGCAGCCGTTGAAGCATCTCCTGTGTTAGAAACGGCACACGTAGATGCGCGTGTCTTTCTTGCTTTACGTGTCTGCATCTCTTCTGTTGAAGAGTTATAATTTTTTGTTTTTTGTCGTTTTAACGACAAAGTTCGCGTTCGAATTATTGTAGGAGATGCGAAGACTGCTTCGTCAGCATCATCATTGTCGATGGTTGGATTATTATTCTTTTTGGAATCAACCCGTGAAGTGTGTTGATCCATTTATCGGATGCCGTAAAATTTAATAAAAATAAAAAGTTTTTAATACATTTTTCTTGATCCCCTAGCCGAAAGTACGATCTTCCTGGCCGCTTTTCACTCCGGGAACAACGGCTTTTGCAGTCAGCTCTATCGAGCTAACGCGTGCTCTGATTGGCTACAAGAATTTTCTGGCTCGCAGTCACAGCGCCATTGTTTTGTCCAGAATTGTCGTATTTCATTGGAATATAATAAACCTGAAATGCTTTACTAATAAGTTACATAAAGTTGTACATATATATTCATGGCAATCGGAGAAAAATTGACAAATGGAGTTAGGCCACTTTCAAAATAAACGGCTCATTTATGTTGTTGTGAATGTTTTTTCATTTAAACTGTTAAAAATGGACGATTCAGTATTATTATTGTTTAAGCTAGGTATGATAGATTAATAAAGTTTTACATTAAAACAATTTCGGTTTTTCCATTATTTTTCTTTTGTACGTCTATTATATACGATTTTAACGCCCGCCCCGACCAGCAAAAACCGAGGCTTCGCCTTGGTTTTGCAAAAGTCGGCGGGCGATTCCCAATGATCAGCTGATCGAGAGTAGCAGAAGCCGGGCACACTGCACTACGCTTCGCAAGGATGCCGAAAGGGCGCGCTGATGCCGGCCACAGAAATCAAACCTAATAGCTGTCAGCGTTATTTTAACAATTAAAATTGATTATTTAACGTACTTTCGGCTGGAGATAAAGAAAAATAGTATACGACACACGGCCAGGAAGTTGGATGCCCTAACGTGCGTGATATAAAAGCCTCGGCTTCGCCTCGGCTTTTATATCACACACGCCAGGAAATCCAACTTTCTGGCCTTGGGTCGTAATATACTATTTGGGACTTGCAAAGCAAGCCCCAAAATTTAAATAATAATATTCAGCACAATCGAATTGTGGAATTTCGTTCACTTGTAACTATAAATACACTGGCACTGTGAAAGGCTCGCGGATTAAGTGTTTTTGTTTGTCAACGATACGGAGCGATTGCCGGAGCGATTGCCGGGGCGATGTTCGCTCTTCGAGAGCTCTTCTTAAAGGAAGCACCCGACAAAGTCGTAGCATTCAAATATTCTTATTAGTTTGTCTGGAGGAGCGAGACATTGTATTACATTGTTGTCTCGTCGCGCGCTTCGTTTCATCAAGGAGAATCTCCCCATGTGGTGGGGGTAATTCTGCCGGAGTTTATTCTGTTTTCACTATAGAGATGTTAGAAATCTGGTGCCTACGCCGATGTCCTCACTGTCGCCACCCAAATCGCGTTGTCTCCCTTGCTTCGATCTGCAGCGTTCTCTCTCTTCGTCTTTTAGTTCGATTTGTATGTGTAGCTCTTTTAACGAATCGCGTGGTAGAACGTCAAGTGCATGGAACAGTTCCTTTATTCAATCATACATATATACATGATGCTAGGATAGCATAAACATACTATTATATAACTCCTGTATGGTCGCACATTAGCGACTTCTCGCAGGAGAACGGAAATTATACAATACAAGAAAAGAAACAATTTGCGTTTAAACAAACTTTTTTTTTTTTAAATGTTTATAGCATTGGATTCGTGATTGAAATACGTTAATTTTCACTCCTTAGGAAATTTTCGTATCTCTAATAGTTTCCGAGATATTCGATAAAACAGTTTTTATAATCCGGACTTTGGGGGTGGTTTTCACCCCTTTAACGTGGACGATTGCCGATAAATGAAAGTAGATATTAAATATTTCCACGAAAAGCACCGTATACTATAGTTTCATAAGAATTGGTGAGTTACACCTCGGGATAGTCATTTATGATATCAATGTGAATCCGCCGACAGGCCAAATAAATAAATTAATTCTCGGGAGGTGTGCGTTATATATTTACTATTTTCTAACGTTATATGCTTGAATTGATTATAGGGATGCTTTAGAATGCTCGTGGTGTAAGAAAATATTGGTTATAAGAATAACAATGAATACCATTATTACAATAATTATTACAAATTATTAATTAATCAATCAAATTTTTTAAATTTATATAAAGACGATATGTGTGTCTGGCAATGAAATCTGGCCTTTTAAAGCAGTCATACATGTATATACGAAGGCATAACTTAACAAGAACGTAAGAGAAAAAATTAAAAATGCAATAACTTTTTTTACAACAAAAATTTCAAATTTCCATTTTATCCGTATTTTGTGTTTCGGTATATGGTATTCCCAGAAAAATATTCAAGAAAATTTATTGAAATTTGACTTGCAAAATCATTAAAACAGTTGTATTTTTAAGCATATTATTTAAACAAACGAGTTTAAAAAAAATATATTTATATCATCAGATTTGTGGTCGAAATACGTTAATTTTCTCTCTTTACGAAATTTTCGTATCTCTAATAGTTTTCCAGATATTCAATAAATAAGTTTCAGGGTGCCAACTTTGAGGGTGGTTTTCACCCCTTTAACGTGGACGATTGCCGATAAAAAAAAATACGTGTCGAATATTTTTGCGAGGACTATATCATACTAAAATTTCATCAAAATCGGTGAGTTACACCTCGGGATGTTCCCTTGTAAGAGTATATACAGAGTTTAAACTAAGACTGTCAGAAGGGAGAAATCTGAGTGATTAGCGTTTTTATTTTGTTGTTTTTTTGTTTTTTTTTTTAATGGAAGTGCGCGGTTCAGAGTACGGCGATCGGTCAAGGTTTAAGCCATGGTAATTTATCGAGATAATTGTAATGCTTTTGTACAGTATCCCGTGGAGGAAGAGATACAGAATGTTGCAGTTGTGATAGATCGGCAGAAACTACCAAAGGATCGTATCGAAGAGCAAGCGAGGCCCTTTTTCTATGCGCATGGTATATGATGGGAATTTTGGAGCGAAAATCCTGAATGTATCCTTCTCTGTCGAGATAGGGAAAGGCAGCAGTAGAGTGAAACCCATTTTCGCGAGCCTTCCTAGCCTCCTCGTCCGACATTGTATGTAACGAGGTGATGAGAGGATTGTCAGAGTTTGAGTGCAAAGATTTAAGGATAAACATTCTGGTGATTTTAAGTGCAAAAATATCAAACCGCGAACAGTCAACCCTGCTATAAATTGTTTGATTGTGGAAGTGTCGCTTGGTACCATCCGACATACGTCTGGGCATGAGAAGACCCGTGATCGCCCGGAATATTTTCCTCTCGAAGGTGCGAATGCGCTCCATCACATAAGGCGAAATTGAGAACCAGATTGGGATCGCATAAGATAGTACTGACCTGACAGAAAGCTTGTAAAGGAGTAGTTTGACATTCTCACCGAGGTGTTTTGAGTAGAAGAGGCGAGCCAATTTAGATGCTATACCTTTTGCTTTCCCGAGACAGTAGTTGGCGTGTTCATTATAGTTTAAGTGTTCGTTGAGAATTACACCCAAATATTTGACCGTTTTCAGCCGAGGGATTAAAAGGTCAAATCTTTCCGTCGCGTGAATCGAAAAATTTTTTGAGAGCCTGTATTGTTTTTTGCTAATTTGGGACGTGGGCCTAATGAATAGAATAGTCTCGCATTTGAGCATATTTACTCTCACTTTCTTCATGTTACACGCCGAGACAACAAAATCGAAAGCCCTCTGCAAGTGTGACTGAATGTCGAGAGGATCAACGCCGGATTTATATATGATTAAATCATCCGCAAAGGCCAAAGCTTTGCAAGTATCGTTACTTTTGTTAAAATTGTTTAAAATATCAGAGAAGTATAAGTTGAATAGTAGAGGAGAATTTACGGCGCCCTGCTGCAGACCATTTAAAATATTGAAAGTACGAACGGAAAAAGTATTATTGTGAAAAGTTTTAAAAGCGCGGCCAGTGATCATGTTCTCAGTTAGAAGCAACAACTCGGGGGGGAAATTCATTTTGTGTAATTTAACTATCAATCCCGTAGTCCAAACAGTATCAAATGCTTTCTCGAGGTCAATTAAACAAGCCCCAGTCACAGCTGAGCTGTTGAGCGAGTCGGCAATGTCGCGAGTCAATTTGGCAATAGCATGAACCGTAGAGTGCGAGTGTTTGAAACCAAATTGATAATCTGAAATTAATTTATTGGACCGCACAAAATGATTCAAACGTATGTTAATCATGATCTCGAACAATTTGCCCAGGTTTGGCAGCAGACTGATCGGCCGGTAATTATTTAAGTCGTAAAGGTTTTTCCCTTTTTTGTGGAATGGGACGAGCTTGGCCGTTTTCCAACGAATGGGAAAGTAAGATAAACGTAAACATGCGTTAAAAATTAGCGTGAGATATTAAATAACGGAGCCTGGAAGGCGTTTGATGGCGACGTTTGGTATGCCGTCGATCGAGGTGGATTTTTTGTTTTTAAGATATTTGATGGCTCGTAAGATCATTGTGGGAGTTATTAGATAGTTTGTGTGAATTGAAGGCCAGATCTGTTCGTGTAGCGAAGCGAATTGCCAATTGATATTTTCACGCGAATCCCGTATTCGATCGTAAGTCTGCTTTACCTCGTGCTCGTGATTCCTCTCTTCCTCGGTTGTAGGAGTCAGATTTTTTGTATGTACTCTTGCAAAGTGCACCCCAAGTAAAGTCAAACGATCGTCAGTGCTTGACACTACATAGTTATTATCTATTTTCTGGGGTGTCGATGTATCTATTCCGGATTCAGACCAAAGAAAATCGTCGTTTATCGCGCCTCTTAGTGGCGGAATTGAGTCAATGTTTTTTGGATTTATAATTCTGTTTATAAAAGGGTGTAGCTTAATGGGATCACGAGTATCTAGTTTGGACAGTCTGTCATTCCAGAATTTATTTGCAACTGCAGAGTAGAGTTTTTTGAGTCTGTAATTGGTACGCTGAATTATTGATTTATAAAATTTGATCATGTTAGACTGTATTGGAGTTAAATTGTCGCGAAGGCGCAATAAACGATCATTGGATCTCCTTCCCTCCATGTTTCCATACTTCGTTTGGAATCCCGTCTCCCCCTGCCGCCTTTCCCTCCTTCAGACCCCTAATCACCCTACTGATCTCCGACCTTTCTAACTCCTTCTCTCCGTCTCTCCCCCTTTCTACCTTCCTTTCATTTCCATCCCACTCATCTACTCCTCCTAATAATTTGTTAAAATACTCATCCCATTCCTCTACCCTTATCCTTTCGTCTATCATCACTCTACCTTTTTTCTTCATATTTACTACTTTCCAGATCTGATTCTCTTTTTTCAGTCCTTGTACCATCCTTTCCCATTTCTCCCTCTCTACCCTCTTCTTCTGTTCACATAACTCCTTGTATCTTTTCTTCTCCTCTTTAAACTCCTTATCTTCTCCTCCTATCCTCCTCCAATTTCTTAATTCATCTTTTACTTTCCTTTTCCCTCCCTACATTCCTCATCCCACCACCCCCTCCTCCCTCTTTTCTTTTCTTTCCCCACCATCTCCATCGCCTCTTCTATTCTTTCCTTCAGTCCTGCCCAGTCTGCCTCCACATCCTCCTCTCCGTCTCCGCCTGCTCCAAATTTTTTTTCTGAATCCCTTAATTTCTTCCTCTGACCAACTTCCTCCACATTTCCCTCTTACCTTATTTTTGTTGTCTCTTCTCTTCTCTCCTTTAATCCATACCGCCAGAGGTAGGTGGTCCGACTCTATCCTTTCCCTTACTTCCATCCTTTCTACCCCTTCCCTTGTATACTCGTTCCCTAGTATGTAATCTATTACCGTGTTCCCCCTCCCGCCTACATATGTCCATTCCCCTGTCTCGTCTCCCTTTATGTTTCCATTTAATATCCCCCACCCTCTCTCTCCTAGATATCTTATCAATCTCTTTCCTTCTGCGTTTACCTTCTCATCCTTCGACCTTCTATTCCTTTTCCCTCTCTCAACCTCCTCCTCCTCCCCTATCACCCCCCCCCCCCACTCTCCCCGTCCTAGCATTAAAGTCCCCCCCCCCTATAATTACTCTTTCTCGGCACCCCCTTTCCTCTGTCCACTCCCCAACTTTTCCAGCTTTCTTTCCAGATCCCCATTGATATATACCCCTACCACCCTCCACCAACTCTCATTCAACTTCACCTTCCCCGTCAGTATGCCCTCTTCACCTCCTACCTCCTCCCTACCCCACTCTAACTCTCTCCTTACTCCTATTACCATCCCCCCCTTTGCTCGTCCCTTTTTTTCTACTCTCTTCGCCCACTGCGTCTCCCACACATAACCTTTTGGTAGCCGTCCCTTTACCCAATTCCACACCCTTTCCTCCACCCACGTTTCTATTAGAACTATTATGTCCCAATTCCCCATCTCTTTCCAAAATTCCTCATCATTATTCCTCAGTCCCGCAACATTCCAGAACATTATCTTGTATCCCGTGCTCCCGCTCTTTCCCTCTCCCCTCCCTTCCCCCCTCCCCTACCTGTTTCCCTGTTCTTCGAACCACACTTCCTCCGTCGCGTTCCATCTCCTCACCCTACCGTCTACCCACATTTTCATATATCCTACCTGTACGTTTTTTCCTTGTGCTCTTTCCTTCTCCGCTTCCCTTTCTATTTTCCACCTAGCTCTCCTTTCTTCCTCCGTTAAGTCGTCGTCTATCCATTCCTTCCTTCCCTTTAGCAATCTCCTTCTTTCCATTATCTTCCTTTCCTGCTCCATATTCGTCCATCTTAACTGTTACCATCCCACATCCGTCCTTTCCCGTTTTCCCTATCTTCCCTATCTCTTCTATTCCCTCTTCCTTCACCCCTACTAACTCCCACACCTTCTTTACTTCCTCTTTCAAGTCCTTTCCCTCCACTTTTCTCCTCCTTATTACTATGTTCTTCCTTTTCTCCTCCCTTTCCCTCCTATTTTGCAGTAGTTCTATTCTCCTACTTCTTCTCCTGTTATCCTCTTCTATTTCCCCTTTTATCCCTCCCGCACCCTTCCCCCCTTCCATCGCTTCCTTGGCCACTTCCTCTACTCTCCCTCTCCTTCCTCTACTTTGCATACCCTTTCATCTATACTTTTTAGCCACATCTCTATCTTTTCCCTTCTTTCCTCCTCTTCCTTCCTCTCGCTTTGGGCTTTACGACCCCACCGGACCCGAGTAGTGTTCCCCCAGGGGCCTACCCAGCACGCTGGGTAGGTACGGGCATTCGCGCGCCCCCGAGCTGTCTTACGGCAAGGTGTGGGGTCCCCATTCTGTGGCCTGGGAGACCCCACTGGGCTTAACGACCCCACCGACCTGAGTCAAGTGCTCCCAAACCAAGGGTGTATTGGTACCGCGGGGGCTGGGTTGCCCATGGAGTTTTTAGCCCACTCCGGCCCAGCCGTGGGTAGGTCCATCGCGGGGGCGAAAGTTTCAAGAGCCATATGCTGGCGAGACATTGGCGGGTTTTCATGCTACGGATGTCGCTGTGTGAGGTGCAGTAAACCTTCCACCTCGGGTACCGACCTGCATAGCCGGTAGGAGTTAAGAAAGTCTCCGCTCCCACCAGTGTGACGCACAATCTTCGTGCTAAGACTGGTAGTACGCCGTTCGTACGCGTTGATCGAGCGTATCTCGATCCCGCGCCCATGGGGGCCGTGAGGATAAGCCGCAAGGCAGGGGCTTCACGTTAAACAAATCATTGGATCTCTGTTTAGTAGAGTAAACGACAATTCAGAAAAAATTAATGTTTTGTTTTCACTTTTAATTGGCGAACATAAGGTCCCTCAATATGATAGGAGATCAGCCAGCGCTCGACGCAGGCGAAGCAATCGTTGACCACCTGGAAATGGCGGCCTCACGGAATTTATCTCTAAGTGAGTTCTCTGTAAGCGGGGTAAACGTGAATTCGATTATCAATCTCCACAAAAGAGATTATCTACAGTCCTTTCTCGCGCGCTATAGACCAGATTTCTGCTGTCTGTGTGAAACAAAATTAAACCGCAAACATAAAGTCGAGTTATTGGGCGGCTATAGTATTATACGTCAAGACAGATGGGGTGGGACCAGTTTCGGTGGCGGTACCGCCATCCTAATTAAAGAAAGCATTCCCTTCGTGATATTAGATCTCGGTCTCCCGTCAAACCCACTGGTCGAAGCCTGCGCGATTTCTATCGATTTGGGAAGCGAGAGGAAGCTAATCATCGTGTCGATTTATAGTTCAAATCGCAAAGGAAATGCGTTCGTGTCCCAACTTGAACTCGTGTACCAAACTCCGCTTACGTGACAAACGAAACTTTTATGTCGTCTCGGGCGATTTTAACGCCAAACATACGTCCTGGCTAAACGCTTCAAACAATGCGCGAGAGATTGCCGTTCACGAGTGGCTCGATTTCCGCTGCACCGTATACCGTACGAAACTTTTTTTCTCCGATACACCCACATTCCACAGATCATCCTCAAATCACGATCTTATCCTGTTGGACGACAGGCTGACTGAGCTTGCAAATAATAACTCAGAAAGATTGCAAGTCCTTCCATACGACAGCGATCACTGGGCCATCAGAATCAGTTTTAAAAATCTTGACTGGGTCACAGCCATGCCGCGTTTCGTTCAGGCTAATCGTCTGCAAATCCACAAAGCGGATTGGGTCGAAATCAAAAATCTCCTGGCTAACGTCTTGCCAGACGATATAGATAACATTGTTAATTTCGACGAAATTCAAATAGACGCCGTTATTAGTCAGCTGGAAGACAAAATACTCTGGACCCTTAAGAAAGTTACGCCCTCTGCGAAAATTATAGTACATTCATGCGACTACTCGGATAATGATATAAAAAAACTCAAAAAGATTAAATCGAAACTTCTAACTAAGCTATTTGCAATCTCGAGGAACAGCAACCTTCCCAACAGCGCCTGCAATAGCCTGGCCGTTTTTCTAAGAAATCGTATCAAAAGAGTCAACTATAGGCTTCGCAGGAAATTCACCGAAATAACGCAAAATTATTGGAATAACAGTCTAAGTAATCTTGATATCAATAAACCTTGCAAATTATTCCCGTTTTTTGAGAAGAGCATTAAATCGGTCCAGCGATCTTTCTTTTCCAGCTCTTAGGATTGGGAGGCTCCATGCTAGTCTTTTCGCTGATAGTGATATTAACACAGCAATGCTTGAGATCGATAACAATGATTACATAGTAACAAACCTTATCGATAAATTAAACATAATTGGCACACATTTCTCTAGGGTCCATAAATCTAACTATTTTGATACGCATAACTCACAGTTAAATCACGAGACAAATGCTCTCATCTTAGGCACTGAGAACTCATATAGGACTATATTACAAAAATTCAATACCGCTAACACACGTTTACATAACTTTACTGACAGACGCGAGCTTAGACAACCCTCCAACGCACTTGACGCGATCAGTTACTTCACGAGCCCTGAAGAAGTACGCAGAGCCATAAAAGCACTGAAAAATAAAAAATCATCCTCCTTCGACGGCATTTCTAATGCTGTGCTTAAGAAGGTACCATCGAGCTTTATCAATCTATTGACCTAAAGGAACCCGCGTGCTCGGGCCGGCCGCGGCTGTAGATTGGGCCCATCCGCGCCCAAAGGTTGGAGGTCACCGGCTGGTCTCGGTGATGCTGCTGCGGCCGGTCCTGCGGGTGTCCTTCTGTTCCTAGGAAAGGGTAAAGATGTTGTTGGTTAGCGCGCTGCGTTTCGTCCTGGGCCTGCTCGTGGACTCGTCAGTAGGGCTGACCGAACAGGCCCTGCCCTAGACGCTGTGTCCCGGATGGGACGATGGTATCTGCCGGTTGATCGTATATATAGATACCGATCGTCGTTGGAGGACTCGCGAGAGCGATCCTTCGGTGGACACGATGACTAGCGGACGATCCTTGAACTAGGGGCGGCGTAAGAGTAATGGCGGTCGTAGATCGGTGGTTGCACTCGATCATGCTGCCGCCACAAACCGAAATTTTTAACGCTTGCCTCAACCTGCGCTATTCCCTAATCGCTGGAAAACGGCTAGGTTGCTTCCGCTGCTGAAGAAGGGTAAAAACCACCACGATGTAAATAGCTATCGGCCAATCAGCCTGCTGCCTAACATAGGCAAAATTTTTGAAATTATTGTTAATAATCGAATTTCATCGCACATTCGCGAAAACGAGTTGATACCAGACCATCAATTTGGTTTTCGTTTCGGACATTCAACGGTCCATGCTATCTCTAAACTCACTTCCGACATAACGTGGGCACTGAACTGCAAAATGTCGGTAGGAGCCTGTCTCCTAACATGGAAAAAGCATTCGACACGGTTTGGACCGCCGGTCTAATTGTTAAATTAAACGATCTAAATTTCTCAGCAAACTTACTGCAATTAATCTTCAGCATGATTACGAATAGGAAATTCCGTGTGAGTTTAGAGGGCTCATCAGCGAGCGTAACACACTCAATCGAGAACGGACTTCAACAGGGGGCCGTTAATTCGCCCGTTCTTTTAAGCCTTTATTTTTCAAACATATTAAAAAAATTCGACTTAAATTCCGATTACGGGTGCAGTGCTCTCGTGTTCGCGGATGACCTTATTATCTACGCGAGACACGAAGATCCACGTGAAATCCAAAGCAAACTTCAGCGAACACTCGATCAGATTTTTCAATATTGCAATAGCCTAAAAATCAAAATACATTCCAACAAATGCGAAGCAATCCTATTCACCGAAACTTCACATAAAACCAGAAAAAAGGCACGTTCTCTGGCTAAAAACGTTGCTATAAAAGATCCGGCGGACGCATTGGTGATGTTACCTCGAAAAAAATCGGTAAAATATCTCGCTGTAATGCTTAACGAAAGGGTGAATTATAACGAGCATGCGAAATATCTCCTGAAAAAAGCGCGAGGAGCGACAGCTAAGATAGCAGGATTACTACACTCCAAACATATCCATACGTCAATCAAATTATTAATCTACAAACTATACGTAAGATATATTCTGACCTATGCGTTTCCCACGTGGTTCTCGATCTCTCCATATATCATGGAAATGTTTCGTGCACTAGAGAGACGAATCTATCGAGCGATTGGTGGTTTTAATCCTTCAACCTTGCAACCCGATGGCCAATATCGTCAAGTATCTAACGCCAGGACGTACGCGAGGGTGAATGCCTCCCGATTCGATGTATTCGCTTTAAAACTTCTCCGGATACACGCGCTGAAACTTTTTAATAATCGCTCGAATAAATCACTGATTGATGGTATGATTTGCGTTTGCCCTGATTTATGCTGAGAAATCTAGACTCTCCGGCCACATTTCCTTTGACGCATTCCTCTACCTCGATGCAAATAACTTCCTCCAAGATCCTATATCGAAGATTCCTATAATCTATCACGTCGAAGGTAAAAAGAGATCACTCGCACTAAACTATTCACCTCTCATCCTGCGAGATGATCCGGGGAGAGTTGTTTACTCCACCTTATTACCCCCAGTGGATCGTGATCCCCGAAAGTACAAATACCTCTCCAGGCTGCCATGGCTTCGTTCCGTGTCGTGCAATGCTGATTCCCCGCAATCGCCTCCATATCGTTACATGAGCTATCCTGCTCATATCCCTTATTTAGGGTGTTTTTTTAAGAGGTTAGTTTTTCACATTGGCAACACTGTTTCAAATGACAGTCAATTTAACAATTTAAAGCGGATTAACGCGCATTATGTTTCGCCATTTTACGATGAATAGACTTACGCCGGAACAACGGTTGCAAATTGTGCAACTTTACTTTGAAAATCGAAGTTCAGTTCGTGAAACTTACCGTGCGCTACGTCCATTTTACGGTCGTCATAATCGTCCATCCGAAGGAGTGGTTGACTGTGAATCGTTTGCGCACCGAGCATACTCTGCTTGATGATACACATTCGCAGAGACGCCGTACAGTGCGCACTGAAAAAGTTATTGCTGCTGTAAAGCGTAGCGTTGAGGAGGATTCGAATGTGTCGATTCGCCATCGTGCACAGGAATTAGACCTGTGTCCCTCAACCATATGGAAGATTTTGCGAAAAGATCTTGGCATAAAAGCTTACAAGATTCAACTCGTGCAGGAATTAGAGCCACGTGATCACCATGCCCGTCGAACGTTCGGCGAATGGGCCGAAAACAAGATTTCTCTCGATCCTCATTTTCACCATAAAATTTTGTTCAGCGATGAGGCTCATTTTTGGTTGAGTGGCTTCGTCAACAATCAAAATTGCCGAATTTGGAGTGAGGAAAATCCAGAAGCCATCATTGAAACGCCATTACACCCACAAAAAATCACTGTTTGGTGTGCTTTATGGAGTGGTGGAATCATTGGCCCATATTTCTTCAAAGACAATGCGGGCCAAAATGTTACGGTCATTGGAGAGCGCTATAGGTCCATGATTACCGACTTATTCGTTCCGCAATTGCATGATGTTAACGTGGAAGAGGTCTGGTTTCAACAAGACGGTGCAACATGCCACACATCGCGCGACACGATGAATTTATTGAGGGAAACGTTCGGTGACCGCATAATTTCGCGAAATGGGCCTGTGCCATGGCCACCACGATCGTGTGATATCACACCTCTAGATTATTTTCTGTGGGGATATGTAAAGTCGCTAGTGTATGCTGATAAACCACAAACTTTGGACCACTTGGAAGCTAACATTAGCCGTGTCATCGCCGATATACGGCCGCAATTGCTCGAAAGAGTAGTCGAAAATTGGACTTCGAGATTGCGCTTCATTCGAGCAAGCTGCGGCGCCCGTATGCCAGAAATTGTTTTTAAACACTAATGGCCTAAAATTATGTATTGAATAAAACCAATCTCATATCATAATTATGATTTTTACGTGTTTTATTTCATTTTAAAGTTCTATACCTCTTTAAAAAACACCCTTTATATGTGTAATAGTAAAATCTAATTTATTTCTTATTTCTGCTGTTTGCAAAACATATTTGGTAAGCGAGTTTACTCCAGCTTTTCTATTCATTCACTCATCGTCATTTCGCATTCATCTCGTTATCATCCTCATCTTCACTATCACTTCACCCCATTTAATTTAATTCAACTTAAGTTAAGTTAGTTTTAGTTTTAGTTCTAAGTTAGTTTATAAGTCATACCGTTTGTCAGTTTTTTCACATAAGCGTCTCACCTTTCTTTTTCAGACAACTATATCATCCTCATAATGTACACTCTTAAGCTGCCACGTTTCTGTTGAGGCGTAATTGCAACGTGGGCCTTGAAGTTGCGAGGGCAAGATTTCTAAATTCTTTATTTTAGTTTTGCAGCTGTGTAGACCCGTCCATCTGGCAAACACCTTCGAATATCGAAGGATGGCACGTGGCTACCAGACTTGCACTCAAGAATTCCTGCGCTAGATTTATGACAGGTGTCATAAATCTAGCAGTTTTCATCTACACCTGGGTTACCCTCGCGGCCCAAGGCCCCCCTCTGCCTGGGCCTTCCGTGGGTTTTGGCAAAACCAATGCAAACGCTGCATTTTGGTAACCACCCCCGAAGTCCAGGCAGAACCAATAACATTTCACCAAGGCCCAACATTCTCCTCCTATCAAGCCACCCCTTCCTCCTCGTCGGGGTTGCCGACAGAGGAAGGGGTGCTTCCGAAATTTATAAAAGAACCAAAAGTGAGCCAAATCTTCAGATTCTCTCCGTAACTATATTCTCTGTAACATACTATTCGCAACAAGTTTTTTACATACACATTTGGCTCGCTCATATTCATATTTGTTATCTATTTGTTAATCTTTGTTATTTATTGTTTCCGTGTATATACTAGTTACTCGTTATAATAAACAAACACCAAGACCATTTCGGGAGTGTACTGTTTATTAATCTCCGAGAGAAGAAAACAAACTAGACTCCAACGACTTAACTGTCCGAAGAGGCGCAACAGTTTCATGTATATTATATAGTTAAAATTGCCCGCCGTTTATCGGGCCTCTCATTGTAATAATTGTCACGCTCAATAAACGAAATTTTATTAAAAAAAAAAAAAACTTTAGAAAGGCATAACAACAAAAGGCGCAGGTAGGCGCAGCAGATCTTTGCAGGAGCTGCTTCTACAAGGTTCAAACTAACTGCCCTCAAAATGTTCAGAGAGTACTTTGGGGTACATATAAGTTTTTCCCTGCAAAAGTTTGCAAATTCCGCCGTAAAACATGTGTCTAAAAAAACTTACATGACTTGTTTAAAAAATAATTTTTCGAAAAATCGTGTTTGGGTACGTCAAGGTTTACTAATGGTGATAAACTGTGCAAAAAATAAAAAGTCTCGCATAATTGTTAATGCCTCTAACAGTATCTTCTTTTCAGAGAAGTATTTGTACCTTCTCGCGCTGCTGAAATTTGTTGTTTTTAAGCGCTAATTTTTGCATTTAAATGATTGCAAAATTAATTATTATTGCTATCACTGGCCTCAGCAAACATTCTAGATTAAGATAAGATTATTAAAATTCATATCCCAGACTTGATTTTTTTCCACCTAGATTACCCATTTCGCTCCACTTTGCGCTGTCACCAATTATTGTTGCGTGGCTCGGGAATTTTGTAAAGTGCTGGGCTGCCTCCCGTGGAAAGTTGGAGCTTCCCACTTGTGGTGGTGGATTTAACCGTTTGCGTACCGGAGGGATTTCACATAACACGATCGAAAAACGCCGAGGGCCACGATCGCGCTCTTTGGATTATGTGTCGAAAAAAGCTGAGGGCCGCGATCGCGCTCCTTCAATTATGTGTCGAAAAACACCGAGGTCTGCGATCGCGCTCTTTCGATTACGTGTCGAAAAAAGCTGAGGAGCGCGATAGCCGTTGTCTTATTTTATGTAATAAACAACGAGCAGCGCTTCTCGTGTTCGCGTCTTACATCAACAAACTTTTTGCCCGTGACAAAGGGATCAGACGTATTGTTACTAAAGTAGGGGAGACCGGGGATGGTTGACCAACTTTTTACTTCAGCTTGAATATTTCCGATGTTTAACTTGATATAAAAAACAACAAAAGTTGATACAGATAGAAGAACTATTTAGGCACCTAAAATACTAATCCATAAATTATATATTTCTCGTTATTATACTTATTTAGTCGATTTTCTAAACCCCTGACGCTTGGTCAACCTACCCCATATCCGGGGTAGGTTGGCTATAAGCATGGGGTAGGTTGACTTAGGCAGTAATTAGTATGAATAAAGAGAATTAGTATAAAATAAAACATTAAAATGTACTAAATGATAGAAACTTTTTATTTAATTATTAACAAACTTAAATTTGAGATCTTTCTCAGTTAATAAAAAACTTTAATAAAGGTAACAGTCTCTTCTTGAACTATTAAAAAAAAACTTAAATTAACAATAAGTAACATAAATTTTTGCACTTTCTGTTTGAACCTTAATTGCAACTTGAATTATTCTAATTCAACATACATAAACTTGTGAGTACCTTATGTTTTAAACTGTCAAAATAGAAAACTTCTTTTCTTAAAATTATCTTATTTATGAAATTACAACAATCAGTCTCATAATAGAGTTTTTAAGCATATGTCCTAGCAAAAATTATCGCCTTTGAAATAGTAATTATCATAAACCACTTTAAACATTTAATCTTATGTTTTAAACTATGTTACGTGCGGCGCTGTATTTTCCGCGTGCCGTTCGCCGTCGAGCGGGTGGCGACGGACGGTAGACTCCGCGCGTTCTAGCTAATACGAAACGAATCGCACGCGGGTTTCCGCGTTTAACTCTAATAAAATTTTGTTACTCTCCCCAGCCTAAGGCGAGGAGAGGACAGGATGGATGGGTCGATCTGTCGAGACCAGTACAGGTCTATGTGAATCGAAAATTGATGTTTAGGATATGGATGTCTAGGTTTAATGAATTGAATTTAGACTTTCTTTAATTAGGTATGACAACAGAAAAATATATATATATATTCAAAATGTGTGCAGTTCAGTTTGAGTTGGAGGTTTCTGTACAAACATTTGGATAATGAACAGGGGTGCGCAATACTACAAATTTTTGGGTGGTGAAACTGTCTCCTTGTAGTATCGGTTGGGTTTTTAGGGTATTGTCCCAAAACAAGAGATTCGTTAAAACCCGCCCTTAACAAGGAGGAGAGAATTTCCCATTTACAGAAATTATTATATACTTCCGAAATCAGGGCTCGTCAGTGTAACAGAATTACCAAAAAGTCGTATTCGATTTAGGGAAAATCCCACGATCCAATGGATCAATCAGAATGCGACTAGCAAAATAAAATGTTTCATGTATATGGAACTCACCCTGATAGTTTTGATTATAAGTATGTAGGTCGTTCCGTCCTTTTTCGTTGTCCTAATCTGGCTGTGAACCGGATGCTGAGAGAAGGTTGGAAAGTTAGATTTCTTCTTACACTGTTGCGAACTCGCAAATGTTATATCACGAATTTAGATTTAAACTATATTTAATGATAAATTAGATTGAGTTTAGCTACAATTATAACGCGTGGTACTATAATAAAAGAAACAAAGAAATGAAAGGAATATTAATTTAACGTGAAAAACTAAGTCCTTCGGATCACAATATGTTAACCGAACTATGCTTAAATAGAGAATCTAAGATTCACTATATACGTTTTCACGGACTACCGTCTACACACCTCGTGACTGATCAGACAATAGTGGCGAGTCGAGCTCGTCTTTTGACTTTTATTAACTTTGGGTGTTCGGAGGTGATAGACCTTACCCATGATCACGTTTTGCAGAGTTCGATTCTTGGAGATGTTTCGAAATTTTTCCATCCTTCTTTCCATCCGGGCTCACAGGTCAATCGCCGTTAATTCGCAAGTCGCAAATCGCAATTCGCGGAACCGGATGGTCTGTATGACCACGAATCGAAACCATATCCGCTGAGTTAAGGTGTTTTGTTCAGATCGCTAATTTCCAGCCGGCTGTAACGCCGTAGTCTTTTATATTACTGTCGGAATTCTCAGAATGCAGGAGCATTCTTACATTAGCGGAATTCGAATTGTCTTTCTTCTACGCACATTTGCTTAGGGGAAAATCCCAAAATACCGATGGTATTTGCAAATATAGAGTAGAAGGAAGAAATGAAAAAGAAATTAAATTTAAAGAAGAATTAAAGAAAAAGATTCGGTTTCGGGACGTAACAACTATAAAAACAGAAAACTTCTTTTCTTAAAATTATCATAATTATGGAATTATAACAATCAGTCTCATATTAGAGTTTTTAAGCATATCCCCTAGCTAAAATTATCGCTTTTGAAATAGTAATTATCATAAACCGCTTTAAACATTTACCAAAACAAAAGTTATTTTTTTTCTTAAACTAAACCTAAGTATGAATCTATCTAGTTTAGATAAATATCTATAAAAAAGTATAAATTAGTGTTTACATTGATGATGCACATAAACAGTTAGGTAGCCCACACAATTCTTTAAAATAAGTATAAAATTTACATTATAATTATTTTAAAGGGGTTGGTTGACTAATTAGTCTACCTACCCCGAAGAAAAATTGTCAACCAACCCCTGACGCCATTTTGAATTTTACTTCGATAATGTATGCAAACTGGGACACTAACATGGAAGCAATACCGTGTAATATAGAATAAAACTATCATATATACATTCGGTATAACAAAAAAAGTGTTTCAAACTGGGGTATGGGCACAGTAACAAAAAAAAATACGAACAAAAAAATTACTTACCGAGACCAAAAACACAACATGTGATGCCACTCACAAACGCCACGCGACTACGGCGCCTCACTTCGCACAAGTTAGCGGGTCGCGGGGAGGCATCGTCGCTCATGATTTGTTAATAAAAAACACGTGATGGTGGCGCGTTATTGTTGCCTCGTCTACCTGCCCCTATAGCCAACCATCCCCGGTCTCCCTTATGTAACATCATTGCTAGTAACCATATCTTCCAACATTATTAGACGAAGTAACGCAGAAGGTAAATATAGTGTTCGGTGGTGTTTATTAAAGTTTTATAACTAATTTATTTGATCCCCAAAAAGTTACAATGAAACGAAAAAGTAAAATTAGAAGCGTAAACAAATTGTCTGAGTGACACCGACGACGACGACGTCGTTCCTGTTAGGAAGAGCAACAGACAACGTATTTTGAGTAGCTCCGATGACAGCGATTTATCGATGCCTGAAGATTTATGTGCAGTAAACCCCATAAGAATTGCCGAAGAAAATATTGCAAATTCTGAAGTAGAAGGCAACGTTTCCAATGAGAGCAATCCCATGAAATACTTCGATCTTCTTTTTTTGATTTGGAATTATTGTCGCTAATAGTTACGGAAACTAATAAATATGCCGATTATTTGAGGTTTTCTTCTGAACCATTAGATACATCTAAAGTAGATAAATGGACACCAGTTACTGTAATGGAAATAAAGGCATTTATAGCAGTAATACTAGAAATGGGCATTACAAGAAGACCTAATATGCCTTCGTATTGGAGCGACAGTTCACGGTACATACCATGGTTCCGTAAAATGTTTTCGAGGAACAGATTTCAGCAAATTTTAAAATATTTTCATTTAATTGGTAATTCGTTATGTTTTCCATCTAATCATGGAAATTACGATCCCTGTATAAAATTCGATCCACTTGTTAAACATGCTAACACAGTGCTCAAATTATATTATATACCTCATAAAGAAATAGCAATTGATGAATCGTTAGTTGGGACTGCTGTGTCGTTCCGGTATAACTCAATACTTGCCAAACAAAAAGCATCATCGCTGGGGCACACAATTTTGGATGCTTTGCGATGCAGTTTCGAAATATTGTTTAACCTTTTATTGTTACAAAGGCGCAAAAGCAAAAAGAAATAGTGACGAAAATACGTTTGGGCTTGGATATAATGTCGGCGTAAATTTATTAAAAGAAAGTAATTATTTAAATAAAGGATATCACGTCTTTGTTGATAACTTTTTCAGTAGCGTTGATTTAGCATAATATTTATATTCTAACGATACTTATTTAACCGGAACTATTCGAAAAAATAAAAAATGTGTTCCCGATCACTTAAAAACAGCTAACGTAAATAAAGTCAAGTATTTCAAAGAAAATTACGTGCTCTTTTGTGAGTATCGTGAAAAGAAAAGCGTAAAAAAACCTGTAATACTAATTTCAACTAAATGCGAAGATCAAAATGTGACGTTAACAAAGAGACGCGGTAGCGAATGACAGTCAACAAAACCTGCTATTATTCAGACTTACAATAATTTCATGGGTGGTGTAGACGAGTCCGATAAAATGTTATATAGACATCTTGACGAACGTAGAACTATAAAATATTGGAAAAAGGTTGCTTTCAATATTATGAACCGCATGGTTTTGAATGCTTATATTATTTATAATGAAAGAGTTGGCAATAGCGCAATGGCCCGGATAGATTTCATGTCGCAAATAATTTTTCTATTGAGCGTGAATGGATGAAACATAAGAGAGCACATGTTTTTGAACGTGTTGGTATAAACGAAAATACGTTTGGTTTAGAAAAGTTAGCACTAAAAATAAGAGAAAAAGATCGCATCTAATTTGTGTGAATTGTCAAATGGGAGTTCATCCAACATGATTTCATAAGCACCAATGTTGTAAAGTATAAATGTTACTTTCAATAAAATATTATTTGCTCTTCAAATTTTTCCATATTTATATATATTATTAATTTATAATAGGTGACTACGAAATGCCAAATGTATTACTCGGATTACTTATAGTAGTAGCGATGGGATGTACAGGGTGTTTCAAAAATATTTGTCATGGCTTTCAGGGGTTGTTCTACACCTCTGGATCGATGGAGATTTGCGAAAAAAACTTGTCGCAAAATTCGGGAAAGGGTAGCAAATTTTTTTTATTGGCTCGTTGTATTCGTCTTGTTACGTAGGCAAAATGTCTGAGAGAAACCATAGGTCAGAAACGAACCGTTCTCTCACAAATTAACTTTTAATTGGGCCTTACGATTAAAATTTCGCCCATACGACAGCCTTCGAGTCGCCGACCTTTCGAAAGGAAACACATGAGATACCCTTGCTAGCTCCAATAGTTGAAACAGAGGCAACATAATTGAAGAGAGAGAAAATGACTAGAAAATGTCAATGACCTGCGTTCGGTGTCGGGTTCGCTTAAGGGCCCACCCGGGAAGAAGAGTATAAACACTTACACTTCTCTTCTGGTTCGGTGACACAGTGCCCTATTTTCTAGCTTCGTTTACGTCGCCTCTGCTTCAACTATCGGCGAAATTTTAATCGGAAGGCCCAATTAAAAGTTAATTTACGAGAGAACGGTTCGTTTCTGACTCATGGTTCCTCCCAGACATTTTACCTACGTACCACGACGAATACGATGAGCCAATAAAAAAAATTTGTTACCCTTTCCCGAATTTTGCGGCAGGTTCTTTTCGCAAATCTCCATCGATCCAGAGGTGTAGAACAACCCCTGAAAGCCATGACAAATATTTTTGAAACACCCTGTACATGCGTCTGAAAGGTTGAGCGCGGTCGGCAAACTGTGAGCGTGTCGTCAGTTGTCAGTATCGACGAAATGCGCTGGGTTTTTCGATGCGAAATCTTAAGAGCGCGAAAGTGGCCCGTGGTAGATACGCAAACGGTTAAATAAAAATATTGAAATGTCTATGTTTTGCAAAACTTTAGAATATAATTGAACTGAATAAACACAAAACTAGATATTTTACATTAACAATGAGAATAAGTTTAGAATATAATTGAACTGAATAAACACAAAACTGGATATTTTATATTAACAATGAGAATACACGTCCGTTCGCTTTAAATTCTAGCGCTAGAGCGAGAGTTTCGTTGCTAAGCTTGTTACAATTCAAACTCTTTCAATTTGTACAATCCGTCCTTCCTACGAATCGGAGGCTCCTTTCCATTCGATCTCGCAATCCTATTAGTGTTCCGCAGTATGATAGACGAGCGAAGTAAATAAAAAAAATCAAGCGGAATCAAATGGCCATGATATAATATCGATTTTCTTCTGATTTGTCTTTGCGGTCTTCGGTTACCCACGCACATCTATCATTTACAATGTCGATAATGTCGTTTCCTGCTGCGTACAAGTTCATACGGATCATGCGGTAGCGTAGCAGTATAAATAACCAAGATTGTATAAATAATGTAAATACTGTATATAGTGTTAGTAATATAAATAGTGAAGAGATGGTTATTGATGAACTCTTTGGGTGTAGCATAAAAAACGATGATATAAATTATCAACAATTGACCTCTGAAAACGTTGTTGAAATAGATGAAGAAATTTGTAATTCAATAAATACATTTAATGAAAATTCAATTAATAACATTGAAACTCAAGATCAGATTATTGTAAATAATTTAAATATCAACCCTGAAAAACCTCCGGAAGCATTTACATTAAATACTATAATAAACATACTTCAAAATGAAGCTTTACCACAAAATTGTAATTGGTCTATACCTTTAGTAAATAACACGAATGCTTGTTTATACTATTGGGAGTACAAATTAGTTCCGTCCGTTTTCAAACTATAGCTCTGGCTGTTATGAATATTTCATAGTGACACCTGATTTTAGTTGTTCCAGAGCTGTTGGACATCTGTCAATCATATTCAGTTTGTATTGCTTTGAGTTTCATAAAAAAACCTTGTTTTTTTACTGTGTTGAATATGCCAAATTTTGTGTTAAGTAAGCAGCATTTGCGGGAGGTTTTAATTTAATGCTTTAATTGGAAAGAAGATGAAAAATGAGAAATAGATATTCTACGACGACCCCAAGAAGAAAAAATACTACACTATGCCCAGCCAATCGTTGCCATCGACATCAACATCAACACCAAAGTCGAATATTCATGATTCGAAGGTCATGTTGTGTATCTGGTGGGACAAAAAGGGTGTTGTATACTATGAGCTGCTACAATCTGGCGATTCTATTACTAGCAATCGGAATAGGCTACAATTGATGCGTTTCAGCCGTGCATTACGAGAAAAACGGCCGAAATACGAGCAAAGACATGACAAAGTTATTCTTGTGCATGACACCGCTCGGCCTCATGTCGCAGAAGTCGTAAAAAATATTTAAAAACGCTCAAACGGGATATTTTACCGCACCCACCGTATTCACCGGGCATTGCTCTTTCTGATTACTAGTTGTTCCAACGGATGCAGCACTATTTGACAAGTCACCGGTTCACTTCTTTCGCAGAAATCGAAAACTGGCTCCTAACTTGGATTGCCTCAAAAGACGAGACATTTTTTCGAGATGGAATTCGAAAATTATCTAAGGGGTGGGAAAAAGTAGTAGCCAGTGATTGACAATACTTTGATTAATCAGTTAATTCATTTTGTACTGAAATAAATACATTTTTGACCACAAAAACGGACCGAACTAATTTGTACTCCTAATATATAGATAGTGTTTTAAAGAAACTGAAATTAGAAATAGTAATTAGTGGGGAATTCACTATAATGTAGGATCGTGAAAAAGAAACGAGAGGCGCGCGGCAACCCATCCAAGGCAGCAACTCGGCCAGAGTAGCTGAACGTCGACGATCGCCTGGGTCGGCGCGGAACCACTGCGCCAGCGACTTCTCCCTGCTGATAATTTCTTTTCACGTCCTTTTCTCCTAAAGTTCTTTATAAGAGGGCGTCCCCGCTCCGATCCCACAATAATGGTAAGAAAAAATTGTAATCACCAATATTATTCCAAATAACTTTAACTGAACTTTTTGCGTGATAATAATTAATACATTTCAAAATAGATTAATATCATAGAAACAGGAATACCTATCACCTATAGTCATCCAATATCGTCTATTCATGATTTGCGAAGTCTCTTTAGCATAATAAAAAAATCACAGTTTTGCAATGGTCCTGGATTTAATATTGCAAGGTATTTATATATTTTCAAATTAAATACTGTGTATAAAAAAATTATAATACTTTTTAATTTTAATGCTTAAGTACATTTAAATGCAACACTTTATAATTTTAATGGCGTTTGGTAGAGTTTTTTAACGCTACAACAAACTGTGATTTAAAAATTTGATTTAAAGTAGCAAGCATACACCAATGTTTTCTTAATTATAATTTTGTTACTGATAAAGTATTAACATTGGTAAGAAATTGTTTATAATACAGAATGAAGAGTTAAAAGAAGGAATGGAAGATTTGCGAAAGCTGTGTGCTAAAACAAAGGAAAAAATGTTACAAGACGAAATATCAAACTTACCAGATGCTCAAAAAGAAGCTGTGAGAGCTTGCTTTTAAGCAGCTAAAGCACAAAATTCAAAACAGCGTCGTTATACAGTCGTGTGGGTATACGAATGCTTAATGATAAGAATTAAAGGCCCTGGTGTTTATGAAAAACTTCGTACACGACAAGTCCTACCTTTACCTTCTAAAGACACATTAAATAAGTATATTGTTACACCTGGCGGAGGGTCTACCGCGTTTTGGCATACTTTATTTTGCAATTACAAATACAGCACGAAATCGAACGTGTGTTCTCTACGACTGCTCGGTAGCGACTTCCTGTGTAAACGTTTCCGGTCGTCAAGCAACGACCGGCCGATCGATCCATCGACTTCGATTCTCGACTGGTACCGATTCGATGGGACAGTTCGTTCGCTACGCCAACTTCATATTGGCGTAACAATATAAACAAATTAGACAGTGCTTTCGGATTTCCTAAAGCAATATTGGACACGTTACGGCTAAAAGCCTCGCGTATGGAAGAATGTTGCAAAAGGGGTATGTACTGAACAGAATGACAAAATTTTGTGACCCTAACGCTTTTTAAAAATAATTACTAACCAAGTACCACTTAATACATTTTTAATTTATCGTTTTCAGAATATGTTATAACAAATATATAGATACATAATACATAAACATCGCTATTTTTTCTGAGTATATCGTAGATTCAATTAATTATAAGTAATTTACTTATAGATAATACATGAAAAGATAAAAAACTGCTATATTTTCTGTCATGTAGAATAAAGACAGAAAATATAGCAATTTGTTGATCTTTTCATGTATTATCTATAAATAAATTATTAACCCAAATATCCTTGAAAGTGTCCAGCAATATTTTCGTGCTAAAAAGAGGAAACCGAAATTTCGTTACTTTTGGCTCTAACGCAGTAAGTATATGAGTGCTTGTAGTTCGCTTTTCTCGTGGGTTTCAATATATAATAATTAACGTATTAAAAATTAATTTTTTTTTTGCATAGGTACGGTATTAATTGACGAAATTGCCTTAAGTGAAGCTGTTAAATTAAATACCAAATCTATGGAATTTAATGGCTTCGGCAATCTTGGCGACTATACTCTGGACAATTTAATGAACGAAAGAGCTGACCACGCACTTGTCTTCATGTTCCAACCCTTTCAGGGTCACTGGGTCCAGGTGTTGGGATACTTTTTGAGCAAAACCTCTGTCACCAAAGACATTTTACATAAGTTGGTTTTAGATTGTGTCGTTCAAGTTGAAAACAGTGGTTTGAAAGTTGATGTAATAACTTCAGATGGTGCTCAATGGAATCGTGGAGTATGGAAAATTTTTGGTACTGAAGACCAAAAAATTAGCTGTACACATCCATATGATACTTCCAGACGATTATGGTTCATGTCCGATTTTCCACATTTGCTTAATTGCCTTCGGACTAAAATACTGGAAGGTTTATCTTTTTGGGTAATAATACACATTCAATGCAGATATTATATTAATGTCAGTGTACATTAATATAAATAATTTTTTTTTGCTTATTAGACACCTGATGTAATAGTAAAAAAGAACCACTGGGAAGCCTTATTAAAGCATGAGAATCATCTCAAAACAAATTTAAAGATTGCTTATAAATTAACACCTGAGCATATACATCCGGAAGGCTATCAGAAAATTAATTGTTCGTTTAGCAGAAGAGGTGTTTAAAATATATTTTTTAGCGCATATTTATCGAGAAAGTTATACAAAATTGAATAAAATTTTCTTAGTCCATTCCAAATAATTAATTTCTTTCCGCTTTTCTGAGAGTTGCTATGGTAACATATAAAAATCATTGTTACGATTTGAATGATTGCGAAGCAACTGTTAATTTTATGGAAAGAGTAGATAATTTAATAACAGCTATGAGTTCTCGTACTCCGGCAAATGCTTTGCGTCGTCATGAAGAGTATCCAATGAGAAAGGTATTTTGAAAACAATCATAAACTAATTAATTTTTCATTTTCAGTGTAAACATGTTCAAATATTTTGCTGAAACTGGGCCACCATACCACAAAAAGTAGCGCATATGTAACCCATCTTAATCAATGAATATCTTGAACCACAATTTAAATAAATGTAAGTAAGAAAAAAAAACGAACTAAAGAGAAGTTGGAGCAGAAGACAAAGTATACACATAACTAAAAAATTAAACCTAATAAGTTATTAAAGACTTATTATCTGACACACTAATTATTTTACTTAAAAAATTCATTTTTATCGTATCATTACATGTTACTTTTTATTATTTTTTTTCATGAATGTCTATTTTTAATAGATCTACAGTGAGTCACGAAAGTATGCGAACGCTCTGATGTGAAAAGTTTGTCGCTTCAAAAATGCTAGCCATATTATATATAACAAAATATTTTTATTGCTGTAGTAACACATAAGTATCATGATTGTACATATAAAATTTGAAATGTCTCTGATAACGTAAACAACACTTAAAAAATATTTCTTTGTAAGATTCTATAACTAGATGCCACAAAAGTATTCGAACGACTAAGTGTATAATACATGTTTTAAAGAAATATAGTATTTTAATATTTTGTCGGACCACCACCAGCACTTATTGTAGCTTGCAACCGTCGTTGCATGCTGTCAACTAAATTTACTGTAACATCTTTGTTTATATTGTGCCAAATTTCAAAAATTTTTGTTTTTAATGCTTCCTTGCTATTAATGCTATGTTTTCTAAGTTGTCTGCCAATTTCTGCCCATAAGTGCTCTATAGGGTTGATGTCCGGACTTTGTGGGGGTGTTTCTAATATGTGTGGTACATTGTATATGATCCATTCTTTAACAATACGTGCGGTATGTTTTGGATCATTGTCCTGCTGAAAATAAAAACTATCTGCTACCCCTAATTCTTCCGCACTCTGCTTCAAATTATCTTTTAATATTTGCATATATTTATACTTATCTAGTATACCATCGATAATGACGAGATTACCAACACCACTGGACCCCATACACCCCCACACCATTATCGATCCACCACCATGCTTCACCGTTGGGTGCAGATTTTTAAGATCCATTTCCTTATTTGGTTTTCTCCAAATTTTATGGCATCCATCTGACCCGAAGATGATGAATTTGCTCTCGTCTGACAAAATAACGCGTTTCCAAAACTCCTTGTCTTTGTTAACGTGTTTTTTAACGAAATTTAATCGCTTCTTTTTGTTCACTTTGCTGATAAATGGTTTCTTTCGAGGAATACGACCATGAAAATCATTTTCACGGAGGATTCTCCGACAGAGTTCGGGATGAACCTGCTTTCCAAAGCTATCAGCAACTAGTATAGCAAGATTTGGTGCAGAAATTGTTGGATCCTTTTTTATTTCACGCACAATTGTATTTTCTTCCCTTTCCGTTAATTTCTTGTGCTGGCCAGAACGGACTTTATTTTGAAGAATATCAGTAGTTTCGAACTTTTTTACAATGTAATAAACGGTGGATTTACTTCTTCCTAATAATTGTGCTATTTCGGCATAGCTCTTGCCTTCATTAAGCCACTTAATTATTAATTTTCTATCAGTGATGCTTGTTTCTGATTTTTTCGGACACATTGTTAACACAAATTTTACAACTTTATTAACACTCACAGTACTGAACATGGAAAGCGCGCCGGATCAATTGAGAAAGCGAATGTTTACAATTTGTCAATTTCAAGGACTATTTCGGGCAATAATATGTCACCGTTCGAATACTTGCGTGTTATCAGTTTACTCGATGTTACTAGTAAATTTTTCGTAAGTAATGTTTACGTTATCGGACACGCTTCAAATTTAACATGTACAGTTATGGTACCTATATGTTGCTATAGGAATGAACATGTTTTGTAATTCGTAATGTAACTCATATTTTTTAAGCGCCAAACTTTTCATTCCACACCGTTCCACAGTGGAACGAATCGACCATCTAGGTGGAAAAAAATAATAACTCGAAAACCGTTCATTTTAGAGAAAAATGTTTTATACAAAAGTTGTATAATATCGGGGAAAGAATACCGGTGTAATACTAATTTTTTATTTTTTAGATTTCTTCAATGTTATTTAAAGGTCAACTTAATTTTTTATACAAAAATCGGTAGATTTGTTTATAGACGTTCATTGTACAGAAAGAATATTGAAACTTTTGTATAAGACATTTTCTTCTTGGACTTTATATTAAAAAGATATTTAATGAAAAAGATCCTACTAAAGCCTTTTTCGATAGGCGGACTGCCCAACAAACATTCAGCAGCTATAACAAAGAATTGCACATACAGGGTGGTCCACACAACGTGTGCACCGTTAAAAACTACCAAAATATGCGTTGCACAAAAAAGTTTTTATATAGAAGTTGCATGGTCTGAAGGGGCACATTATATAGTGTAGTTATTTTTTTTATAGGTGGAGGCGTTTCGGAGATTTGAAGGTCAACTTTGTTTTTTTAAATGTAATGCTATATTTTTGATATCAAAATATGGAAGAATGTCGAATTCTGAGTAAAAAAGTATTGACATTTATTTGCCCTAAACCTAATAACTAACGAGTAATTTCACTTTATTTCCTGAAAATTTTCTTCGCGTAATATCAAGTTAGAAATTCGACCTTATCACAGATTTCCGCAGGACAGCGATGTTTACGTGACAGTGTTTATCAACACAACATCTATCATGATTCGCAATCGTCTTCATATTCGTAATCCAGTATTGAAGTTACCTTCGGTGTTGTGTGTATTTACCAGACAGATAAAAGTAAAAATGAAATTTTGTAATAGCGAAAAAGTTGATATGCTTTTAGTTTATGGTGAGTGCCATAAAAATGCAATAAGAGCCAAAGCCATCTATGCCGAAAGGTATGCTGAACGAAATCAGCCATCTCGAGCCATATTTGAGAGAATGTGTCAATCGCTTCGACGAACCGGAAGTCTTAATGTTACTAAACGTAACTTAACGAAAACTGCTACTTCTGATGCAAATGCTATTGCGGTCCTAGCAGCGGTAACAGAAAACCCCCATATTAGTACACGACAGATTTCACGAGGATCTGGAATTAGCAAAACAAGTGTACTACGCATTCTTCATAATGAAAAACATCGTCCCTATCACCTAGCACTTCATCAGGAGCTCCATGGAACGGATTATGAAAACCGCGTTCGGTTCTGCCAGTGGTTCCTGCATCAAATGAACAGTGATAATTATTTTTTACAAAAAGTTTTGTTCACTGATGAAGCAACGTTTACTAATCGCAGGCAGATTAATTTGAAAAATATGCATTATTGGGCACCAGAAAATCCTCACTGGATGAGAGAAGTCGACCACCAACGTCAATGGAGCGTTAATGTGTGGTGTGGAATACTGGGCAACCAATTGATTGGGCCATATTTTATTAATGATCGACTAACAGGACAAAAATATGCTAACTTTTTGAATGACACTTTACCATCTTTATTGGAAAATGTACCTTTAAATATCCTTACACAAATCTGGTATCAACGTGATGGTTGTCCTGCACATTACGCGCGTAATGTAAGGCAAGTACTGGATAGAAAATTTCCTAATCGATGGATTGGTCGTGGCGGACGATTTATGTGGCCTCCACGCTCACCGGACCTTATTTTCTGTACTATCTTCCTACTATTTTCTGTGGGGCACATTAAAAGACACAGTGTATCGTGAACCACCAACAACATCTGAGAATATGAAACATCGTATTCGTGAAGCATGCATTACACTCAGTGCGGATATGATTCAGAATGCAGTTTCTTCATTAGTTAATAGATTGCATCACTGTATTAATGCCAATGCATATCACTTTGAACATTTACATTAGTTGCGTTAAGCCACTAGGTCACTCATATTAGTAAACACTGTCACGTAAACATCGCTGTCCTGCGGAAATCTGTGATAAGGTCGAATTTCTAACTTGATATTACGCGAAGAAAATTTTCAGGAAATAAAGTGAAATTACTCGTTAGTTATTAGGTTTAGGGCAAATAAATGTCAATACTTTTTTACTCAGAATTCGACATTCTTCCATATTTTGATATAAAAAATATAGCATTCCATTTAAAAAAACAAAGTTGACCTTCAAATCTCCGAAACGCCTCCACCTATAAAAAAAATAACTACACTATATAATGTGACCCTTCAGACCATGCAACTTCTATATAAAAACTTTTTTGTGCAACGCATATTTTGGTAGTTTTTAACGGTGCACACGTTGTGTGGACCACCCTGTATATGCGCAGAAAATCTTTGCGTTAATTACTTCTATATAGTCAGAGAAATATATATGTAAAGTTTCAGCCGGGTACTTTTCGGTACTTTTTAGTTATTCAATGTTTAAGTGGACCGTGTACCGTGATTTTCACCAGAATTACGTAGGTTGTTAGTCTCTAATGGCAAAGTAACAATAAGAGCAATTAAGTAATAAAAGTGATATATCAGAAATCTCCATTCTTATTAATGCCAATGAGATGTTATAACTGCCGAACGATATTTACGTCGCAGACACTGGGCATTTTGTGACCGCGTGCTCCACGGGAACTCGCCGCCCGTGCTGTGTCACATAAACTTTAGAAAGGCATAACAACAAAAGGCGCAGGTAGGCGCAGCCAATCTTTGCAGGAGCTGTTTTTACAAGGTTCAAACTAAATTCCTTCAAAATTTCCAGGGGGTACTTTGAGGTACAATATAAGTTTTTCTCTGCAAAAGTTTGCAAATTGCGGCGTAAAACATATGTCTAAAAAAACTTACATAACTTGTTTAAAAAATAATTTTTCGAAAAATCGTTTCTGGGTAGGGTAGGGCGGGGCTAGTTGAGCAATTTTTCACTTGAGCGGATATAGCTCCTCAATGATAAGTCTCAATGAGTTGTTATGCGGCTTGATGGATTAGTAATCTATCCCTTATAAAAAGTGTCCATAGTAATTTTGTTGTAACAAGTCGAATTTAAGAGCTACAGCTGTTTAAATGCAGAAAGTCAAGTACGCTCAATGTACCCCATAGGTGAGGTAAGTTGAGCAAGGGTATGGGGCAAGTTGAGCACTAAGAATGTCTAACCAAACCATGGGTTCAATGTTGACTAGAGACGAAGTAAAATATGTGTTTGACAATCAGCTCTTTATTTATAGTCTTTTAGTGACAGAACAATAAAACTTAAAGTAATTTTCTTTGAATATAATTAACAAAAACTAGAATCAACAAAACATTAACGTATCTTAAGATTAACTTCAGCATTAGATTCAGTCTTTCTGTTTAAAATCAGACTTAAATATCTTAAAAAAATATATTAATAAGATCTTAGGAACTTAATCGTCGTTGTCACTGTTGCAATTGACACAAACGAAAGTAAGACCAGCACCTGGAACACATTTTGTATGTGCCCATTCCCTGCAAGCTTGACACTGGATCCAATTTTCTCCTGGTAAACTTTCCGCATAGCCTTCGCAACAAATCAGACAGGAATAATCATCATCATCACTTTCCTCACTTGACTGGAGTATTTTTTTACAGACACCCTTCTTCCTTTTCTTATCCATGTTCTTCTTTGGCTTCTTAACTTTTTTTGTGGTTTTATTTTGCTGTTCTTCTAAAGCGTTCTTTTCGGGAGTGTCTGTTAGTATTGCAGCTTTCCTCTTTCTTCTGTTAGTTTTAGTTGCTTTTCTAGGGTCAGCCTTTGGGTATGGTCGTACAATTTCCGGGGAAAATACTCGTATTAGGTCCGTTGTCTCGTTTTCTTTGTTGCTTGGACCAGGTTCGGGTTCAGCTTGGCTGGTGGAGGCAGAAGGAGTGGGATTAGGCTCAGTGCTGGACATCACAGCTTGCTCTGGATGATCTTTTTCCGGCTCGATAGATTCTGGTTCAGGACGATCGGTTACAAATGATGGTGAAAACTCTTCCTCACCAAAAATGTTTGCATCATACGGGAAGATGCCTGTCTTTCGGAAACCGTTAACAATATTTATGCTTGTCTGAGCAAACGGCAACGAATCAGCGACTATTTTTGGTATATCATAAATAGTAAGGGTTTTCCCCGGGTTGTTTCGTAGCCATGAATGTTGAGCAGCAGCGCAATACTTTTTGAACGGTCCAAAGACTGACACATCCAACGGTTGTAATTTATGGCTACAATGCGGTGGAAAGGACAACATTACAATTCCGTTCTCTTTGGCCAAAGTTAGTGTCTTCACGTTCAAGTGAGAGGAGTGATTATCCAACACTAACAAAACAGGGCGCTCCATGGATGGTTTCACATGTTTTATAAAATGTTGCATAAACTGATAAAATTCTTCGTCTGTAACCCATCCACTGGCATTGCCTGCTCCTATACATTCAGGGGGACCACCGTTAAAAAAGTGTGTCTTAAACTGTTTTCTCGGAAATACAAACATAGGAGGTACAGCATTTCCAAGAGCAGATACAGCAGTTACTACTGTAACGTTAGTCCCTCGTTCCCCAGAAGTCATTGCGCCGACGTTGCGCTTACCTTTGGCAGCAACAATTTTATTTGGCTTCAGCACAGTGGATACTCCTGTCTCATCTACATTCCAAATGTCTGCCGCAGTAACTCCATATCTATCCATTACTTCCGCTAATTTCTCAAAGAAAACTTTAACATTCTGCGCATTAAATGATGTTGCCCTACCAAGGCTGGTGGATTCTGGTTTTCGTATGGATAGCTCCGGATTTCGTTTTAAAAACATCGTAAGCCATTCTTTTCCGGCCATCTTATTTTCAGTCCAGCTGGGTGGAATTTCAATGCCAAATTTAGCAGCACATTCGTAGGCAAGGCGACGGACGTCTTTTGGGGAATATCCATAGAAGATTGATGCCATTTGTAGCAAGTATTTTTTCAGAGAGTCTTCCTGTGTAGTAGAAAATACTTGCCTCGGTGTTGCATAGCCCATGGATGGATCACCACCTTCATTTAACTTCTTCAAAAATCTTGTCAAAGTCATCCGTTTGATACCGAATTCTTTAGCGGCGGCATTAACACTTTTTCCTTCATCGTTGACAGCCTTTGCAGCATTTTTTAAATCTTCAGTAGTGTAGGAACATCTTGTAGTCTTCCTCTTGTAAGTCCGCATCCTAACAAAAAATAAAATATTCATTACTTTAGTTGTTTGAGTCGTGGAGTAAGTTGAGCAACTATAGCTCAACTAACCCCAACACGGAATTTTAAAACAAAAGCGAGGTTATAAAGAAATCGTAAGAATTATACCCAGAACCTCTCTACATATCAAAAGTACAATAATTCTCTGAAAGATTAACACTTACCTGATTGAAAACAGATAACAATTGACTAATACAGGCGAAAACTTGCGATAAACGACGTTTTTACTTTCTGGTCACAAAATAAACAAAATGCACGGGCGCTTCACTTGTTTGTCTAGCCGCCATTAGCGAACGCGTGGTGATTACCCCTCCCGCGACTCCTTTTTTCCGCCATACGATGCCTATGCGTACGGTGAATAGTTTGCGAGATATTTCGATTGCCCAACTTGCCCCTATGCTCAACTAGCCCCGCCCTACCCTACTTCAAAGTTAACTAATGGTGATAAACTGTGCAAAAAATAAAAAGTCTCGCAAAATTCTTAATGCCTCTAACAGTATCTTCTTTTCAGAGAAGTATTTGCACGTTCTCGTGCTGTTGAAATTTGTTGTATTTAAGCACTGATTTTTGCATTTAGATGATTGCAAAATCAATTATTATTGCTATCGCTGGTCTCAGCAATCATTCTAGATTAAGATAAGATTATTAAAATTCAAATCCCAGGCTTGATTTTTTTCCACCTAGAATACCCATTTCGTTCCACTGTGCGTTCGAATACTTTCGTGACTCACTGTATATAAATTGGCACACACCAAGATAAACAATTTTGCATGAATACTTTATAACTGTTTTTATGTTTATTAAAAATACATTTTTTTGATACTATAGGTCAGTGAGTCTAGCTACTTGATCATTTCTGGGTCCTTCGAGCAACTCCGCCTGCTTCTCCCAACCGTTCTGTTTCGCCCAACCAAGCTTGCCTTGCCTTTCACCTCGCAGGTTCGGATCTATTGGCATGAGCGTGGTATCATACTGGGGCGACATTCGCAACTAACCGCTCGCGCTGGAAAGACGTGCCGCGCTCGCCGACGACAGTAAACAAATCGATGCGCGTGACGCATGGATTGAGATTATACGTCGAGAAACAGTTTCAGATCGCACTACGTCGCGTGTAGGATAAAATAACAGTGTTATTCGTAAAAAAGTATGCTCAGATATGTCACTGCTATAAGTCATCGTTGACTTTGACAAATATTTACGAGATTGGGAGCTAAAAGCTGCTGAAGAAAAGCGGAAGTGCAGGAAGAATAGTAAGGAATCAACTGATAACATAGAAAATTTTAATTATGCTATCACCACAAGTACTCTAACAGGACTAAAAATAACTTTAGGAGGGACACTTGAATTCATTAATTTCTTACATGACGAGTGTCATTTTGATTATTTGTGCCCATAATTATGAAAGTGGTCTAAGTCATATATTTCTTGTTTCGAGATATTTAATGAATTGCATTTGAATGAATTAAAAAATATTTTTAAATTATGCAACATCTTAATTTAGAATTTTATTAGTCTTCCCAGACAGACTGGAATATTGCAGCAATATTACTTTGCAACCTTAAACCTTGCAGGGAATATTGCCGCAACATTGCTGCAATATCCTATGTCCGCCTCTTTGTAGCTTGCAGGAATATTGCGGCACTAATGCCGGGAATATTGCAGCAACATTGCGGGAATATTGCGAACGTTGCAGCAATATTGCTGGAATATTGGTTGGATGAACAAACATTTATTTGTGACAATTGCATTTATTCAAGAGAAAAAAAAACATTTTGAATTTAAAAAAAACACAGTAATATTGATTTGTTACTGAGTTTACGCTTGATGTTAATAATTATATTATCTTGTTTATTTGTTCCGAATTGCCATCGGTATCATCGGATAACTGGATGTTCTTGAATTCTCGAACGATTTATTCTAGTTTTGGACTGGGAAAGCCACTTTGCAATGGGATTTTTTTCTTTTTTTTCTTACTTACTCCTACTTTTTTTTTACCCACGATGGGATTCGAACCCTAGTCTTTTCTGTGCGAACCCAGAACGTTGCCGCTACGCTACGGCAGCTCTTGGTGTTACGTTCTACAGTTCCACTTAAATATGGCAATGAAACTTTAATTGCAAATATCTTAAAAATCATTGATTGTTTGCCCCCATAATAGGGTATATTCATCAATGTTGAGCATACACTTCAATGTTGCCATTGCAATGTTCCCGCTGCAATATTGCCACTGCAACGTTGCGGCAATGTTCCCGCTGCAATATTGCTACTGCAACGTTGCGGCAACGTTGCTGCAATACTGCTACTGCAACGTTGCAGCAATGATCCCGCTGCAATATTGCCACTGCAACGTTGCGGCAATATTCCGCTGCAATATTGCCACTGCAACGTTGCGGCAATATTCCGCTGCAATATTGCCACTGCAATGTTGCAGCAACGTTGCTGCAATGTTGGAAATATTGTGCAAGATTCGCAATATTGCTGCAATATTCCAGTCTGTCTGGGTTGATTAATGGAAATTTATTATGAATATGAAATTTTGCGTAAATTTCATACGGAAATGTTGTTTTAAAATTTTGAATTGACTTAGACCATCTTCGAAATTAACTGAATGTGCTATAAATGACTTAAAGTAATAAAAAGCTACGAGTTTTATTAGAAACAATAATTTTAATGAAATAATTCTTGAACATTTATAAATTATTTTTAAACAGTAATACGTTCTTATAATTTAGGCTTTTACTATTATGAGTTTTTAAGATTCTTAAAATGTTCTTGAAAAACTGAAGGGATGTGTTACGTGCGGCGCTTTATTTTCTGCGTGCCGTCCGCCGTCGAGCGGATGCCGACGGACGGTAAGTAGACTCCGCGCGTTCTAGCTAATACGAAACGAATCGCACGCGGGTTTCCGCGTTTAACTCTAATAAAATTTTGTTACTCTCCCCAGCCGAAGGCGAGGAGAGGACAGGATGGATGGGTCGATCTGTCGAGACCAGTACAGGTCTATGTGAATCGAAATTTGATGTTTAGGATATGGATGTCTAGATTTAATGAATTGAATTTAGATTTCTTTAATTAGGTATGCCAACAGAAAAATATATATTCAAAATGTGTGCAGTTCAGTTTGAATTGGAGGTTTCTGTACAAACGTTTGGATCATGAACAGGGGTGGGCAATATTACACATTTTGGGTGGTGAAACTGTCTCCTTGCAGTATCGGTTGGGGTTTTAGGGTGTTGTCTCAAAACGAGAGACTCGTTAAAAGCCGCCCTCAACAGAGAGGAGAGAATCACCCATTTACAGAAAATATTATATACATCCGAAATCAGGGCTCGTCAGTGTAACAGTATTACCAAAAAGTCGTATTCGATTTAGGGAAAATCCCACGACACAATGGGTCAATCAGAATGCGACTAGCAAAATGAAATGTTTCATGTATATGGAACCCACCCTGATAGATTTGATTATAAATACGTAGGCCGTTCCGTCCTAATCTGCCTGTGAACCGGATGCTGAGAGAAGGTTGGAAAGTTAGATATCTTTTACACCGTCGCGAACTCGCGAATGTTATATCATAAATTAGATTTAACTTATATTTAGTGATAAATTAGATTAAGTTGAGCTACAATTATAACGCGTGGTACAATAATAAAAGAAACAAAGAAATGAAAGAAATATTAATTTAACGTGAAAAACTAAGTCCTTCGGATCACAAAAGATTAACCGAACTATGCTTAAATAGAGAATCTAAGATTCACTATATACGTTTTCACGGACTAACGTCTACACACCTCGTGACTGATCAGACAATAGTGGCGAGTCGAGCTCGTCTTTTGATTTTTATTAACTTTGAGTGTTTGGAGGTGGTAGACCTTGCTCGTGATCACGTTTTGCAGAGTTCGATTCTTGGAGATGTTTCGAAGTTTTTCCATCCTTCTTTCCATCCGGGCCCACAGGTCAGTCGTCGTTAATTCGCAAGTCGCAAGTCGCAAATCGCAATTCGCGGAACCGGATGGTCTGCATGACCACGAATCGAAACCCTATCCGCTGAGTTAATGTGTTTTGTTTAGATCGCTAATTTCCAGCCGGCTGTAACGCCGTAGTCTTTTGCATTATTGTCGGAATTCTCAGAATGCAGGAGCATTCTTACATTAGCGGAATTTGAATTGTCTTTCTTCTACACACATTTGCTTAGGGGTAAATCCCAAAATACCGATGGTATTTGCAAATATAGAGTAGAAGAAAGAAATGAAAGAGAAATTAAGTTTAAAGAAAAATTAAGGAAAAAGATTCTATTTCGGGACGTCACAGATGTATGGTATTTTAGTAAACACATAATAACTGTATGTTTTCCTTCCGTTATTGGTCTAGTGGTGGTGTTTAATGGAAGTAATTTAATATTTCCGTATATTTTTGGTCTTCCTCTTTTAGGTGAAAGATCCAAAATGTGGAATTTAGAATCATCTAAAGAAGTTTCATAGAACATCTTATAATGTTAATTTTGCAAGAATCTCATCCATTGAATTTGCAGCGAAGAGGCAGATTAGCCCGTGGTATTTTTTATTCTTCTTGTCGTTGACTCTTCGTGTGGTTTCATTGAACTAAAATCCAACTATGTCATTCGTTTTACCGAAAATGTATTTCTTCTTCTACTCTTTTCTATTGTTACGCTACCGCGTGAACTGTATGAACTTGTACGCAGCAGGAAACGACATTATCGACATTGTAACTGGTAGATGTGCGTGGGTAACCGAAGGCCGCAAAGACAAATGAGAAGAAAATCGATATTATATCATGGGCATTTGATTCCGCTTGATTTTCTTTATTTACTTTACATTGCTATGGGAACTGCACCGCCTCGGTACGAAACGCTCGTCTATCATACCGCGGAACACTAATAGGATTGCGAGATCGAATGGAAAGGAGCCTCTGATTCGTAGGAAAGAGCGATTGTAAAATTTGTATGAGTTTTGTTTTGTTTAACAAACTTAGCAACGAGACTCTCTTGCGCAAGAACTCAAAGCGATTAGACGTATAACGTTATACGAAGCCATTATAATTATTTTCTGTTCCTAATTATTAAATATTATTCCAAGTTGTTGTTTGTTCAGTTATTATATTTAACGTAATTAAAGTTATTGTTCAATTTAGTTAATATATATATATATTCAAATTTCCTAAAAGTACATTGTAAAGTATTAATTTAAAACTCCTTCATCTCTTGTGGAGATTCACCCCTCTTCCACTGAATGCAACCCACACCATTAATCAAAAATCCCTGATCGGCCACGCAACAAAACTGGTGCAAGCGGTGGGATATCCTAAAAATCCAGAAACGGGTAGATTACCAACACCAGTGCGATCGCTCTCCTTTGGTTTTTGGGCACGGTTTTCCCAAAGGCACGGGTGAATACCAGAGCTGAGTGATTTCTTAGACCGTGCAAATCCTATTCCTGGAAATCACACGCACACATACTACCCGCTGCATCAACTTCCCGGAAGGAGAAATACTGACGGCCAGAAAGAGAAGAAGACGACCACAGGCGTTCTACGAAGAAAGTATTCTTCCCTCCCCAAGATCTTCTTCCCTTCCACGAGAGAACTGCCAGGGTTACAGCGAGGACACCTCCAAGATCAACGGCGACCGTAATCCTGACCGGAGCGTTGGAAGGACGACCTGCAGAGCGATACACGAAGGGATTCAACTATCAATTTCCGTTTTGTTTACCGCTACGACATTGTAAGTCAGATCTCGTAAAATATACGTAAATATTCTGGAGAGAGAGTGAGTGTGTGCGAGAGAGAAAGAGCGCTACACAAATTATATTTTAAAATGCCGCCATACGCAGTTAAATTCAGAAGGACTAAGAAAGTTCACGGGAAGGGGTTAATAGGAAACGACAATTTTATCGTTGAGGAGGTACGCGACGCGTTTCCTAGTTTATCCTCTTTACCTCCTTCCGCGAAGTCTCCGGAACCTCCTAGTATTCCTGGAAACGTAGCCATTTCCTCCACCATCTCTTCTGGCATTTTTCCTTTCATACCAACAGCTGTCCCCTTTGGAACATCGGCACCATCACAAAATGTGCTTCGGATGTCGTTCGAAATGATTGCTAGTTTTATTCCTCATTTTGATGGCAAATCTGGTTCTGTTTGCCACTTTGTTAACCAATGTAGGCTTGCAGACTCCTTAGTTGGTCTAGAAGGTAAGGTTTATTTGCTTGCAATAATCCGTAATAGAATTCAATATCACGTTTATGGCAGAATAATGGGTAACAAAGAGCCAGAAAGTGTAGATGAATTACTTCGTGCGATAAAGTTAATATATGAGGGTAGTTTCGATGCAAAGGTTGCTTACAACGAACTGCAGACTGTTCACAGATATGACAACGAAACGGTAGAAGAATTTGGAGTTAGGGTTCATGAAATTATGAATCAGGGAATTCTGGCAGCTCGCGAAAATTTCGACTCAGAGAATTTTGTGGGTATCGAGACTTGGCTTAAGACGGGAGCAATAGATCGATTCCTGAGGGGCCTATGTAATGATGCAATTGCAATTGCACTTTCACGAAGAAACCCAACCGATTTAGGCCTCGCTATTAGAATAGCCTCAAAATTAGAGAATCAGACAAAACCAACCTATAGAAATGAAAAAATTATCAGTTTCAGGAAATAGACCGCGAATTTTCACTATGGATGCAAAACAACGAGGATGGTTTAATTGTAACGAATCCGGTCATTTCGCTGCAAATTGTTACAAAAGAGACCACAGATTTACGAGGCCCTCTCTAGGTTTGAATAGGTGTAGGAATTGCAGGAAAACGGGTGACACAGAATCGCAATGCTAAAAGAGGGAAGTCCGAAAAGTATATTCATAAATGACAAAGTTGTTTATAGGCTCAATGGTATTGAAGCTGCTGGGTCGTTATTAACGTTATCTAATATTTTGCAAATTGAGGATGATAAAATTACAATGAAACGCGTACCTTCTATTCCATTCCCTTCCAGAACGAAGGTCTTAATTGCTATTCCATTTAAAGGTTCTTCTCCTTGTACTGGTTGTATTAAGAAGTGTGTGTGACGAGAGAGCGAGGAAAGAGAGACTATGAGGACGAGAGTAGTAGTGTGATGAGATGAGTGGAATGAACTCTTAGACAAGAATGGGAATTAGTCGAACGAAAATGTATCATATTCCCAGTCTTCGAGGACAGACGATGCGTGTACAGAATCGCCACACGTCTCTTTGTCTCTGCCTCACTCCGTCAACTTCTCCATCGAACGAAACCCGTCGATCTTCCACTTTTGCCCTATGAGAGAAAGCCGTCGTAATTCCTTTCGAACGAGCACAGTCTACGATATCGAACGTGCATGTTTCACACTCTCCGTCGTAGCTATGCATTGGAGTCTAATAACAAACACCAAAACTCGTCGAACGTCAATCGGCATGCTCGAACATACTTTTACATGCCGACAGAGAATGGTGGAAGACGAGGAATTTCATACGAGCTACTTTGTCCCTACCGATATACGAGGCGGTGTTGCTCTTGGTGTTTCTCTATAAATTCTTGTATCGTTGATGTCTGTCCTCTCGAACGAAACCGAGGCAGCATCATCTGGCATTCGAACGAAAATTCAGAGAGAATCGAACGTAACGCCAAGAGAACGGTCCCGGCCGGGTCGGTAGTGACTTTGCTGTGTTGGAAAAGTAAAGTATGGGAGAGAAACGGAAGGAGAAGGAAATTTTGGCAATTATGTTCGGAATAGAGTATCTCCGACCACATTTGTATGGTCATTGTTTTACCTTAGTACAGAGAATGAGTATGACTATGAATTATTTACAAACCTGGGAAAATAAATGCCAATGCTGACACACTTTCGCGTAACCCAGTTAGTACCGATCAAGACTCAAATTCACAAACACGGTCGAAACACTCCGATTCCGAGTCCTGTGTTGGTTCTAAGGGTCCGGAAGGGGTGCTTATTTGCGCAAATAAGACACCAATTACGGATCCTGAAACTGACACAAAGGATGACGAAATATTTAGTGCCGAAATTAATAGATTGGTGGCATCTGTATTCCTAGCGCGCGGGAACACAGAAGCCGAAGAGAAAGAGGTCACTAATTGTTCGCGGGAAAATTTTAATTCCTGGAATTTAGTAGAAAATAAAGACTGCTCACCGGAGAATAAGGGATCACACCCCATTGAGCACCTAAGATTCACCCAGACTGAGATTCCGTTGGCTAACGGGTATATAATCCGAACCCCAGGAACCCGCTTCGGAGGTCATAAAGGTGAATCGGTGCTTGATGAGAATCTTGCGTTAGGGTTGAGGCGTGGGGAACCTCTTGAGTCCTGTGTGGACCGGTGTCCTGTGTGGACTGGTGCCCTGTGTGGGCTGGCTGACGAGCCTGATGTTTTACCTGTGGCTGCGAGCCTTGGTAAGTGTGACAAGCAAGATCAGGCGGGTGTGGCCCAAGGTGAAGTGACCTCAATGGAGCATGAGAATGAGCAACAAGTAGTGAAACTGTCTGAAATAAACGAAGGTAAAGTTTTAATGAATAATATAGTCAATAACGGACTAACGACCGCAGTGTCTTCATTACCGGTTATTATTTTCACTAAACACCATCTCATTATGCGAAAGGATCACCTTGTTCATTTTTGTCCTCTGAATGTCAACGAAATATCTCGATCTACTGCAGATTTGTTAAGGTTAGTTGGATTCTCTTCGGAACAAATACCCCAGTATAGTGTTAATGTTGGTGATGCTATGGGTCTTCCTGGTAATAAATATTCGGTTTTTCTTTTGTTCTTCAAGGACAGTGTAGATGAAAATTTGGATTTTAAGAACATTGAGTCTTCGTTGAAATCCCTCAAGACTCTCACAGGTTCCTTAAATTATCGAACATTTAGTATTTTAGTGGATGCCGAAAGATTCAATACTTTCCAATATAATTTGATAATAAGATTGCTTAAGGAAATCTTTAATGATTCCTCGTATACAATCACGGTATGTACAGATAAAATTGAGATTCCCTCAGAATCAGAACGTACTCGGATGTTTCAGGAATTTCATGAGTCCTCGGTGGGTGGCCACAGAGGCTCACTTAAACTCAAACAATTAATACAAGAACGTTTCTATTGGCTTGGCATGGCAAAAGAAATCGATGAATTTGTGCGGTCTTGTTCTACATGCCAAAAGAATAAATCCTACACCGCTAAAATTAGACAACCCATGCAAATTACTGACACCCCCAAACAAGCTTTCGAGAAAGTACAAATGGACATAGTCGGACCATCACCTGTGACACAAAAAGGAAACCATTATTTACTTACATTACAAGATAACCTCACGAAGTATTCGGATGCCATCCCTTTACGTAATATCGACACAGTAACTGTTGCTTCTGCCCTTGCCGAACAATTTATTAGTAGATTTGGATGTCCAAGGGCTATCCATACTGACCAGGGTCGAAATTTTGTCAGCCAAATCATGAAACAATTCTGCAAAATTTTCAAAATTCAACGAATAACCTCAACTGCTTTTCACCCACAATCTTTAGGATCGCTAGAAAGGGCTCATCGCGAATTCATAAATTATCTTAAACATTATCGCAGTAAAAATTATTGGGACGACTGGATTAGGTTCGGGATCTTTTCTTATAATACTTCGGTACATGAGGGTACAGGATACACACCCCACGAATTAGTCTTTGGAGTCAAGGCAGTAATACCGACAGAATTTTCGAAAAAACAGCCACCACGCACCTTTGTACAATATTTAGATGATCTTCTTAACAGACTTAACGTTACCCAGATCAGAGCAGCACAAAATTTAGAAAGTGCAAAACGAAGGAGTAAAACTTTGTACGATCGGACTCTTAGAACACGCAATTTTAATTCGGGGGAAGACGTATACTTGCTTAAAGAACCGAGAACTTCAAAATTTGACTGCGATTGGCTAGGCCCTTATAAGATTAACAGAGTTTTTAACGACCTTACTGTATAAATAGAAACGAAGAAAGGCCATTTTAAAATAGTACATACAAATAAATTGAAACCTGCGTGTATAAGACCAGATTTACCTATCTTACTAGATGATTCAGATTGATCCAATATAAAGGAACTGCACAACCATAATAGAACTTCACTGTATCTCAAACTCAAATTTCTTTGTATTCGACGTTTTAATGAACAATGTAAATGTAAATAGCCTGGTCGGGATGAGTATATATATATATATATAATTTTATAACCGTTCCTTATGAAATGCGATGTTAAGCGTAGAACAGATAATACCAACCTAAATTTTTCAGTTATTACATTCGACATCTATCTTATCAACTCCCGAAGGTTAAGTTCATGACTGCGTTTAAGAGTACAGTGACGTCATAATTTACGTGTCACATATAATACGTTAATGTATGAGCATTTATAAAACATGTTAATTCAAACTTAGAGTACCAATTGATGATAACGGGACGGTCAACTGATTTGTGTCAAGGCGTGATACGAGGAAAAAGGGGGCTACTTTATAAAATACCCTCCCTTTTTCCTCTAATAAGGGGAAAGGTGTTACGCTACCGCGTGAACTGTATGAACTTGTACGCAGCAGGAAACGACATTATCGACATTGTAACTGGTAGATGTGCGTGGGTAACCGAAGGCCGCAAAGACAAATGAGAAGAAAATCGATATTATATCATGGGCATTTGATTCCGCTTGATTTTCTTTATTTACTTTACATTGCTATGGGAACTGCACCGCCTCGGTACGAAACGCTCGTCTATCATACCGCGGAACACTAATAGGATTGCGAGATCGAATGGAAAGGAGCCTCTGAATCGTAGGAAAGAGCGATTGTAAAATTTGTATGAGTTTTGTTTTGTTTAACAAACTTAGCAACGAGACTCTCTTGCGCAAGATCTCAAAGCGATTAGACGTATAACGTTATACGAAGCCATTATAATTATTTTCTGTTCCTAATTATTAAATATTATTCCAAGTTGTTGTTTGTTCAGTTATTATATTTAACGTAATTAAAGTTATTGCTCAATTTAGTTAATATATATATTCAAATTTCCTAAAAGTACATTGTAAAGTATTAATTTAAAACTCCTTCATCTCTTGTGGAGAGTCACCCTTCTTCCACTGGATGCAACCCACACCATTAATCAAAAATCCCTGATCGGCCACGCAACACTATCAATTCATAATAATGCTTAGGGTTGTATAAGTAATTTACTTTTCTTATTTTCATTTCTATCAACCCAAATTCACGGTCATTCGGTAGAAAGGAATGACCGGATACCAAAAATTGAAGGGTATGTTTATATAATTTTAAAAAATTTTTGACTTAGACCACTTTCATAATTAACACTAAATTAATTCCACATAATGTTGAAACTACAACCACTACCTAATTGTTCATTTTTGACAATATCATAAAAATTACATTGAATTAATTTAGTTTATGATAATGTGGTGTGAAATAACTGATAAACTCATTTCTTTTAAATTTTGACTTAGACCACTTTCATAATCATGGGCGCAATTAATGACAGCTCGTTTAAATCAAGATAAATTGGAAGTAAGTTTTATAAATATTTCTGTAGTTAGCTTTTTATGATTATTAACAGATCTTAGTAGCTTAATATATTATGTTTAGTATTTAGGGTTGTTGGTGTTAAATAGCATATAAATGATATACAGTGGCGGTCATATACTTACAGACGCTATTTAACACATAATGCACGAAAGAGGCAGTATTCATTCTCCGCAACCACCTGCTATTACATGTAATAATTGTCCCGTAATAAACACCGAATGTAAATATCCTTTACTTTTACTTGATACAAGTTTATTTTTTTCCTGCACATCTTGCGTGGAAACCTTTTTGAATGTTGATATCGGAATTATTACAGAACGTTGTATAACTTATTGATTGCTGATTTCATTCTAATTTTTTTATTGAATTTATTAGTCAAATAGTTGTAGAAAACTGTTGTATCCCACTTCTGACACCAATTTTATGTTGTATGCCGTGGATAGTTAACAACAGTTTATATTGCGCGCTCGGAGTTTTAACAGGTCAAGGGTGACGTCGTCGCGAGATGCCGACTGTCAGCGATTTGATGAAAAATCCCTGATTTAGTCTGTCTGAATTTGGTAATGAAACTGGCCTTTTAAAGACCTTAAACTAGTGTGGTGTGCGGTTTGGATGACTCTGACTTCTCGTGACTAAGGTTCCAAAAGGGCGATCGCTTTTTCAGCGACTTTCGCGAAGACCATGTTTTCTTGAAAACATATTTTGAGGGAAAAGCGATGACGGAATTGGAAGATGACTAATAGTTCCCTTTTGGACCTTGAATCACGTTGAGTAATATTTGGAGCTAATATCTTATTGTCAGAGAAGATAGCGAGATTGAGAAAACATGAATTGAGTTGGTATCCAACAAAACACAAGTAGAAAATATTCCTTCTCATGCTCAGGAACACAATGCGGTTGATTAGTAGCATGCTTATCGCATGTTTCGACTCGAGCGAACGCGTAAATGTATTAGTGAGAATTGGTGTGTGTCTCAAGGGACCCCGTCACCGGGCGCGGTTCTTCAAAGTCCGTACTCCGAGGGGCAATTTAGAATTTCATATGCTGCATGCTTTGGTGCAAACAAGTTATAAGAAAATGTATATTTTTGGTCGTTTGTCTGAGATTTCCTATTAAAGAATAGTGGGCGGAATTTGTCTTATTTTGAACTATAACGGAATACAGGAAGGATTTTACTTGAAATATCAAAATATCGGCGGATACGTACTTAAGGACACAAGAAAATCTTGCATATTTTTACATTTTATTTATGTTTTGTGGATGTAATCTACATATTTTTCATGCTATTTTAATATTTTCTATGCAATCCTTTATTTTTTAACACCGCAGCACATCTACGTTGCATTGATTCGAATAATTTGCGATATCTTGTCGCGGTAATTGATGACATGCTTCTACCACCGTAGCGTGTAAATGTTCCAAATTTTTAGGTTTCTTCCGTTTTATATAATTCTCTACGTCAATCCAAAGCATTTTTATTGGATTGAGATCCGGAGATTGGGGTGGCCACTTCATTACATTAATTTTTTGATCGTCTAAATCAGCGGCGGGCGATTATTGCACGCCCGAGCCGTCCTTCGAGAAACACCGCCTCATTCACCCAAACATACAGCCGAGATGTCACTGATTCACAACCACTCTGTAGGCATCACGCTCGTGCCTATTGGCACTGGCGTGGTGCCGCATTTGGGGCGACATTCGTAGTTAATCGCTCGCGCTGGAAAGACGTGCCTCGCGCGGAGATAAGAACGACGTGCGTGGCACGTCGACTCAGAATATTTGTTGAGGAACAGTTTCAGATGGCACTACGTATCATGTAGGATAAGACAAAAGTATTGTTAGTGAAAAGTATCCTCAGATATGTTTTAAATCAAATACAATTAATATATTTTAATGTTTTTGAACTTCTGGCGATGGGTTTGCCGAAATCGACCACTTCATTAAGTCTTACGGCACAAATATAGTATTGCGTTCCAGTAAGCACATTTGTAAATTAATTACTAGCGCAAATTGTTAAAAATAACTATCCGATACTGGAACGCTAGGCTTCCTCGTATTAACCCCTTCCCTTACGATCTAATATCCAAATGTGCGGGCCAAAAGCGACACCAAGGTCGGTCGCGCGCAGGGACATAAACAACTTTGCTCAGCGTTCGAAACTGTACAAATCACAAACTTCCTATAATTTGTATATACACGTGCGCGGTACAAGATGTTTGATAAATAATTACGTTGGTTGATTATTAAACAAAAAAAAAGATTTATTGTTGCAAATCAAATAATCCAGTAATAATAACATTTTTGTTTCAATACAAAAGTTTAATAATCTTTGACAGTATGATATCTCTCAAAACATGTTGGTACATGTAATGCAATTTTACATTTTTTGCATTCCCACGTTGTCTCTCTGCGTTGTTTATGCTTTGTGCAAACTACACATCTTCGTTTTGGGTGTTGGTTCGACGGCGTTGGATTTATATGTTTGGGAAAATGACTCCACTGTTGAGCCTGCAATCTTAGTGGTAAATCTCCACTTGACAACTGTCCTTTATGGTTGTAGTTCCGTAATGGTGTATTTTCCAATAATAATTCGGCTATTTTAATCTTATATTGTGCATATCCCTGTCTTTTTTCCATATTTATCTTGTTATGCAAAATGAAAGAGTTAAATAACGCCATGTCAAACAGGTAAAAGAAAATTTTCCGATACCCCTTCATACACTTTCTCATGAGAGGGAAACACGATAGCATTTGATCTTGTCGATCAACTCCTATCATCCCTTTGTTGTATTCGATGATACACTTTGGTTTCCAAGTAGGATTATTTTGCTTTTTGATTTGCTTAGTCATTGCTACTGTTCTATGTTTTGTAGATAGAAAAAAAACGTCTCGTTTATCCTTCCATTTTATTGCCAGTAATCCATTGCAGCTTCTCATTTCGTATTCTCCTGTTTTTAATTTTGTTTTTAAGAAATCTTTTGGCATATTTTTTCTGTTTGCGCGCACTGTTCCAATGACATTAGTTTTACTGTTGAGTAGAATTACAAAAAGATTTGGTGAAGAATACCAATTGTCCAAATATAGTGTGTGTCCTTTGTGTAAAATTGGCTTTGATAGTTCTTTAACCACAGTCTCAGATGCATTTTCTGTAGCATGTATTTTGTCATGGCCAGTGTATATTTTGAAATTATAGCAGTAACCTGTACTGGACTCGCATAATTTATAAACTTTTATACCAAATCTCGCTCTTTTTGACTGATTATATTGTTTATAAGATAAACGTCCTTTAAATTTTACTAATGATTCGTCAATTGCAATGTCCTCTTGCATAGTATATATTTCTTGGAATTGTTGGTTAAAATAATTTATTACGGGCTTTATTTTGCTTAATTTATCACTTTTATTGGCTACCTCATTATTTGCAAAATGCAAAAATCTAGTTATTTGTAAAAATCTTTTGTACGGCATCGTTTGTCTAAATATTGGAGTTGCAATAACGACCCTCTTAGACCAATACATTTGAATTGCGGGTTTCTTCACTTGAGCCGCAATTATACATAGGGCAATATATATTTTTAGTTCATCAGAATCAATAGGAAACCAAGCTTCATCAATTTTTCTTCTTTTATTTCCATTATTTATTACTTGTTCCGCGTATAGATTTGTCTCCGTCACAAGATTTTCCCAAAATATACTATTAAACATTATATTAAAAATCTCCAATTCCTCTTTGCTTGTACTCAACTGATCTAATGTTGCAGCTTTTATTCCGGGAATTTCCATATATTGCCATATTTTTGGTTGGTTCTCGTTTTTTTTCCAGACCCACAACTTAGGTGGTTGATAATAATTTTCATTATCGGATTCTTCGCTAATCACCAATTGCTTAGTAACTTTTCGTGCGAAACGTACAATGTCACTACCACTGTCACTACTACTGGTAGCAAAGTCATCACTGTTGTCAATACTAATTTTTCTTTTTGAAGACATTATAATGGGTGATTTTATAATACTTCTTACAAACGATGTAACGTCGAATGCGAATGAGAAGTAACTAAACTTGCGTCTCTGGAATGTCTCTGCCCCACCAAGTTTCTGAAACGTTTTGTTTATGTCTCGCCCGGTAGACTTACGATTCTAAGGCGTCCTATTCGTGTTTGGGCCGATAACCTTGCGACGACTCTGAGGCGTCTTATTCGTGTTTGGGCCGATAAATTTGCGACGACTCTGAGGCGTCTTATTTATGTTTGGGCCGACAACCTTGCGACGCCTCTGAGGCGTCATTGTAAGCTAAAGGGTTAAAGAATACATTGTTGCCGTCGCGGCCGCTGCGGTTCATGCGACGTAGTGCCATCTGAAACTGTTCCTCAACAAATATTGTGAGTCGACGTGCCACGCACGTCGTTTTGATCTCCGCGACTGACGCGCGAGGCACGTCTTTCCAGCGCGAGCGATTAACTACGAATGTCGCCCCAAATGCGGCACCACGCCAGTGCCAATAGGCACGAGCGTGACGCCTACAGAGTGACTGTGAATCAGTGACATCTCGGCTGTATGTTTGGGTGAAGGAGGCGGTGTTTCTCGAAGGACGGCTCGGGCGTGCAATAATCGCCCGCCGCTGGTCTAAATACTGTTTGACGACACGAGCAGTATGTTTCGGGTCATTGTCAGCCTGGTAAATCCAGTCTTCTGGCATATGATTTCTTTCGAAAGGTACTAGAACATCCTTCACTATATCTAGGTACACGAAACGATCCATTATACTTTGTATTCTACGAATCGAACCAACGCCGTTCATTGTCATTGCAGCCCATGCAACTACAGATCCTCCACCGCCTTTCACCGTAGGTTTCACACATTTTTTCTCAAATTCTTCGCCAATACGACGTCGAATATGGATTTTCCCGTCAGATTCAAATCTGTTAAACTTTGACTCGTCAGTCATTATAACTTTGACCCACTGTTCAGAGGTCCAATTCACGTGTTGTTTTGCAAATGCAATTCTGGCACGCCGATTGTTCGCAGAGATAAACGGCTTTCTTCGGGCAACACGTCCATTCAAACCAAACTCATTTAATCGGCGACGTACCGTCCGGACACTTATTTCTTTGTCTAAATATGGTAAAATCTCAGAATGGATATCAACTGCTGTCTTGAACCTATCCGCCTCCGACAATCAATGAATTTTTCACTCAGTTCGAAGATCAGTTTTACGGCTACGACGTTTGCGTGAAACATTATCCGCTGTCCTATAAGAATCAATAAAATGAATTGCATTACAACAAGCCGTTCTAGATATCCCCAGTTCTTTAGAAATCTGCCGATATGACTTCCCTTGCTTTCGAAGAAGCTCAACTTGACAACGTTGTTCAGGAGTAATATACTTTTCTTTGCTCATTATATCGACTATTTTAGAATATAGTGAGTCCTATTAAACTATTCTCTACCTTATTGCACTACCGTCCGTGTTACTCTAATGCTCAAAAGATACTAAAATTCAACTGTCCTTAAGTACGTGTACGCATAAAATAACTGACATTCTAAGAAATTGTTCACATTTTTTTTGTTTTTCAAACAAAAGAAAGTTTCCTTCGCTGACACATTGTAAAGGCACGGTACTATGTAAGCATATTATTACTTTTTTGCAAGAGGCTTCTTGAGATAATTTTTAAACTGATGAATGTAAAACTTGAAGTGTCCGTAAGTATATGACCGCCACTGTATATTACTAATAAAATCTTTATCTTGCTTTCAACAATATAATTGTTTACAGCAATTTTTTGGAATCGTTAGAAGCGCTTGTGGATGCAATGAACACCCTGATCCAATTATATTTGGTCAGGTGTTTCGATTACTTTGCTCGTATTCATTGGTGACTCCACTGAAAGGATCAAATGTGACCGCTATCGAACTACTGCAATCGTTAATGGAAACAAAGGAGTCATTAACGGTTGCAAAAGAATTAAAATCAAAGTGGTTAGATAAAATTGACACCATAATCGAAAACGGAGTCAACGAAGAAGATAATCCATCTCAAGGAATTAGAGTTGCTAATAAACCCTTCAAAAGTTTACTGGATGAAAGTAGTGACGAAGAAACTGATAATCCTGACTCGACCGGCAATGACATTAATTCATGTCTCAGTGATCGTCATTTGCATGATTATGATGTTGCTCATACGAGTGAGTACCTACGTCGTAGCCTACATTGCAGGATATATCGCACGAAAAATGCAACGATTTTCTCGATGTTGGGTTTGTTTGAACAGTTTGGAGTCTCAACAATCTGTAGATCGTGATCAAGTCGTTGATTTGATGGGAGATTTATATATTCGTCGTAGCCAAAACTTATTCTCATTGATTCAGCGGCTTGAAAATATCGTATTACAAGTTGTTTGGACAAAAACTGTGAAAATCAATACGATGAGCCAAATTCTCGAGAAAATCGTAAACGAAAAATCATTAACTTATTTAGGTTGCAATGAGCATCAAATAATTTTAATGAAAAAATTATTAAATTAATTTATAACGATGAGAGGCCATTTTTGGCGAACTTTATTAATAAAAAATACACTAATAGAAAAATAAAAAATAAAAAATTGAGGAAAATTTCTAAACCAATTTAATGTAATGTTACGAGCCCGGCGAGGGGCAGAAAACGCGACCGTGATGCGTAATTACAATATTTTACCCGTGAATCTCAGAGTTGCAACAATATAAAGAAGACTGTTCCGAGAAACGGACTAGCTTATAGCAGGGCTATAAAGTTGCCGTTTACCCGTTAATAACGAAAAACCGTTCAGGTAATTCGCGTTAGTATAGCGGATTGGGATGTATCAAACAATAAAAGGTTACCGCCACTAACTGGTAATAACTCCGGGAACCAGACTAACCTATAGGAAATACTATAGAGTTGCTGATCGCCCGTTAATAACGAAAGGAACCTCGCAGTTCTTTCGCGTTAGTAGAGCAGATCGGGATGTATTAAATAATACAAAGTTACTGCCACTAACTAAGTATAAAACTCCGGAAACCAGACTAACCTATAGGAATACTATAGAGTTGCTGGTTGCCCGTTAATAACGAAAAACCTTTCGGTAATTCGCGGTAGTTTAGCAGAGATCCAATGATTTGTTTAACGTGAAGCCCCTGCCTTGCGGCTTATCCTCACGGCCCCCATGGGCGCGGGATCGAGATACGCTCGATCAACGCGTACGAACGGCGTACTACCAGTCTTAGCACGAAGATTGTGCGTCACACTGGTGGGAGCGGAGACTTTCTTAACTCCTACCGGCTATGCAGGTCGGTACCCGAGATGGAAGTTTTACTGCACCTCACACAGCGACATCCGTAGCATAAAGCCCGCCAATGTCTCGCCAGCATTTGGCTCTTGAAACTTTCGCCCCCACGATGGTCCTACCCACGGCTGGGCCGGAGTGGGCTAAAACTCCGTGGGCAACCCAGCCCCCGTGGTACCAATACACCCTTGGTTTGGGAGCACTTGACTCAGGTCGGTGGGGTCGTTAAGCCCAGTGGGGTCTCCCAGGCCACAGAATGGGGACCCCACACCTTGCCGTAAGACAGCTCGGGGACCCCCGGGCGCGCGAATGCCCGTACCTACCCAGCGTGCTGGGTAGGCCCCTGGGGGAACACTACTCGGGTCCGGTGGGGTAGTTTAGCAGATCGGGATGTACGAAATAGTACAAGGGTACTGCCACTAACTATTATAAGGTTGTTGCAGACTCTAGGATCTTGATTCTAGAATTACCCGTAACTTTCAATAATCTTATTCACTCCGAGCGGCTTGAGTGAATAAGGAGGAACGTTGCTCAGTTACAAGAAGATAAGAGGATGTTAATTGAAAATAACTTTATCGTTGATATTCGTATATTAAGTTATTAACAAAAGAATTAGATTCAAAATGCAATTGCAATTTGATCCTTAAGCAATATATATTGGGCCGAGAATCACGCGTCGGTTCGCGGGGGTGAATCACCCTCTTACTTACAAGTTTAAGCAAAGGAACTCGTCGTTACAAAAAATCGTCGTCGCGACTTACAGTGTAACGGCTTATGAGAAACTGTTGAGAATTGAGTGTTGCCGAGCATATCTTCTAGATGGCTGCCAAGTATAACTTGAATACGCGGTCTCTTCCGGCGGTTGCTTCCGCCGGTCACTCTGCGTCATGGTGTGAACACGTGTGCACTTTATCTTAATAAGTCCCTTTCAAAACTCTAACATTACCATTTCTCTAATAATGGTTCAACTGTAGTGTTTCAATTTTTCAACTCTAACAGAGACTAAACCCAAAAGGCCAAAGAGTGTCCTGCTTATATAGGGCCCAGTTTCGTGAAAATTAGGAAAAATTGAGTGGAGGTGGTAGGTCCTGGAAAGGAGATGAAATATCAAGGAAGAAGGACGAAGACTTTCGGTGGGGGTTGATTATTTGTTGGAGCCCTGTACTGCGGACCACGTGTCTCCGTGGTTCAAGTGCGCTACTTGAAGGTATAGACTAAGTTAAAATTCCAGGGCCGCGTGTATTTATTCAGGGCTGGGTGTAACAGTAAATAAACATTTATATTTTGTTTATTTCAAATACTCATCATTACTATTTATATTTATTGTTATATTTATTATATTATTATTGTGGGATTGGATTATTAGATGTTAAAATATAAGTAAAATAAGAATATTTATTAAAAACTATATGCCAAGAGAATATACAAAATGAAATAAAAATCGACTATACAGCTTGGTAGTCAAACAACTAACTCGCATTCATCCCGTCGAAGCATTCATTCGTACTTAAATATTCATGCACTCGTTCACACATACACACATGCATTTGTAAGAGTCGCATAGACCTGGAACAAATTTTGTTTCAATTTATGGCTGGGTCGCGCCGCTTAATTACACTGTTCAACAAATTTGAAGCTGTTTTCTTATAGCCACTATATGATTCTTATAGAGTTCGTCGTCCTGAACACGAATCCGGCAACCAAATTTCTGGATCACCCTCTGTTTTCGAAAAAAATCAGCATTTGTAAAAACGGTCGTTTTCGGTAAAGAAGCTGGTATTACGTGAAAATTAAGAAACGTAGGTTGTTGTTTTTGGTCTCAAACAATAGAGGAGTGTTTCCCGAATATGTATATATAAGCATATTATAATGTTCCGTATTGATTAATAGCAGTAAATCACTGTCAAAGTTCAAAAACGAGCGGATTCGCGAATTTTTTACGCATTCACTTTGCATTTTCACGTAGAGGACTGTTGCTAGCACAAATTTACTGCACACCATTGGATTCTACGTACATTTCTGAATAAAAAACTATCAGCGAAAAATGTCATAACTGTTTTCGTTTCGGCACAATTTAAGAACATATCCATCGAGAGCGTGTTCCGACCGTTTTGCCGCTACGACGCCATCGCTCCCTGTGAGTGCCGTAGCTACGCGTAATACTTTCACGGGCACCGCGCATCGATACATTCCGTTGAAGAAGAAGTCTTTACCCCTTTACTAAAGTGTAAGATACTAATTATTTATTTATATATATATATATATATATTTTTTTTTTTTTTTTTTTTTTTTTATAGAGGGGAAATGCTTTACGCACACCCGCAAATGGCTTAGTTTGCTGATAGTGTGGGACTCCGCAGGCATATTGTTTTCGTATACCCACTAAAACCCCTCTCTGCTACACTCTGCTTTGCTCTTTAATTTAACTAATCAAACAATACTGGCTTCAAACAATGAATAAGAATTATTTTATACGGGCTACTATTCAATGATATATTAATACGGCTTATTATTCAATGAATAAGAATTATTTAATATGTACGCGATAAATCTTATCATCATTATTTTCATAAATATTAAACAAAAGAAAAAAATCAAAGGGGAGAATGTTGTCGTATATTTGGTAGGAATACGATAGCGAAATTTTCTTTATTTAGAAGATTTGAAATGAAAGAAATATGTGGAACATGTTATAATATAGCATTTACGAGTATTTTATAGTCACAAGATTACATATTGTTATGAATAAAGAAAAAATTATTAAATTGTGCTGGAATTTCACCCCTTTGGTTTCTATGTAATGCTTACCATTTACGAGAAAAACGATGGTAAAATATATCACTAACAGCTTGAATAAAGAACAAAGCAAAGTGACAATACTGAAAAAGCAACTAATTAAGCAATACGAAGAAGAAAGCAGCTATTTATGCAACACTAATAAAAGAGCAACTAATTAAACAGCACAAATAACATGAAACGTAAATCGATTTAAAGAGCGCAAACTCTTTCTCGTGTTTACTATACTAGTTCAGGATTGATTCTAAACTTCCCATACGACCAAATTTCCAATCACAAGAAATATGAAATTATAAAACTACACTTTCCTATCACTGCATAGTTCGTATTTTTACTCACAATCAGTCTACACTTAGTATCACTGCACACTTAACATTTACACTTAATTTCCACTTACAATTAGTACCGCTGCACACTTAATATCTACACTTACAAGTATTATCACTGCATACTTAATATCTACACTTGAATTACACTTACAAGGGAACCTCCCGAGGTGCCAATCACCGATTTTGATAAAATTTGAGTATGATGTAGTACTCGTGAAAACATTCGACACGTATTTTTTTTTATCGGCAATCGTTCAGGTTTAAGGGGTGAAAACCGCCCTCAAAGTTGGGGTGCTAAAGTATATTTCCTTGATTATCTCGGAAACTATGAGAGATAGAGTAATTGCGTAAATTGACGAAATTAGCGCCTTTCCATCACGAATCTAACGGCATACTTTTTTTTGCAAAACCTTCATTTGTTTAAACAATATGTTAAAAAATAACATATTTTTGGCAGTTTCACCAACTTAATGTTGATCAATTTTCATGAAATTTTTTTTATATAAACTAGATATCCAATGCAAAATTACGGATAAATGGGAATTTCGATTTTTTTATTAACAAAAAAGTTATTGCACATGAGATTTTATCGTCCGCCGCGCGAAATAGAGTCCCTATATGAGTTGTTCCTTGTTCATAATCACTTGGTAGCTCTTAAAAGAGCTGATTTTATGAATGTATATGTATTAGTGCTTTTAAATTAATGATGGAGCTGCAAATAATATGTGTTATTGTATATAATTTTGGCAATAATGATACTCTTGAAAAAAGTGTTGAAAACACAAATGATTTTTACACCATGAGCACCTCAATGCAACTACGTCGTCACAGTCGAAACAATTGTTAATATCAATTTGTAAATCGGTAAAACAAAATGTAACGGGATTTATAAATTCGTTTGGTCTATTCTCTGTGTAGCCGCAGCGAAACCATGCATATCTAAACATGTCTTCATATCTCGGAGAGGACAGCTGATTGTGAATCAGTGACTGCAATTTTATTATATTGTCCCTTGCGTATAAATTTATATTAATATTCAAATTTATTGTCAAATCTGATATTTTTCGTGCAAAATTTTTCCAAACACGAAATCCAAACACGTCCAAAGGCTGGATCTGTCCTGTTGTACCTTTTGGTATCTTTAACAACTTTATTGTTTTTCCTTCTGGAACTGAATTGTTCAGTAACTCTTCGTCGTATCCACTCCACGCATCAAGCAAGAGGACAGCACAGTTTGACACTTGAGGGAGAAACACATTTTCAAACCATGTCTTTAAGTTCTCTTTATTTAATTTTCCTGACGTAGTTGCTCCGATCACGATGTTGGGAGCTTTAAATACATTGTGCTGCACACGAGGTCCTAATCGCCCACTTTGTTCTTTTAATACAATAAATAAAGGAGATAGAAGTTTTCCATCTGCTGATACTGTGGGTTGTATCGTATAACTATGCGTGATTGCAGATGACGATTGAATCATGCTTTGAGTTTCTTTTTCACCTCTCCATGATAAACTTCTTCCCGAATGCATTTCTAACTGAAAACCGCTTTGATCGGTATTAAAAATATTTTGTTTTCCATATTCTTCAAAGAATGGTTTGGCGTTTTGGATAAAGTTGGTTGCTGTTGCCGTTATTTCTGATAAATTTTCCGTATAATTTCGAGTTATAAATTTTGTCGTCTTTCTTGAAACAATGCCATATCTCGTTTTGAAATTATGTAACCAATGCGGTGATGCTCGAAACCCATCTAAATTCCATTTTTTATTTTCTTGTAGAGACCATCTCCGAATGTCAATATCATGAACCAATACTTTTCTATTTCTTGCCTCTACGAATCTGTTTATGGTATTTGTTGTAATTTTTTTCATCTTATCAGCATAAGATCCGCCTACGGCTAGTTGTTTCTCCCATCTATACAATTGCTTCAGGTTCTTCACCTTTTTATACCGTCCTCTCACTGTTTCGACCGATAATCTTTTCCTTTTTCCACTCTTCCAAAAATTGATGACATTTTCTTTATATTCTAAACCTACTTCGGCAGGATCAGATCTTTCCTCATCTTCGATATCGGGCGAGCTCCCAGATCCTGCACCAGCCGGGTGCACTTCGGAGGATGAACAGGAAGCAATTCCTTCTTTATCTCCATAGTCACATGGTGTTGACATTAAATCTTCCATTGCATCGTCAAATAGCAATTCTTGCTCTGTCTCTATTTCTATATATCCACTAGACTTATACCTGTTAATTAAATCTATAATGGTGTTTGCTAATTCAACGTCCATAGCACTTACCGGCGATGGTCTATCGTCATTACTACAATCATACGTTTCAATTAAAATATTGATAATATTTATAGGATTTACTGCCATGGCTAAAAATCTAAATTGCTTTAATTATGTAATAAACAACGTCTAATTATAAACAATAACAGATAAATTGCAATTTTGCACAAAGGTACTTACTGTAAACTATTACCGTAAGAATCTTGTAGCGCTTTCCAAAATCTTCGCAATAGCAAAAACTCTTTCGTCAGCACACGAATGTTGATGTGAATAGAATTTCTCAAATATTAAACAGTCACTATTATATATCCCTCAAAGACAATGACGTATAGACTCTACTATGGCTCTCATTGGTTATTAGTATAATAATTAAACCCAACCCTCTTTTCCCTCACGGAAAGGAGAATTCCGAAGTATGTTGTAAAAAAGGGAAAGAACCCTAAAATTTGTCATCAGACTAAAACCTGTGACTTTCTTAACCCCTAGACAAAAGGCCATAATCTTTGATATTTCTAACAATAAGGAAACCGAAGCACTAGATTCGTGAAGTGCTGTAAACATACGCCTCGGATACTTCCCATTTATTATAAGCGGTCAGTACCTTTTCTATAAATATTTTGCACTCCGTTCTTGCTGCATTTATTATCCATTCAACCCACCATTTTTAAGCATCATAAAACGTAATTACTTGTTCGGCTTTATGCATTTGTAACAAATCATAATTAGCATTTATAACATCACCGAATTCACTGGACGAACTGGCTAAGGGTTAATAAGTAACCTTCGGTGGCAATAACGAGTCAAAGACTTTTCAAAAATGCATTTCACCATTCTTTAGGGTTGCTATTGTTAGTCCGTTAACAGGTCGAAACTATTCCCACCATGCCGACCCGGGAATGTCCCACCGTAAACCGCACGCAGTGCGGTAGCCGTAAATCGTATCCTTTTAAGGGAACGGAAAATCCTTTTCTTTTTGTTAGTAACCAATAATAATAATAATAACTTTATTCACAAAGAGAATATACAAATGCCATTACGCACGAGAGTATAAATACATGTTTTTCAATCGCTAGATTACATAACATAGTAGTAAACTTTAACAAATACATAAGGGAAACGTCTCATTTGGGCCAGTTTTGTCTCGAGGAAAAAATTCAGGAAAATAAACCTCGACGAAAAACCAATAATTAACTGTAAAATCAACTCATTTACGAACTACCAATTGATTATGAGCAAGAACCGACTCATGTAGGGACTCTATTGCGCGCGGCGGACGATAAAATCTCATGTGCAATAACTTTTTTGTTAATAAAAAAATCGAAATTCCTATTTATCCGTAATTTTGCATTGGATATCTAGTTTATATAAAAAAAATTTCATGAAAATTGATCAACATTAAGTTGGTGAAACTGCCAAAAATGTGTTATTTTTTAACATATTGTTTAAACAAATGAAGGTTTTGCAAAAAAAAGTATGCCGTTAGATTCGTGATGGAAAGGCGCTAATTTCGTCAATTTACGCAATTACTCTATCTCTCATAGTTTCCGAGATAATCAAGGAAATATACTTTAGCACCCCAACTTTGAGGGCGGTTTTCACCCCTTAAACCTGAACGATTGCCGATAAAAAAAAATACGTGTCGAATGTTTTCACGAGTACTACATCATACTCAAATTTTATCAAAATCGGTGATTGGCACCTCGGGAGGTTCCCTTGTTAGTACCGCTGCACCCTTAGCATATGCACTTACGATCAGTTTAACGCTTATAGTTAGTATCACTACACAGTTGATATCGATTCTTAGAATTTATGTTTAAAAGTTTAAAAGTGTTTCCGTTTCACTTGCCGCTTGTACGTATTGTCTTTATTTTCCGTTATAAGGGTCCAGCAATAATCACCCATCATTGCACACACATTTTTCCCGTTGTATCGTTTTTCCATTTCCGAAATGTCTTGGTGAAAACGTTCACCATGTTCATCACTGACGTCACCGAGGTTTGGCGGAAAAAAGTCCAAATGAGAGTGTAGGAAATGGATCTTCAGGGACGTGTTGCAGCCGAGTTTTTCACAATTTTTTAGAAGTTTTCCCACGATCGAAACATAATTATCTTCTTTTTTCTTGCCAAGGAAGTTTTCACTAGTGTCCATAATAGAAATCCACACTGCTTTTTCTAAACGATTTAATTTCGGGATAAAATTTTCGTCTTTCATTAATTTTCTAATTTGCGGTCCAATAAAAATGCCTTCTTTAATTTTTGCATCTGATAAGCGTGGAAACTTCTGTTTGAGGTAGGCAAATCCTGGTCCTGTCTTATGCATAGCCTTTACAAAGTTCTTCATGAGCCCTAATTTGATATGTAATGGCGGTAAATACACATTCTTAGGGTCAATTAAATTTTCATATTTTACATTTTTTTCGCCAGGTAGTAGTTGCCGTAGCGGCCTATCCTTTCTTCTGTAATGTTGCTCCCTCGCTCTGCTATCCCATTAACAAAGAAAACAGCAATACTTACAATTAGTGTAACCCAATTGTAGGCCAAGAAGTATAGCTATTATTTTTGGATCTCCACAAACATGCCATTTGTATTTGGAGTATTTTATTTTCAATAGCACCAGTTTTAATGTTTCATAATTTTCCTTTGCCTCTGTGCTATAGGCAATTGGGATAGAGGGATGTACATTACGATTATGTAACAAAGCAACTTTCAGGCTATGCTTTGACGAGTCTATAAACAGTCGCCATTCTTCGGGATGATGCTCTACACCTAATGCTTTCAATAAAGCAATTACATCCGTACATACGCAAAGGTCTTCCTCCATGTTGAAATATTCTTGCAGTGTATGTTGCCGTGTTCGAAATTGTGTCACTTTCGTTGTCTTCTCCAGCAAATTCCATCCTTGTAATCGAGATCCTAAAAGTTCTGCCTGTACTTTAGACAATTGCAAATCTCGTACAAGGTCGTTGAGATCAAATTGTGTCAGCAAATGGGGCTCCCTCGATGATGTGGATGTTCTTGGCTCGTAATCTTCAAGTTCTTCATTTTTCTTCTCGTCAATATCTTCAGCAGTGCTGGCCACTGGCTGCGTTAAAGCAGGCAGTTCTTCAGAACGTGTAGTAGGACGGGTGTAAAAAGATGTAGTCGCATATTCGATTTTCTTTTTTCCTTTGCTATTAATGCCATATATAGCAGATAAACAGAAATAACAGTCCTCAGAATGATTCATAGCTTCATTTCATATCATTGGAACTGCAAATGGCATGTATCTTTGTTCACGTCTCGCCCGCGCTAAGAGGATAGTGGCGCAACGTTGACAAGAAACGTGCGGAACTCAATATTTGTCCTGATTCATGATTGGGCGTTTAAAAAGTATTTTTCATATGCCACTGTTATTGCGGGAGTTATATTTCTTCGATTGCACTTCAAAACAATTTCACCACAGATGTAACAAAACGAATCCGGATCATTTATACACGTTCGCGGCATTGTACTATGTATCACAAAACACTAATACTGCACTGTATACACTATTGGCTGAATTTTAATTACTAGAGTTATTTTAAGCACTACAATAAGGAGTATTTTATGTTAGGAAGAACACAGGACAACACGAATAAAATTTCACGCAATTAAACAATATAAGTAATACAAAACATGCAACTGTATAAATGACGTAAACTAAACTTACTAGATTTTTTGCGCAAGCCAAAGTCTGCCTGAACGTTTCAATACGACTTATTCGTACGAGATTCTGACAGAAGTGAGATCTGTTCAGAATCTTAGACATACAATGTCTAGAAAAGTTGAATGCCGCTTAAGAAACAGAAGCGAGGTCGAACAAACGAAAAATATGTGGTTCTTTACATCCGACAAAATAGAAATTTAGTAGAAGAATTTATGCACATTTGGCAACTTGTCAGTTGTGATAGATAATAATATACATATAATGATAACGTAAGATTAAACATATTAACACGATAAGCGGTAAGCCAATTTCGCGGATATGCTATCAGCCGAAAATCTGTTATTTTATATTCTTTTACAAATCCATTTTCTTCACCTGTCGTCTGTACTTCATATACCAGTGCAGTTAAATACTTTTATTTATAAATATAAAAATCCATAAAATTTTCGCTGTTAACTTAAATTAAACAAAAAATTTCGTTATCATCTTTTGCTAGCAAAGTATACTCCAACTTTCTCCCCTTCGATTTTTTCCTGGTGTTTAACATTTATGAGAATAACAATTTATTGCCGTTATCCCATATAAAATGATTCTCGTTCATTTTTTAAGGCGAGTATTGTTTGATTAGTTAAATTAAAGAGAAAAGCAAAATGAAGCAGAAAGGATTCAGAGCATATACGAAAGCAATAAGCCTACGGAGTTCCACACTATCCTCAAACTAAGCCATTTGCGGGTGTGCGTAAAGCATTTCCCCTCTATAAAAAAAAAAAAAAAAATATATATATAAATAATTATTATCTTACACTTCAGTAAAGGGGTAGAGAATTGTACCTCAACGGAATGTATCGATGCGCGGGGCCCGTGAAAGTATTACGCGTAGCTACGGCGCTTACTGGGAGCGATGGCGTCGTAGTGACAAAACGGTCGGGATGGATATTTTCTTAAATTGTGCCGAAACGAAAACAGTTATGACATTTTTCGCTGATAGTTTTTTATTCAGAAATGTACGTAGAATCCAGTAAATTTGTGCTAGCAACAGTCCTCTACGTGAAAATGCAAAGTGAATGCGTAAAAAATTCGCGAATCCGCTCGTTTTTGAACTTTGACAGTGATTTACTGCTATTAATCAATACGGAAAATTATAATATGCTTATATATACATACTCGGGAAACACTCCTCTATTTTTTGAGACCAAAAACAACAACCTACGTTTCTTAGTTTTCACGTAATACCAGCTTCTTTACCGAAAACGACCGTTTTTACAAATACTGATTTTTTTCGAAAACAGAGGGTGATCCAGAAATTTGGTTGCCGGATTCGTGTTCAGGACGACAAACTCTATAAGAATTATATAGCGGCTATAGGAAAACAGAAAACAGCTTCAAAGGGTCTAGCCGAATAAGGGGGTCAAAAGTGCCCTTGAGCCGATTTTATTCGACGATGGGTCATTCGATAGGTGACGATGAAAAACCATTGCACACAAATTTTTAATCCGATACCTTCACCGGGAGGGTAGTTATAGAGTAAAATCGAAAAATCAGTTTTTGCCTCATTTTCCCCAATTAATGTGGTGCAAAAATTCCAAAAAAATTCTAACACATTCTAAACATGAATGTACACGTTAGGGATTTTTTTCAGAATTTTCCTTTGCAAGTTGCACTCAGGAAAAATGAAAAACCAAAAAAAAAAAATTTTTAAACATCGATTTCGTATTGAAATATTCCGAGCACAACTTTTTCCTTTTTACAGTAGTTGCATAATGTTATCATTGTTATACCCTAATTTTTTCAGATTTTTTGAGTACGGTGCATCACGGTCGGAAAAATCAAAAACCGATTTCTGGGACACATTTTGGGCTGAAACTCGCCCATTATCTGCCATTCTTGCATGATTTTAATACAGTATGTTCATATTGTGACCTTCAATGTTTCTGCATAGAAATATGTAGATGTTAAAGAACAATATCGGGATAATTAAATAAATTGCTGATTGTATGGTCTTTATAACTTACAAGGGAACATACCGAGGTGTCCCCCTCCGATTTTGATGAAATTTGGCACAGTTGTTCAGTACGCGAGAATAATCGATACGTATTTTTTTATATCTGCTAAGTCGCACGTTTAGGGGGTGAAACCACCCTTCAAAGTTTCGGATTTTTTTCTTTTTTTGCTTATAACTTTGAAACGGTTAATGATAGACATTTTTGATAAATGTACGAAATATTTGTTTTTTCGTCTACTAAAGGCCTGCGGAACTTAAAATTTGATTTAACGATTTTTTGTTAATTTTTTATTAAAAAATAACGTGTTATTCGTTATATCTTTAAAGTTTACGATCCGATTTTAACCAAACTTTTTTTAAATGGTAGAGAAATCAAAAATAAAAGTTACGTGTTTTTGCGTTTTTCCATAATCTACTCTGGAGTCGTGAAATTAACCCTTTTCTTTTTTAGGGTTTTGGCACTTTACGTTACTATATCTGATCAACGAATGATGATGTGAAAAATGTATTATGCAACAAATACTTCTTTTCTCATCTACTATATTATTGTTTTTGTAAAAAATCAAAATTTGAAAATTTTTTGTTTTCTTTATAATATTTAGGCTGCGCACATCCGCCAGGACGCATCAATCACAAACTATCGTAGATATCATAAAATTTCATAAGGGAAAGTTTCATGGATTTTTACATATAAAATAATATATTTATAATTTATTTAAATCACAATTTATTTATAACAAAAAAAAATAATTTAATTTATGAATTTAATATACATATACTATTACAGCTTCTATGAAACATATAGTTCGCAAAAATGATATTCTTCTCTGCGATTCTTTATTAATTCTTGTTATCTCTATTATCTTTATTTGATATTAATCTTACCTAAATGAACCCTAACTAAACTAAATTAATCATGTGTGCTGTTTTGTATATAACGTAAATGGTTAACGACAAAAAGTAAATTTATGGAACACAACCTGCCATTATAACATGTGCGTGCTGTAAAAAATCACTTTGTTTTGAACATTTCTTCGTGGAGTACCATTTTTGTGGACTATATGTTTCATAGATGCTGTAATAGTATATGTACATTAAATTCATAAATTAAATTATTTTTTTTTGTTATAAATAAATTGTGATTTAAATAAATTATAAATATATTATTTTATATGTAAAAATCCATGAAACTTTCCCTTATGAAATTTTATGATATCTACGATAGTTTGTGATTGACGCGTCCTGGCGGATGTGCGCAGCCTAAATATTATAAAGAAAACAAAAAATTTTCAAATTTTGATTTTTTACAAAAACAATAATATAGTAGATGAGAAAAGAAGTATTTGTTGCATAATACATTTTTCACATCATCATTCGTTGATCAGATATAGTAACGTAAAGTGCCAAAACGCTAAAAAAGAAAAGGGTTAATTTCACGACTCCAGAGTAGATTATGGAAAAACGCAAAAACACGTAACTTTTATTTTTGATTTCTCTACCATTTAAAAAAAGTTTGGTTAAAATCGGATCGTAAACTTTAAAGATATAACGAATAACACGTTATTTTTTAATAAAAAATTAACAAAAAATCGTTAAATCAAATTTTAAGTTCCGCAGGCCTTTAGTAGACGAAAAAACAAATATTTCGTACATTTATCAAAAATGTCTATCATTAACCGTTTCAAAGTAATAAGCAAAAAAAGAAAAAAATCCGAAACTTTGAAGGGTGGTTTCACCCCCTAAACGTGCGACTTAGCAGATATAAAAAAATACGTATCGATTATTCTGGCGTACTGAACAACTATGCCAAATTTCATCAAAATCGGAGGGGGACACCTCGGTATGTTCCCTTGTTAGAATTTTAACCGTTCTTTCAAAAGCATTAATGGCGCAGTGGCTATGGTGTCTGCCTGTGGAATTGCTGGACACTTTTTTGTCGCGGGTTCGAATCTCCATGTGGGACTTAAGTTTTTTTTCTGTCATTTTTTTTTTTTTTTAAAGACATAACAATATTCAGTGGTAGCTTTAAAATGTTTCACAGATAGTTATAAAAATAATTATACAGTATACTTTTTTCTTCATTGACTCTTTCCAGTCATGTCACGATTTACAATTACAAGTACTTTTTACATTCCGCACATTGAATTTTATATTTCTTTTATACTTAAAATATATTTTCATACATTGCAATAAACCAATATCTATGAACAATATAAAATGTTTGAGAATACTGTTAATTGCAAAACGTTACATGTCTAATTGTAAGAAAAGCTTGTTTTACGATTATTTTTCTATAGGTTTTATATTGTTGAAAGGCATCAAAATATATGTGAAACATTTTAAAGTATACTGTATAATTATTTTTAGAAGTATCTGTGAAACATTTTAAAGCTACTACTGCATATTGTTATGTCTTTAATACAAAAAAAAAAAAAATGACAGAAAAAAAACTTAAGTCCCACATGGAGATTCGAACCCGCGACAAAAAAGTGTCCAGCGATTCCACAGGCAGACACCATAGCCACTGCGCCATTAATGCTTTTGAAAGAACGGTTAAAATTCTAGGTTATAAAGACCATACAATCAGCAATTTATTTAATTATCCCGATATTGTTCTTTAACATCTACGTATTTCTATGCGGAAACATTGAAGGTCACAATATGAACATACTGTATTAAAATCATACAAGAATGGCAGATAATGGGCGAGTTTCAGCCCAAAATGTGTCCCAGAAATCGGTTTTTGATTTTTCCGACCGTGATGCACCGTACTCAAAAAATCTGAAAAAATTAGAGTATAACTATGATAACAGTACGCAACTACTGTAAAAAGGAAAAAGTTGTGCTCGGAAGATTTCAATACGAAATCGATGTTTAAAAATTTTTTTTTTGGTTTTTCATTTTTCTTGAGTGCAACTTGCAAAGTAAAAATCTGAAAAAAATCCCTAACGTGTACATTCCTGTTTAGAATGTGTTAGAATTTTTGGGGAGATTTTGCACCACATTGATTGGGGAAAATGAGGCAAAAACTGATTTTTCGATTTTACCCTATAACTACCCTCCTGGTGAAGGTATCGGATTAAAAATTTGTGTGCAATGGTTTTTCATCATCACCTATCGAATGACCCATCGTCGAATAAAATCGGCACAGGGGCACTTTTGACCCCCTTATTCGGCTAGACCAGTCAAGTCAAGGTCTTGCTCGACAGAGCCGTTTCTCGAGCTGCGCCGCCTCCTTCACCTGCACATACAGCCGAGATGTCACTGATTCACAGGCGCACCGGCGGCGTTACGGTCGTACCTACTGGTACAAGCGTGGTAGCATGTGGCGGTATATTGGGGCGACATTTATATTTTAAAAATTTTGCGACAGCAAAATGCCAAACTTGTTCGCCTCAAAGAATGTAGAATAATGTAAGAAGTTATTGGGGCGATACATTGTACAATGTTGTGTTGTCTTTTAACAGTAAAGAGGTAATAGAGGTTTCCACATTGCCCATGGAAATATGCAAATGCACTCTTTGTTACAAAGTTATCTTCTGAAAATCTATTCCACTGTATCAATGTCCTTTTCCGCTGAATCGTTGTCGAGAAATCGCATTAAAATATAAATGAAGAAAATGTTTTTTAACAATCATACAGATGAAAGAAACCGTTGAGATGCATCTCTATATGTTGCGGCGGCAACAATGTGTTCTTTTTCGCTGGGAAACGTAGCGTTCTATTATCGTATAGTTACTTTTAACAATTTGTGCTAATAATTGATTTACAACTATTGGTGCTTTAACACAATACTATATTTAGACGTAATGCATAACGTAGTGGTTAATTTCGGTAAAACCGTCGCCAGAAGCCCAGAAATATTAAAATATATTAATTGTACTTTATTTAACACATATTCGAGCATACTTTTACACTAACAATACTTTTGTGTTACCCTACATGCGATATAGTGCGGTGTGAAATTGTATTTCGACAAATAACCTTAATCGACGTGCCACGCACGACGTTCTGATCTCCGCGACTGACGTGCAAGGCACGACTTTTCAGCGCGACTGATTGACTACGAATGTCGCCCCGAATAAGCCCGTGCTAATGCCAATAGGTCCGCTACTATTAAGGGGAGGCAAAGTCAATCAGCGAGCTCTCGAGTGTATAGAAAGGAGTAGCAGGTGGAGCAGCTCGAGAAACGGCTCTGTCGAGCAAGACCTTGACTTGACTGGGCTAGACCCTTTGTTGAACAGTGTTATTGACCGTCATCGACATTGTATACATTTCGGCAAAGAAGCCATCACGAGTTTTCTACGAGGCTGTCTTCGTTAAGCATTCATAGCATTCAGACTTAAATATAATATTCGTTAGTTATTTTTTAAAATACAACCCTGTGTATTCATTTATTGAAATCCTAACATATTGCCCTTAATTGATTCTATTGATTCTCTTTTATTGTAGTCTCTAATGTGAGGGATTACACATTCCTTAAAACTAAGGAAGGACCGTAGGGTCTCTGTAACACGCATTTTGTAAACAGTCGCCTAGACCAGTCAAGTCAAGGTCTTGCTCGACAGAGCCGTTTCTCGAGCTGCTCCGCCTGCTACTCCTTCCTATACACTCGAAAGCTCGCTGATTGACTTTGCCTCCCCTTAATAGTAGCGGACCTATTGGCATGAGCACGGGCGTATTCGGGGCGACATTCGTAGTCAATCAGTCGCGCTGAAAAGTCGTGCCTTGCACGTCAGTCGCGGAGATCAGAACGTCGTGCGTGGCACGTCGATTAAGGTTATTTGTCGAAATACAATTTCACACCGCACTATATCGCATGTAGGGTAACACAAAAGTATTGTTAGTGAAAAAGTATGCTCGAATATGTGTTAAATAAAGTACAATTAATATATTTTAATATTTTTGGGCTTCTGGCGACGGTTTTACCGAAATTAACCACTACGTTATACATTACGTCTAAATATAGTATTGTGTTCCAGCACCAATAGTTGTAAATCAATTATTAGCGCAAATTGTTAAAAGCAACTATACGATAATAGAACGCTACGTTTCCCATCGAAAAAGAACACATTGTTGCCGCCGCAACATATAGAGATGCATCTCAACGGTTTCTTTCATCTGTATGATTGTTAAAAAACATTTTCTTCATTTATATTTTAATGCGATTTCTCGACAACGATTCAGCGGAAAAGGACATTGATACAGTGGAATAGATTTTCAGAAGATAACTTTGTAACAAAGAGTGCATTTGCATATTTCCATGGGCAATGCGGAAACCTATATTACCTCTTTACTGTTAAAAGACAACACAACATTGTACAATGTATCGCCCCAATAACTTCTTACATTATTCTACATTCTTTGAGGCGAACAAGTTTGGCATTTTTCTGTCGCAAAATTTTTAAAATATAAATGTCGCCCCAATATACCGCTACATGCTACCACGCTTGTACCAGTAGGTACGACCGTAACGCCGCCGGTGTGCCTGTGAATCAGTGACATCTCGGCTGTATGTTCAAGTGAAGGAGGCGGCGCAGCTCGAGAAACGGCTCTGTCGAGCAAGACCTTGACTTGACTGGCCTAGACTAAACAGTCTAGGCGAGGCCCTATACATTTTTCAATACCACATTATTATATTATCATATTTATTAATATTTTTATTATCATAATATTTAATTTTTTGTAAGAAGTCAATATTTTTATATAGAAAATTATATAAAAAAGTAACATTGTAGCCATAGTTTAGGAAGGGTTGTGGATTTTCAGGTCGTGATAAGGATCTCGTCCTCTCTCTCGGCGCAGAAGAAGGATTCAGTCGTGTTACGAGCCCTATTTTATACCCGCTCGTTGCTACCCTTGATCGTGAAATCAACAGTCGCGTTGTCAAGCTTGCTCTCGCGGATCGCGCCTCTCGACTCCCTTCCGCGGTCCATTGCCGATCTCCGAAGCTTCTCGATGCTTCTAGATGCTTCTCAATGCGTCTCGATGCCTCCAGTGGCCTCTCGAAACCTCCCGAAGCTCGTCGCTTCGAGCCTTTATAATATTCGCCATGCTACAACATATTTTAATTTATGTACATTTGAATATATTTATTGATTTATAAATAAACAACGATTCCCTAATAACCACTTGTACTTCAATTTATTATTATTTTATCAATAAAATTAAAATGATTCTTAGCTTTGCTTCTTCTAAATCAATTAATAACTTTATTGTCTGAGTTATTATTTTTATGACGATAAACAAATTTTTTTATTTACCTATCTTGCTTGGTTAACCGTTATGTCAGCGTCAAGAATTTTGTGCACGCCAGAGCCGTCCTTTGAGAAACACCGCCTCCTTCACCCATACATACAGCCGAGATGTCACTGATTCACAGCCACTCTGTAGGCGTCACGGTCGCACAGTGGTCCAGAGCGTGAATTCAGCTGTTCACACACCTCGCGCAGTTTTCAATATTTTTCAAATCGTCACCACGGGCTCAAAACACACCGGATTTAGTTAAAAATTAGTATTCTATTACTTTTTGGGTTGCTGATTACGAATCTGAACTCAAAAATTTTAAAAACAAAATGGCGAATTAAATATGGTGGACAGGTTTGTTTACAAATTAATTGTTTTGCTCAAAAAGTAGTATTCTAATGTTTTTTGGGTCGCTAATTACGAATCTGAACTCAAAAATTTTAAAAACAAAATGGCGGTTGATATATAAAGGGTAGCTATATGTACATTAGCTCATTCAGCTTACATTGCTAACTTAAAAATGGAAAAACTAAAAAGTACCACAAAGTAGTCTCTGAGAACTTTGAAGATGTTTAGTTTAAACTATATAGAAATAGTTCCTGCTGAAATTGGCTTTATCTATCTGCACCTTTTGTTGATATTCCTTCCTAAAGTTTATGTGACCCAGACCAGCTGCATAGATCCAGTGGGACACGCGGTCAGTAAATTCCTGGGTTTCCTAAAGATACCGTGCAATAAAAACAAAATCTTATTGGCACTAACGAGGACGAAGACTTCTAAAGCATCACTTTTATTACTTAATTGCTTTATTGTTAGCATGTGAGCAAAGAGGAATGAGCTAGGTTATCCGATTGAAAGGAATCCTAGTCTTCGCCGTGCAGGGTTCACTTAAAAATTAAATAACTTATAAGTATCGAAAGATATTCGGCTAAAACTTTCCACATATATTCCTTAGACTATATAAAAGTTATTTCTGCAAAGATTTTGTGCGTCTACCTGCGTTCTTCAATGTTATATCTGCCAAAAGTTTATGAGATAGTCCCGCGGCACCGCCTGGTCGAGGTGCGCGCGACTCTTTAAACAATAAAAATGCGTCGAAGGTGGATCCGGGTGGATTAGCTTTTTACAGGATCGTTTAGGGGAAGGATCACAGAAAACTGTGTTGTTAATCAGAGGGTGGGATCTAGTGGGACTTTTTAGTTTTTGTCTGCAACAGATAAAAAACTTCGACGATTTTCTTTCATGTTTTCAACATTAATTTTTGAATAAACTACAAACAATAATTTTATGTTCGACATGTGAATTTTTATCGTGGAAGAATGCTCTTCAAATAGAAACAATAATTATTAAAAAATATTGCATAGTTTCGTCAGAATGTTAGAAAGAAGACAACGTGGTTTTTTCGATAGAAAAAGGCCTCCAGAAAAAGTTTCAACTTTAAGCGTTTGTTGTAACTACAATTTTTATCCAATTTCAATAATTTTTTATATCTGAGGTCCATGGACACTTAAGAATCGATATTACAAGAAAAAAAGTCGAAATTCCAAAATCGACTTTTTGACTTTTGCGCGGCTAAATGTGCATTCTGGACCACCGTGGGTCGTGCCGATTGGCACTGGCGTGGTGGTGCATTTGGGGCGACATTCGTAGTTAATCACTCTCGCTGGAAAGACGTGCCTCGCGCGTCAGTCGCGGAGATCAGAACGACGTGCGTGGCACGTCGGCTCAAAATATTTGTTGAGGAACAGTTTTAGATGGCACCACGTCGCATTTAGGATAAGACAAAAGTTTTGTTAGTGAAAAAGTTTCATCAGATATGTTTTAAATCAAACACAATTACTATATTTTAATGCTTTTGAACTTCTGGCGATGGTTTTGCCCAAATCGACCACTTCAATAAGTCTTACGGCATATAATAGTACCCCATGGGTGATGCGGAAACCTATTAGCACTTTGCTGGCGAGAGAATGGACAGGATTTGCAAAATATGAAAATACATATGTCGACAAGCGGCAGCGACGGCAACAATGTATTCTTTAATACGAGGAAGCCTAGCGTTCTAGTATCGGATAGTTATTTTTAACAATTTGCGCTAGTAATTAATTTACAAATGTGCGTACTGGAACGCAATACTGTATTTATGGCGTAAGACTTAATAAATTGGTCGATTTCGGCAAAACCATCGCCAGAAGTTCGAAAACATTAAAATATATTAATTGCATTTGATTTCAAACATATCTGAGGATACTTTTTCACTAACAATACTTTTGTCTTATCCTACATGCGACGTAGTGCCATATAAAACTGTTCCTCAACAAATATTCTATGTCGACGTGCCACGCACGTCGTTCTGATCTCCGCGACTGACGCGCGAGGCACGTCTTTCCAGCGCGAGCGATTAACTACGAATGTCGCCCCAAATGCGGCACCACGCCAGTGCCAATAGGCACGAGCGTGACGCCTACAGAGTGACTGTGAATCAGTGACATCTCGGCTGTATGTTTGGGTGAAGGAGGCGGTGTTTCTCGAAGGACGGCTTTGGCGTGCAAAAAATTCTTGACGCTGCGTTATGTCAATAACCAAAAAATTCCCTTGTAGTCAATAACCGGGGTACCCGGGTATCCGCCGTACAATGCAAGCAGGGATCAGCGTTCCTAACCCCTCATATCGGTCTGAGGTTCCCTGTACACGTTTCTGCAGGTTTTCTTTGTCCCAATATGTTGAAAGTGGGGATGAATGTGGTGAAGAAGAAGGGGAAAAGGTGCCAAACTACCTGCGTCAACCGTTTCATAGCCAATGTGACGCAGTTTCTCAGGTGCATTTAGTGCGTGCAGAAGTGTTTTATTCAGTGCAGTGTTCCAAGTGAGATTTTTGTTATTGATAAACAAACTGTAAATAATATTACATCAGTAATATTATTATCCATTAAAAATGGATGACGAATTAACGCCAGAGCAGTATAAAAGGTAAATTATTCTGTGCGGTACGAGTGGAAGTAAATTTTTGTCCAATCGTGCGTTATCACTATATATTAACGTATTTTTTAGATTGTCAGCACAGGAAAGGATAAACTATTTAAACTCCTTGTGTGAAAACATTCAAGAAAAATGCGCTAATTTTTCGGACAGTGAGGACGAGGACTGGCTGCCATCAGAAGGAACATCGCCGGAAGAATATTCAGACGATGAAAAACATGGTAATTTTGCAATCGCCTTTTAGTACATAAGGAACACAATGTTGACAACCTTATTATTACAAAGAAAATGTAGAGAATGAAAAAACTATTATTTGTATGTTACTTTCTACATAGTCGAACAGCGAGACGATGGCGATGACAATTTTGCAGACGAGGACGAATTTGCAGGACCTGCGATTCCTGTCCCCAATTCTGCGACATTTATTGCAAAAGATGGGACTGTATGGCACCGCACAACACCAGCACAGCACCAGGTACCAGCCCACAATGTTTTACGACAGAGAAGTAGGCCGCATCGGTCAACGGATACGTTGTCTATTCGCGACACGTTTCGGTGCATATCTTCTGAGGAAATGCTGGACATAATCGTGAGATGTACTAATCAAAAGGCAAAGACAGTCTACGCAAAATATAACGTGGAAAACCCAACAAAATCCCCAAAAAGTTGGAAGCCACTGACCGTTAGCGAATTGGAAGCGTACTTAGGTATTCTGATTACAGCTGGCGCAAATAACTCCAATACGGATGACACTTTCGAAATGGGGAAAAGAACTTCTTATCCCTTGTACAGAGCGGCAATAGGTATAAACAGATTTTGGGCGATTACCAGGTTCATCAGATTTGATAATCAAAATTCGCGTTCGATCGTCTGGCGGAAGATAAAGCCGCTCCTATATGCGATATTTGGACAATGCTAAATAGTAATTTATCACAAAAATACAGGCCAAATGAAAATCTGACCATAGACGACCAATTATATCCATACCGAGGCAGGACCAGATTTACACAATACATTCCGTCCAAACCCGCCAAGTATGGCATAAAAGTGGGCAAATATACACGGAGAAGCAGAGCACGGGCCGAGAAGTGAATCAAGGGGAACGGGTTGTAAAGGAATTGGCCGCTCCGTTCAAATCGAGTGGCCGAAACATTACAGCAGATAATTTCTTTACGTCGCTGCCGCTCGCTAGGCATTTATTATCGTGGAATTTGACAATAGTAGGAACCTTGAAGAAAAACAAAAATTATATACCGACGGAAATGGCGCCATCGAAATCAAGGGAAGTTGGTTCCACGTTATTTGGATTTGATAATGATATAACTATTTGTTCGTACGTACCGGGAAAAAAGAAGGCCGTTATTCTACTCTCCACAATGCACCATGATGTAGCTATTACTGTACCGCAGTATAAACCAGAAATTATAATGTTTTATAATCGCACAAAATCCGGCGTTGACACAATGGACAATATGATAAGGCGATATACGACTCAGCGTCGGACAAACCGATGGCCATTGGCCTTTTTTTACAATATAATAGACATCGCCGCATTTGCTGCGTACAATATTTACAACATGAACAACAACATGCTGCAGGGGAAATCCGAGCAACGTCGCTTATTTTTGCGTCAATTAGGAGAAGAACTGTGTATGCCTGCCATTCAGAATAGAACACAGAATGTACAGGCCGTGCGGCATTTTACAACGAAGCTGGCCGTTGAATGCATATCAGGAAAGCCGTTGAATGACGAACTTGAACATCCTTCCACCTCCACGTCGTCACAGTGAGACCATACGGGACGGAAGAAAGTTGTTGGCGCTTGTTATATTTGTGCAACTACAGGAGCTTTCCGTAAAAGACGAAAGACAAGGAAAGCTTGCTCTAAATGCGAAAAACCAGTGTGCGACGAGCATACAATAAAGTTATGCATTTGTCAAACTTGTCAATTTCCATGACATATTCTGTATACAATTATTAAATAAATAATACTTTTTTGCAACATATTTCGTGCTTGTATATTGATTTCCAAATAAAATGCTTGGAAAAACCCGCTGCGACTTCTTCAATACTTCTATTCCTTACGTAAAGCAATGAGGTACCCGGGTGCCCCGGTTACACTGTTCAACAAATTTTAACTTTTTTTATTTTCTCCAATATCCAATGGGTGATCCTCGTAGAATTAGTCATCCTAAACACGAATCCGTCGGCAGAATTGCTCCATCACGCACAGTTTTTTAGTAAAATGAGTTTTTGTAAAAACACCAAATTTTGGCAGAAAATGAGGTATTACGCGAAAAGTATAAACGCTACGAAGTTTAAATTGGTCTCAAAAGATAGAGGAAATTATGCCGAATATTTTAGTGTATATATTTATTAAAATTGGTTGTTGCAAATAGTAACAAATGACCGTCAAAGTTTAAAAAAGTGCGGATGCGCGATTTTACTATGCTATACTTTTACATTTTTATGAAAAGTTATTTATCTAGCACGAATTTGCTATACTGGATCGCATTCCTTAGACATTTCTGAAGAGAAAACTGCCCCCAAAAGTTTCGGGAACAGTTTTCAATCCCGACGGGTCGAAAAAATATCCGTCGAGAACGTGTAATCGGCGTTCGACGCCATGCTGCTATTCTACGCGGGCCGCCAGTGAGACAATGCCGTAACTACGCGTTGCCGACGCCGATCTGACAGTACCATCCGAAGGGCGCTCAACTCTGACAAATATAAATAAATGATTGTTTTTTTTATGTTTTAGTTAGAACTCTGATCTGTTCTTAAAGTTGTTTAAGTTTTTCATGCTATGCAATTGAATATAAATATAATAATATAAATAATATAAAAAATAAGCATATAAATAAAATAAGTATCGACATATCTATATATATATATATATATATATATATATATATATATATATATGCAGTGCCCCTTTAAGAAGGAAAAAAATTCTTTCCAGTCGAAGGAGTAAAGGAGGCTCGAGCGAGATATCTTAAGTTTACATTTAATCTAAACAACTGTGCTAGCGACCGTCGTTGGAGTTCGTTTTAGGCAGTTCGTTTTGAGCATCTATTCGAGTCGGATGCGAAACGCTTATTAATACCTTTATTCACCATTATTAATACCATTATTATTATTACTATTATAACCATTATTATATTATATTACTCAATATTCTCATCTATCTAAATATATATACTCTAGTTTTCTTTTGTTAATTGGTGAAGTGCATTTATTGACTATTTAATACCCCCCTTACTACAATATATATATATATATATATATATATATCGATATATCGATATTCATCTTATTTTATTTATACACTTGATTCTAAAATAATAAATTAATAACAAATTATATTTAAACTTTATAGGAGAAACTTTTTGTGTATATGTATAAGCAGATTTAAGTAGCAAGTGGTTCATACTAATCGTAAGTGTGAAGTGGTAATCGGTTTGTATCAAGTCTTAAGTGTGTGTCGTTTACTGCAATGTTTCGCAAGTGCAAAAATCAGCCAGACTCGTTTTGTTATGTCTGTGGAGAAGTGGTACCAAAATCGCAACGACGAAGTATATCACCGTTAATAACATTTGCTGTGATCAAATTATAAATAATATTTTTAAACAAAAATTAATGAAAAATAATTGATCATTTATATTTATCAGAGTTGAGCGCCCTTCAGATGGTACTGTCAGATCGGCGTCGATAACGCGTAGTTACGGCATTGTCTCACTGGCGGCCCGCGTAGAATAGCAGCATGGCGTCGAACGCCGATTACACGTTCTCGACGGATATTTTTTCGACCCGTCGGGATTGAAAACTGTTCCCGAAACTTTTGGGGGCAGTTTTCTCTTCAGAAATGTCTAAGGAATGCGATCCAGTATAGCAAATTCGTGCTAGATAAATAACTTTTCATAAAAATGTAAAAGTATAGCATAGTAAAATCGCGCATCCGCACTTTTTTAAACTTTGACGGTCATTTGTTACTATTTGCAACAACCAATTTTAATAAATATATACACTAAAATATTCGGCATGATTTCCTCTATCTTTTGAGACCAATTTCAACTTCGTAGCGTTTATACTTTTCGCGTAATACCTCATTTTCTGCAAAAATTTTGTGTTTTTACAAAAACTCATTTTCCTAAAAAACTGTGCGTGATGGAGCAATTCTGCCGACGGATTCGTGTTTAGGATGACTAACTCTACGAGGATCACCCATTGGATATTGGAGAAAAAAAATCGTGTTGAACAGTGTTATTGACTAAGCGTGTAGTTGACTTTAAGGTTATGGTATTCATCAGAATTTAATAAATAAATCTTAAATTTTTCTCTCACGAATCCACGCAGAATTGTCCAAATAATGGGGATCCAGAACCGTTTTTCGAAATTTTGATTCTAACTTGCCCATTTCTTATGGTTTTCACCGAAATGGGTACCCGGTTATTGACATAACAGTTAAATATAAACTAGTTTTACTGATAACTTTGGCCGCTAAATTTGAATAAGGGATCTCCACGATCGCAGTGCACTCTGTAACGAAACTTTATTTTCCTCAAATTTTGTTGACATTTTTATACATTACGATCGTTCTCCTTGTATGTGAGCTCCGTGCATCTGAATCTGACGGCGTGTACCACCCTAAGAGACCAGTTCACATTGGAACTTCTGAAACCGTTGGCCCTCTGTGAGGAGTTGATCATGAACAACATGTATCCGGATGTTGCAGGCCAATTTTTGCGGCGCCTAACTTCACTAAGGAGACTTGAGTGCCGTGACAATCCGGGTATTTCGGACGACGATATATGTGGACTCCTTCGAGATGCACCGCAATTGGAATACTTGAGCGTGGAGGGTTGCGAAAACATTGGTCGGGCCACAGTGGACTGCGCCTACCAAGTACTAAAAGCAGGCAACCGAATAAAGCCATTAGAACTCTTCCTGGGAGAGACGCAAGCACGACCACACCGAAGAGATCGACAGAATTTTCACCTAAGAATTTATTATAACCGTACCACCACACGTATGTTCCAGTAATTTATAAAACTATGTTCTTAGAACACTATAGTTAATATTAGAATAAGAACTCGTGAATACGTGCAACAATGCATATGCATCCTGAAGTTTCTTTAGTTGTACGCTCAACAGGATACATTATGAACATTTATTTTTACTTTTCATTTTTCATTTTAAAGTAGGCATATGCATGAGGCAGTGCGCAAGCACTCTGAGAGAAATCCTACGTCTCATACATATTGCTGAATGTTAGAAACAGCTTCTGACAGCATAGTTCCGTAACCCAGAAATACAATAAATTTTAGAATTTTTCTTCAACTTTCAAACGAACCACCCGGTATACCATTTTTAGCATTGTTTTATGACATTGTAACAAAAGCCGATCCTTGAGTTAAGACGGAAAAACCCTTAACGGGACATAAAACAGATTTACGTAGCACGTACCTCCTTGGAAGCATCACAACCGTACAGTAACTCGTGTTAACCATACTTGCTACAACTTTCTCTAGAATACTATTACTATATTTTAGAAAGCAACATACTTTAATAAGCAATTTATTTTTATAAGCATTTTATTTTTAGTTGCAATTTATTCAATTCATTTATTCAATAGAAGTTATAACACTGTCAGTTTGGCTACGCATTAGTCTGGGACAGTCAAGTCAAGGTTTGGCTCGACAGAGCCGTTTCTCGAGCTGCGCCGCCTCCTTCACCTACACATACAGCCGAGATGTCACTGATTCACAGGCACACCGGCGGCGTTACGGTCGTGCCTACTGGTACAAGCGTGGTAGCATGTGGCGGTATATTGGGGCGACATTTATATTTTAAAAATTTTGCGACAGCAAAATGCAAACTTGTTCGCCTCAAAGAATGTAGAATAATGTAAGAAGTTATTGGGGCGATACATTGTACAATGTTGTGTTGCCTTTTAACAGTAAAGAAGGTAATATAGGTTTCCACATTACCCATGGAAATATGCAAATGCACTCTTTGTTACAAAGTTATCTTCTGAAAATCTATTCCACTGTATCAATGTCCTTTTCCGCTGAATCGTTGTCGAGAAATCGCATTAAAATATAAATGAAGAAAATGTTTTTTAACAATCATACAGATGAAAGAAACCGTTGAGATACATCTCTATATGTAAAATTGACAATACTTTGGCATTTTATTACAAAACCACATTGAAATTAAACGAGGCAGAACCACTCTTTGTTACTAAGAGCTTCTTATAATTAATTATGTTTTAATTGGTATATTAGAACTTTGCGTCGAGCATTTTGAGACGAATAAAGTTACTGAAAATATTTAAGACAACTGCGGCGGCAACAATGTGTTCTTTTACGCTGGGAAACCTAGCGTTCTATTATCGTGTAGTTACTTTTAACAATTTGCGCTAATAATTGATTTACAACTATTGGTGCTGGAACACAATACTATATTTAGTCGTAATGCATAACGTAGTGGTTAATTTCGGTAAAATCGTCGCCAGAAGCCCAAAAATATTAAAATATATTAATTGTACTTTATTTAACACATATTCGAGCATACTTTTTCACTAACAATACTTTTGTATTACCCTACATGCGATATAGTGCGGTGTGAAATTGTATTTCGACAAATAACCTTTATCGACGTGCCACGCACGACGTTCTGATCTCCGCGACTGACGCGCAAGGCACGACTTTTTCAGCGCGACTGATTGACTACGAATGTCGCCCCGAATACGCCCGTGCTCATGCCAATAGGTCCGCTACTATGAAGGGGAGGCAAAGTCAATCAGCGAGCTCTCGAGTGTATAGGAAGGAGTAGCAGGCGGAGCAGCTCGAGAAACGGCTCTGTCGAGCCAAACCTTGACTTGACTGGTCTGGGATAAGCAGATAATTCATTCAAAAAGTCCCTGGACATATTGATTTTAGACGTTATCTTATTCTCGAAGCATTCTCAGACGATGAAAACGAAATTGTAACGTCGTTTCGAGGACGGTATTCGTCGTCGCAGCAACTCCCGTCAGAAAATTCTAGGAAATAGATCCACTATAAAAATCAGAGTAGGGAGGGTGCGAGCATCGTGCCCCTCCAACAAAACGGAGGACGTCACTCGCGTTGACGAATCCTGTGACAACCTTTTAATTTCAATAGTCCTAATTGATCATTTTTTCGCGCGCTTTAACCCTTTCGCTACTTGAAAAAACCTTAAAAATTCTTGCAGATCAGGAACCATCAAAGTTCACAATTGATTTAATTAATTCGATTCTCTATATTAACATGTAATTGCTTCGTGGCAGAAACACTGAAAGTCACAAAATGAACATACTGTAATCGAAGAATAAGGAAATAATAACTGGATCATGGCGTTTCACATCGAAATGCGTCGCGCAAATCGGTTTTTGATTTTTTTCACAATGACGCAGGCGGTTTAAAAATCTGAAAAAAATTGGAGATAACAATCATGAGTGTTGGATTGTTACTGCAATTTGCAAAAAGTTGTCACTCAAAGATCTCGATACGAAATCTACTTTCTTCCGTTTTTTTTGCGTTTGCTCACTTTTTACACTTAGGTTCTTCAATGGAAAAATCTGAAAAAAATCTCAAACATGTATGGTACCGTGTAGAATATGTCAGACTTTTTCCGAATTTTTTGCACCTCAATAACTAGGCAAAATGGGGCAAAAACCCGTTTTTTGAATTTTCCCCATAACTACCCTTCCGGCCAAGATACAGGGTTAAAAATTGGTACGCAATGATCGCCGAGCATTATCTATCGAATGAGACCACCCCCATTGAAATCGGTTCAAGGGCACTTTTGACCACCTTATCCTGCTATACCTTTTAGTCCTACTGACAGAATGCAAAGGTAAATATCGTGATTTCACGAATGTGATTTTGTTCTAAGGATTCTGCAATTTCCTTAATTTTAGGGTCTGTCAACTGTTTGTACATGAGCTCGTCTTCAAATGATAACGGTTCTAACATTATAATCATGCAACTAAGAGCATCTACGTGACGCATCTTACTACCAGCTCTATGTTCTGTTACAAAATCATAATGTTGTAGAGCGAAGCTCCACCGGGCAATTCGTGGATTTATGTTTAACTTTTTCATTGTCTGTACCAATGAGTTACAATCTGTTACCACTTTAAAACGTATACCTTGAAGATAAACATGAAAACGTTCAATTGCTTTTACAATTGCAAGTGTTTCGAGTTCGTAGCTATGAAAACGGTTTTCACTTTCAGAAGTTGCTTTGCTAAAGTAGGCAATAGGAGCCAATTGATTATCATTTTGTTCTTGTAACAATATCGCTCCAAAACCGTAGGAACTAGCATCCGTATGAAGCTCTGTTCGTGTTTTCGGGTTATACAGGCGTAATACTGGATAAGTAGTTAATTCTTTTTTAAGTAAATTAAAGGATTCCAAACATTTATCAACAAAATTAAACTTTACATCCTTTTTGACTAAATCTTGTAACGGCTGAGCCTTTATAGCAAAATTCTCAATAAACTTTCTAAAGTAATTACAAAGTCCCAAAAAACTTTGGATTTCTCTAACGTTGCGCGGTTGAGGAAAATTCTGAATTGCTTCCACATGTCGTTTTGTTAAGGTTAATCCTTTACTAGAAACTTCATATCCCAAATATTCCACTTTTGTCTGCAAAAATGAGCATTTAGTATAATTTAATTCTAATGAATAACATTTCAAAATGATCAACACTTCACGTAGAATTTTTAAGTTTTCATCTATAGATTCCGTTGCAATAAGAAGATCATCTATATATACTAATAATTTGTTGTCGCGGATCAAATTATCAAATATCTGTAAAATTCGTTTCTGAAATTGTGCTGGAGCCTCTGAATATCCAAAAGGCATCTTCAAAAACTCATATTGCCCAAAAGGCGTAGCGAAAGCAAAGTATTTGGTATATTCAGGACGAATTCCTATTTGGTGAAATCCGTCTTTTAAATCTAAACTAGTAAAGTATTGCTTACCACGCAATTTATCTAATTGATCCTCAACTAAAGGAAATTGGTACTTTTGACGTTGTACACGTTGATTTAATGGACGCAAATCTACACACATTCGTACCTTTCCATTCTTACGCGGTACTAGTACAGTTCGAGCGCAATAAGAGGAATTACTTGGACGAATTATCTTTCTACGTAACAAGTCATCAACTATTTCTTGTAATTGCTCTTTTTCTACGAAGGACATTCTCCTTGGTGAAAAAGCATAAATGGAAGGGTCCTTAAGATGGACTTCAATAGGTTCCATTTCACAACTTTGTTCTACCTCTATATTATCTACGCTCTTAAAAACGTTCAATACTTTGTTTTTCGATTCTAAATCTAAGTCTTTATTAGTATGTTCTAATATAAGATCATCTCTAATTGTATCCGCCATGACAGCTATGTGCATTATAGAAGCGATTTCATCTGACATTTGGTTATCGACAAAAGAAAATATTGATACTCCTTTTTTAAAAGTAAACTGAAGGTTAGGATGATTTAAGAAATCACGTCCTAATAATGCATCGTATATCATTGTATGATCTGGTACAACCAAAAATTGCACTTGGAAGCTTTTCCCTATCAGCTGATCCAATTCAATTAAAACAACTGCTGATCCTAACACCTGAATCACGGTATTATTTATACCTTTATACTTATTACCTACGTCCAGACTATTAAATCTCATATTAGTAAAATATGTCTTAAATGTCGTAAATTTAATTAGATTGATAGGACTGCCTGTATCTACAAGCGCAAGAGAGCTACTGTTGCTTCCAAAAGCTTTAACCTCAACGCATGAGTTATCCTTACATCTACTATTTACAAGACTGTTTCCGTCATTATCTCTTATTAGTACAACACTATTGGAACGCTCAGATGGAGACTTAGTAGGAGGCGATGTACATGAGTGCACCCTTGATTGAAGCATGCATTGGTTGCTTCGATGCCCCTTTTTGCCACATTTAAAACATGTGATCTGCGTTGAAGGACACTCTCTAGCATTGTGCCCACGTTGTCTGCATTGATAGCACGTTATCTCTGAAGAAGACTTGTGCTGCTTAGACGACTGCTTCTGATGAAAGTCCTTCGACATCTGACTCGATCTAGGAAAGACCTTATCCTCCGTAATTCTCCTCACATGATCTAAGAAGTCTGGAAGTGAGGACATTCTCGTATCCATCACCATTGGCCTCTAAATAGGATCCTTTACACCTGCAGCTATCAGGTCAATTTGCTCGGACTCTCTCAAGTTTAACAGGTTCATTAGCTTAAGTTTATCATTTGCATAGTCAATGAACTTTTCCCTTGAGCTATACCATTCGCGTTCGTTGACTTTTAATATCGTGGCAGCATAAGATTCTTTTCGTGCAAAGTATTTTAAAAGGTTCGACCTTACCACAGTCCAAGTAGTGATTGATTCATTAGTTTGTCGTTGATACCATTCGTCTGCCTTTTCCTTATGTTGATTAGTGGCAGCTAACAATACAACTGGGTCCGGAGCCTTATAGAGATTCGCCAAGAAGTCTACTCGATCAATCCAGCGTTGAATGTTCTCAGTATCACCACCGGAAAACGTTGGTATCTGCCTCGCCAGGTACTTGATTTGTTCCCAAGAAAAGTCGGCAGCATTGCTAGCTCTCGCATTTCTGGATGAAGGTCCAATCGAAAAAGTTGATCCAGAGCTATCGACTCGTGGTAACAATGTCACAAGAGATTCCACAAGCGAACGATTGCTTTCAGTAATTATCGCCGCCAATTCAGTTAGAGACATACCGCCATTTCTTTCTCTAACGAGATCGACGTCTCTTTCGCACCTTTGTTGGTTCACTGACGTAGATGGTAACCGAACGTGATCTGTTATGATGCCCTCTGCGCGGTCAAACATGTTGCTATTTTGCGTATCGGCAAGTGTAGCAGGAGCTTCCATTTGTTTTTGCCGACACAACGGTTGACCTTGCGAACTGTTTCGCGAACACGAAGCCATGCCGCTATTGGCTGAATTTGAACGCCTCGTAACGTTCGACACCGGGCTTGGAATGCGCGTTTCTACGCAATCTGCGAAACTATGCGTATCAATTTCCACTTCATCATCGTTCTCATTTCCACCGATAACACCAATACAGTCGAATCTCTCATAATGGAACACTTCGGGACCGGGCGCTCTCTCAAAATGCAACATTCCCCTACAGTCATATTCATCCCCACTTCTTGATTATATAGTCTATCTTTCTCATATAGTACCTATCTTCGTCGGCGCAAAGAAATGCGCAGAAGTAAAAAGTGAACATAACCTTTCCATACAAACATTTAAATCTTTTCAAATAATATGTCGCGTCATACATCTCAAATTTGATTGGTTAGTAGCATTTAACTGGTGGGGATAGGAGAAGTTTCATTATGAGAGATGACCATGTTACATTTTGAGAGAGGTTTCACTTTGAGAGGTTACATTATGAGAGATTCGACTGTAATCGTTTTTGTCCTTTCTACATCTTCGGAAAGCCGATCACGTAACTGACCCACCAAACCGTCTGTACTCAAGCCACGTGTTTCCAACGCTTTAGTTAACTGCGTCTTGTTCATTTTCTGAATGCTCTCACGATCCATTTCAGCACTTGGACACACCAACGCGTATAAAAACACTCAGTCTCAACTTCCGATACTCTTTGGGAGATTCTCTATCCCATTCGAGACACGTTAATACTATTATCCCACTTCTGAAATATTAGTAACTGTAAGGATTTTGCGGAAAGGCAGTAAAGAAATCCTCCAGTTACTGTTGAATAATAACAATAAAAGAAAATATATATGTATTTTAATGAACACTGTACATATACTTAAATAATACTCGCGACCGAACAATCCTTTGTTATCTTTATCTATTCCGACCGACACACGGTCTTTCTGCCGACACACGGCTACAGCTCTTACTCGCCATACTTTCAGCGACTAACTTACTTCGCAGTTTTACATACTCTCTCCTCTCCATGTGCACACACTTCACACCGTTCCATCACGCATGCGCAAGTAGAATTTTTAATTTCTAGGATCATACATTAGAAAGCCAAACGAGCCCACCATTTACTTTGTAAATTAAACTTTCACTTTCTGGCTAATTTTAAGGAATTATTTAAACTCTATTACACTAGAAGTAAGATGTACTGAAGAAAAATGAGATATTTGAATAAATAATTTTAATTAACAGAGTAAAAAGCTTGAGACTGTGTAACTCATACAATTAAATATCATTACTCAAAGTTGCTTAGATTGAATAGTTATGAAGTTATTGACCATTATCTCGTTGAAAAATCTATTAGATAATGAAAACTATTATGTCCACTTATAGTGTAAGATACAAATATAAAAAAAGAAATGTTAAAGTTAATATATATATAACAAAATATAAAATAATCAACATTTACCTTCAGATTCATGTGACGTTGAGAGATATTTTGACTTGACTGCTGAAAATTTTTTATAACAATCACTATGATATACTGTTTTATCATTTATCTCATCAGGCAAAACGACGTTTTTATATTTATGATCAAGCGATTGTCTAATTTTCAATAAGTCATGGCACTTCGAGAAAATCGCAGGTTTTAACTTAATCAAATTATGACCGTTATTTTGTTTCCAAAACACACAAACAATTTCTTGTGCTTCCATAATTGGTTCACTAATTGTAAGAGAAGATTACTCACACTTTTACTATATATTAAAAATCACTGCACAGCACTGACACCAAAAATATCACTGAGATATTATGAAAAAAAGCACTAATTAAGACGAAGCTATCGATAAACAATTACAAGAATGATTTCGTATAGAAAATATCGTAGAAGTGAACTTGCTCCGAATAAGGCAGCGTTGCAACTGACAAACTCAACGGAAATGTTTCTCATAATGGTCTATTCTTTAATAAGCAAAGAATGTGGACACTGTGTACAGGTATATATTGTTAAGACGAAGGGTCAATGAGGGTTTGTGACGACATACACAAACAATACAAATATACCTTCGCTTTCTTGCGTTGCATTCGTTTAAACCCACAGGTAACTGAGAGAATCATCTGCCAACTTGTTCTTGTAGTAAGAATAGTATAATTAAAAACATGTACAAACGGCAGACTTGTGAAAGTATTTTTTTTAAATATTCGAAAACTTAAAGAATACAGAAGCTATCGATAATAAAAAAATAATATAAAATTTAATTATGTTTGTTTCACTTTCTTTTGCAAAAGTACTCTTCTTAAGCTGTATATGTTATGTATGTAAGTTTTTGTCACGTATGCATTTGCTCAGATCGACCTTACAGGTATTTATAACCAAAACAATCTCCTGCCAATTTTTTTTTATATTTAAAATAGTATAAATTAAAACATTTATAAACGGCAGACTTGTTAAAGTATATTTTAAAATACTACCCCTCGTAACAACTTTAGACGCACCTGACAGGTATTTATAACCCAGAGAATTTTCTGCCATTTTTTTTTATATTTGAAATAGTATAAATTACAATATATATAAACGGCAGACGTGTAAAAGTATATTTAAAACAAAAAATTCAACAACTTTAAAAATAAAGGGGGTATTATTGCAACCGCGGTAACCCCGGCAGAAGTAGCTTTTCATACATTAATATTATTGAATAAACTATGCTAAAAATTTCAGCTTTGTGGCGAGTACCTTAGTCGAGGTGGCGGCCAGCTCTTAGACTATGTTACCGACTGAGAGACTATCGTTAGCGGTGTTCTACCGAAGGCCAAGCATTCCAGGTTGAAGAGTATCGAAGCACTTCCCAGAAGAGTCAGCCAATTCCGTCGGAGTAGCGAAGTCAGGGAGATTACTCGACCATTTCGCCAAGGGAAAGCCGCTCGCCTTGCAGATTCCAGTTACTTGCTCACGAACCACCCGGAGATCGTGAATCGTATCAGCGCCAGTTAAAACGTCGCACAGTGGTCGATTTCGCCGAAATCCTGGCCAAAACCCCAACATTTTTTTTTCACAATTTTCAAAATTTAGCAATTGCGTTTGATTTGTAATACATCAGAGCATTGTTTTCCATTAATAAAAATTTTTATTGAACTCTTAGAGATCAAATCTTAGAGTATTAGAGATATGCAATGTCAAAGTTGGCACTTAAATAATGTAACGTTTTCACGTCGAAATTGAGAATACGTTTTCAATGTGAAATTAAAGTTTGATCCACTTTTTCAGTATTGGTAGCTATTTATCATACTTTTAATTTATAAATATCTTGGTTTCATTTTTTTATTTAATATTTTACAACTGCGATGGTACAGAATGTAAATCCTATATATTTTTTCCCTTTTGCTAGTGAAATAGTTTTGAAGTCCACAACCATCCAAGCTAATTTTTTTTTTAAATTAAACTTTGAAGCTTCCCGAAGAAGACCTCGTTGAGTTTTTTTTGCGACTTTTTGCGATTCTTCGAGTAATTGTTATTTGTTTGTCGCGCGCGCCATGCTCGGGGAAGTGCATTTATGACATAGAGCCGGGCTATCATAAGACTACTGATTTTCGTGCCGATCCGACAATTTTTCGATACTCGCACCTGCCATATTAGAGCCGCCATTTTGTTTTTGGAAATTCTGAGTTCGGATTCTTAATCTGCGGCTAGAAAAACATAAGACTACTGATTTTCATACCGATCCGACAATTTTTCGATACACGCACCCGCCATATTAGAGCCGCTATTTTGTTTTTGAAAGTTCTGAGTTCGGATTCTTAATCAGCGACCGAAATAATACTAATATACCAATTTTTAGCTAAATTGAAAAACTCCTTGGGGTTTTGGCCAGGATTTCGGCGAAATCGAGCACTGTGCGTCGTCGACGTAAGTACTGTTCGAAAGAATGTGAGCGCCGATGGTAAATTTAGCTGTCTCTTCGTGGGCAAGCTACTTAAGCGTGCGTAGTGCCAGGTGAGGCGCGCAGGAGAGTCCGTAAGTGACGGTGTACAAACAATATTCGTATACGGAAGATTCGGCGCGCTTACGCACGGTGGTCCAGAATGTGCATTTAGCTGCGCAAAAGTCAAAAAGTCGATTTTGGAATTTCGATTTTTTTTGTATAAATCGATTCCTAAATATCCACAGACCTCAGAAACGAAACATTTTTGAAATCGGATAAAAATTGTAGTTACAACAAATGCTTAAAGTTGAAACTTTTTCTGGAGGCCTTTTTCTATCGAAAAACCACGTTGTCTTCTTTCTAACATTCTGGCGAAACTATGCAATATTTTTTAATAATTATTGTTTCTGTTTGAAGAGCATTCTTCCACGATAAAAATTCACATGTCAAACATAAAATTATTGTTTGTAGTTTATTCAGAAATTAATGTTGAAAAAATGTTTTGCAGAATGAAATCTTTTGCAGACAAAAACTAAAAAATCCCACTAGATCCCACTCTCTGATTAACGACACTATTTTCTGTGATCCTTCCCCTAAACGATCCTGTAACAAATTAATCCGCCCGGTTCCGCCTCGGACGCATTTTTATTGTTTAAAGAGTCGCGCGCACCTCGCCAAGGCGCTGCCACAGGACACTCTCATAAACTTTCGGCAGATCTAACAATGAAGAACGCAGGTAGACGCACGAAATCTTTGCAGAAATAACTTCTATATAGTCTAAGGAATTGTTGTGGTTATAAAAAGAAAAATATTGTTACACCTGGCGGAGGAGTCCAGCGGGTTCGAGGGAACAGCTTCGTTCTATACGCCAATATGAAGTTGGCGTAACACTGCCCCCTCCTCTCGAAAAGCGGTCGTCTCGACCGCGGTGACTTCAAATTGGATAGCCCAGCTTTCAGGTTATTTCTTCAATCCATAACCTTTGTAAAACTGCTCGGGAACCCGATGCCTTAGTTTGAAGAGGAAGTAGACAACTCCAAAGACAACTGGTCTACTGGTGTGGCTCCGATCAAACTAACGCCTCGACATTTGTCCTCCGACCCAAGGGAAAACCACCCAAAAACCTTGAGTGAGACGGTGGCATTTCATCGATTCGGTAATCAAATTCTTTTCTTTCCAGAATCCTTTTCCGTTTCATTTTCTTGCGGAATCTTGTCCCATCTATTCTTCAAATCCATCTTGCGATCTTAATTCCTTCGAAGGTGTGCGGGTATCTTCGAAACGGGCAAGTCGATTCACGTGCACCACCTTCGGCTTCGCTTTTGGAGAAGGAACAATCCTGTAGATTAGTTCGTTCAAACGTGCCTGTACTACGTATGGGCCTTCTCAATTGGCTTGTAATTTTGGTAATTTTCCCTTCGTGCGTTTTGGATAGTACAACCAAACTTGTTCTCCGGGCACGAAGGAAATTGGCTGGGAATGTGAATCGTACCAGGTCTTCATCTTCTCGCTGCAAAGACGCATCCGTTGGCGCACGTACATATAAATTTCTTGAAGTCTTCTTTTTGTCTCCCCGACGAAGGTGTTATCTTCTATAGTCGCGGGGGTCGGCCCTCTCAAAAGGTCAAGAGGCAGACGTAGATCGTAACCCATAAGTAACGTAGCCGGTGTGTATTGCGTCGTTTCGTGCCGAGAAGATCGGTACGCTAGAAGAAACAGCGGAATCCATTGGTCCCAGTCCTTTTGATTGTCTGCGATATAGAACGACAAATACTGCAGCAGAGTTCTATTCATCCTCTCTACGAGTCCGTCCGACTGAGGGTGGAGTGGCGTCGTCCTCGTCTTCTTGATTCCGAGCAACTGCATTAGTTTCTTGAAGACTGCCGACTCGAAACTTCGACCCTGATCAGAATGGAGCTCTAGAGGAACACCATGTCGACTCACCACCTCTCTCAGGAGAGCTTTAGCAATTGTCGCCGCGCGCTGATCTGGCAACGGAATCACCTCCGGCCACTTGGAAAAATAATCCACAACAACCAGCGCGTATCTATTACCGCTTGATGATTTCGGCAAGGGTCCAACAATGTCGAGCGCCACCCTCTCAAAAGGTGCCCCGACATTATAAATCCTGAGGGGTCCTTTCCCCTTCTCCTTCGGACCCTTCCTCGCCGAACAAGCGTAACAGCGGCGACACCACTCTTCGACATCCATTCGGTGTTCGGGCCAGAAGAACCTCTGCCGCACTTTCGCAAGAGTCTTGCGTACGCCGAAATGTCCTCCTGCAGGAGCCTCGTGACATCCGCGCAGCACTTCTTCGACCTTGCTTTTTGGGACCAGTAGGAGGTGCGATGCATCTTCTCCGCTCGCGGATTCCCATCTTCGGAAAAGCATTCCGTCCTTCACATCCAGCGAATCCCATACCTTCCACAAGTACTTTGTTACAGGTGGATACGCGGAGATCTCTTCCCAAGTAGGCTATATTCTTCCGATCTTTTTATGTAAGAGGAAGCCAATTTCTTCGTCCTCTTCCTGCGCTTTCTTCCAATCTGTCCTATCCGTTATTTCGCAGATAGTCCTAAGTATGTGATCCGAGACTTTTTCCTTTCTCCGTTGTGCTGGAATTCTTCGCACGGGCGAATCTATCTGCATTCAAGAGATTCACCCGTGAGCCCGTGTCCAGGACTATCTGACACTCCTCTTCTTCCAGGCGTCCCACGACGGATGTAGTTTCCTTAGTGGAACACCTCCCCACTACGATGGGGATTGGAAGGCTTCGAGTCGGTGGTCCCCGTTCTACGCCGGCTCTGTGTGGTTTCCCTCACTCTTCTTCCGTTTCTTAGGACAATTCCGCTCTATATGTCCCTTCTTGCCGCAGGTCCAACATTCTATCGGCCGCTTCACGGAATTGTTGCTGGAAGCTCCGTCTTTGACGCACGATCCCGTCGTCGTTGTTTCCGTTGTCCTCGGAGGAAATCTATTAAAAGATGGAGAAGGCCGAGCCTGTGTCCTCTTTTGTATTGGAGCTACAAAAATAGACTCCACGGCTTCTATCTCAAGAGCCCTGACAACCGCGGCCCTCAGATTTTCGAAACCGCCAAGTCTCAATGTACGTTTCATCTCTTCGTTTTCCAGGGAAGAGATAAATTGAGAGGCTGCGAGTCTGTCCCGTGTTTCCGCAGGACAGTCGCCGAAAGCGGCATGAGCCAACCTCCCCACTTCCGTGGCCAACTCGGAGATTGACTGTCCTTTCCGCTGCCGACACGATTGGAAGAGGAAATAATTTAAAGGGTCTAGCCGAATAAGGGGGTCAAAAGTGCCCTTGAGCCGATTTTATTCGACGATGGGTCATTCGATAGGTGATGATGAAAAACCATTGCTCACAAATTTTTAATCCGATACCTTCACCGGGAGGGTAGTTATAGGGTAAAATCGAAAAATCAGTTTTTGCCTCATTTTCCCCAATTAATGTGGTGCAAAAATTCCAAACAAATTCTAACACATTCTAAACATGAATGTACACATTAGTGATTTTTTTCAGATTTTTCCTTGGCAGGTTCCACTCACAAAAAATGAAAAACCAAAAAAAAAATTTTTAAACATCGATTTCGTATTGAAATCTTCCGAGCACAACTTTTTCCTTTTTACAGTAGTTTCATAATGTTATCATTGTTATACCCTAATTTTGTCAGATTTTTTGAGTACGGTGCATCACGGTCGGAAATATCAAAAACCGATTTCTGGGACACATTTTGGGCTGAAACTCGCCCATTATCTGCCATTCTTGCATGATTACAGTATGTTCATATTGTGACCTTCAATGTTTCTGAATAGAAATATGTAGATGTTAAAGAACAATATCGGGATAATTAAATAAATTGCTGATTGTATGGTGTTTATAACCTAGAATTTGAACCGTTCTTTCAAAAGCGTTAATGGCGCAGTGGCTATGGTGTCTGCCTGTGGAATCGCTGGACACTTTTTTGTCGCGGGTTCGAATCTCCATGTGGAACTTTTTGAAAGTGGAACTTTTGAAAGTTTTTTCTGCCATTTTTTTTTTTTTTTTTTTTATTAAAGACAACAATATTGAGTAGTAGCTTTAAAATGTTTCACAGATATTTTTATGCCTTTCAACAATATAAAACCCATAGAAAAATAATCGTAAAACATGCTTTTCTTATAGTTAGATATGCAACGTTTTGCAATTATAAGTATTCTCAAACATTTTATATTGTTCATAGATATTGGTGTATTGCAATGTATGAAAATATATTTTAACACATTGTAAGCCGGCTAAATATCTGCTATCAAATTTATTATATTTGATAATGTTATTATTTAAATCAATATAAATTTAAACACATTAAGTAATGCACAATTTAAAGGGAATAATATTGCCTTCTTTGTCCACTTTACGCTTTTCCTCAAGATAAAATAATATGACTGATATTGATCGGTGAAATCTTAAAATCATATTATTGAAATCCCGCATTATCGCGGGACCGGCGTACAATGTGTTAAGTATGAAAGAAATATAAAATTCAATGTACAGAATGTAAAAAAGTACTTGTAATTGTAAATCGTGACATGACTGGAAAGAGTCGATGAAGAAATAAGTATACTGTATAATTATTTTTAGAAGTATCTGCGAAACATTTTAAAGCTACCACTGAATATTGTTATGTCTTTAATAAAAAAAAAAAATGACAGAAAAAAAACTTAAGTTCCACATGGAGATTCAAACCCGCAACAAAAAAGTGTCTAGCGATTCCACAGGCAGACACCATAGCCACTGCGCCATTAACGCTTTTGAAAGAACGGTTCAAATTCTAGGTTATAAACACCATACAATCAGCAATTTATTTAATTATCCCGATATTGTTCTTTAACATCTACATATTTCTATTCAGAAACATTGAAGGTCACAATATGAACATACTGTATTAAAATCATGCAAGAATGGCAGATAATGAGCGAGTTTCAGCCCAAAATGTGTCCCAGAAACCGGTTTTTGATTTTTCCGACCGTGATGCACCGTACTCAAAAAATCTGAAAAAATTAGGGTATAACAATGATAATAGTACGCAACTACTGTAAAAAGGAAAAAGTTGTGCTCGGAAGATTTCAATACGAAGTCGATGTTTAAAAATTTTTTTTTTGGTTTTTCATTTTTTGTGAGTGGAACTTGCAAAGGAAAAATCTGAAAAAATCCCTAACGTGTGCATTCATGTTTAGAATGTGTTAGAATTTTTTTGGAATTTTTGCACCACATTAATTGGGGAAAATGAGGCAAAAACTGATTTTTCGATTTTACCTTTTTTTATTATAACTACCCTCCCGGTGAAGGTATCGGATTAAAAATTCGTGTGCAATGGTTTTTCATCATCACCTATCGAATGACCCATCGTCGAATAAAATCGGCTAAAGGGCACTTTTGACCCCCTTATTCGGCTAGACCCTTTGATAGATTTTTGGTTCCAAATCGTGCCTGAAGAGCCGAAACTAAGTCCTCATACACAGGTTCTCGGGCAATAGAAAGGGAAACTACAATACTACGAGCCGATCCCTCCAAGGACGCCACTAAGGCTAAGGCCTTCTTCGGTGCATCCCAATTATTTGTCAAATTGAATTTTATATTCTTCCCAAGAGGAAGTTCCATGGGTGGCTTTAGTGTATACTCTAATTCCGAACGCGGGGGAATCGGCTGCGAAACAAGGGGAGCCGCGATCCGTGCATCCACCGTAGGAATCGGATCACGACTCTCCACAGCAACAAGAGGAACAGAAACTTCGGCGCTCTGGCCGATTTCGAGCGCTCCAAACCTCCTATCGAGGGCTGCTCTCTCGTCAGCCGCCCTTTCTTCCGCTTCTTTCTCTCGTTCTCGATTCCGTTGTGCCTCCGATAATTCTTGTTGTCTTCGCAACTGGGAACTCAGATTCTCCAGAAGCCTTTCCAGACGGTCCGGTTCCTCCGCAGGCGCCGTGGGTCGGGAAGTTTCTTCCCCTCTAACCAGCATTCCGCTTCTGGCACCAGTGTTACACCTGGCGGAGGGTCTACCGCGTTTTGGCATACTTTATTTTACAATTACAAATACAGCACGAAATCGAACGTGTGTTCTCTACGACTGCTCGGTAGCGAATTCCTGTATAAACGTTTCCGGTCGTCAAGCAACGACCGGCCGATCGATCCATTGACTTCGATTCGATACTCGAATCCAGCGGGTTCGAGGGAACAGCTTCGTTCTATACGCCAATATGAAGTTGGCGTAACAATATATTTGAGGTACAACTCACTCCTTTCGTGGCTGTTGAACAACTGTACTGAGCACGGGCAATCAGAAGGTGGCGAAAACAAACAAAAAAGGTTCGCGACGCTGTTGCCGCGTGTCGCCTTATTCTAATTGGACAAACGTAATGTATATATGGAATGCTGAGATTAGGTATGATTTTAAAAACTCAACACTTTCCTTCAAACTCAGCATTCGTAACTAACTTATTAATTATAAATGAAACTTATGCTATTTCACAATTTGTATATTATTAGCTAGCCCTAAGAATCTTCTCATGTACAGAAATTTGACCTTCGGCAATCCCTTTGTTAATATATCTGCACACTGTTCATTTGTCTTAATATATTCTATATCGATCTCACCTTTTACATATAGATCTCTCACAAAATGGTATTTTACATCTATGTGTTTGCTTCGTTGATGGAATTCGGGATTCCTTACGAGTTTAATTGCACTAACGTTATCTATGTATAAAATATGTTGCGAGTCAGTAATATCTAATTCTTTAAATAGACGCTTTAACCATATAATTTCCTTCGCCGCTAGAGCCGCGCTTATATATTCGGCCTCTGTTGTTGATTGTGCAACGCATTGTTGATGTTTACTCTGCTATGTAATTGCAGCACACGCATTTTTACAAACAACGCCACTGGTTGACTTTCTCGATTCATTGTCACCCGCAAAATCTGCATCACTGTAGATTTCAAAATGGCCCGCACAGCGATAAAGTAGACCTACGTCTTTAGTACCTTTCAAATATTTCAATATTCTTTTTACTAACTGCCAATGCGTTTCGCTAGGATTTTCAAGTGTTCTTGATGCTACGTTAACAGCAAAAGAAATACCTGGTCTTGTAATTGTTTGAAGATACATAAGATTTCCTACAGCTTCTCTATATGGTGCATTACAAGCTTTACTTTCAACAGTATCAGAGTTCCAACCTACTTCGATAGGAGTTGACACCGGATTGGCATTAGTCATATTGAACTTCTCTAGGATCTTTTGTATATAACAGCTTTGGCTAATAAAAATAGAACCATCAATTAGTTCGGTTATTTCTAATCCAAGAAAATTTGTTACCTTTTCTGTAACCGTTACTTCGTGTGTATTTACTATAAGACCATCATCCACGTATAGAGCAAGGAATAACTTCTTATTCCTTTTCTTATAAATATACAAACACGGATCCGGCTGTACTTTCCTCAAAACCAGCATCTTTAACGAATAACGAGAAATGTTCACTCCAACACCTCGGTGCTTGTTTCAGCCCGTACAAACTTTTTAACAATTTGCATACTCGATGAGTTCCGTCATCGAATCCTTTAGGTTGTAACATAAAAATATCTTCCTTTAAATTGCCATGTAAGAAGGCAGTTTTTACATCAAATTGTCGAAGATGTAATCTCTCGCGAGCCGCAACGCTTAATAATGCGCGAATCGTATCGAAACGCACGACCGGACTACTAGTTTCTGTAAAATCAACACCTTTCCTCTGAGAGTAACCTTTAATAAATAGACGCGCTTTGTAACGTTTTTCTGTACCGTCCGAATTCGGTTTTATTCTGTACACCCAACGATAGTAAATTTTCAGAATCTATGGACGGCACATATTTTCCGCATTCAATTTTTGCGTCTGTCATATTACTACATAGTCTTTCTGGCTTAAATATAACATCGTGGCTTAGTATAATATTTCTTAATTCAGGAACATAAACGCGATACCCTTGCATATTATCTAAATACCCGACCAAGAAACCTTTGTATGCCTTTTTATCTAATTTATGCCTCTTTTGCTTTGAAATATGCACAAAACATTCAGTATCAAATATTCTTAAATGATTAACTTTAGATTTTCTTCCAAACCATAATTCGTAAGGCGCCTTTCCAGGTTGTTTGGTTGGTCCTGTCCTATTGATAACATGTACCGCAATGTTCCTTGCCTCAGCCCACAGAAATTCAGGATGTTCCGGTTTGGAGTGCATCATTGAACATGCCGCTTCTACAATTGTACGATTTTCGCGTTCAGCTATCCCATTTTGCTCTGGCGTGTACGGCACTGCTACAGTATGTTTAATTCCTAAATCACCCAATAGATTATTTACATCTTTATTAATATATTCAGTACCTCCATCGCTATGAATTTCTTTCACATTATTACCAAAAAGGGTTTTGATTTCCGCACAGAACAGCTTAAGTTTTTCCTGAACTTCTGCCTTGTTTCGCAAGAAGAAAATGGTCCGATATCCAGATACTTCATCTTTAAATATAACATAATATCTGCTCTTACCTAATGATTCCACATTCATTGGACCGCATACGTCCGTATGAATAACTTCGCGAATTTCGCTTGCCCGATTTACCCTTTCCTCAAAGGTCAATCTGTGGTGTTTGCCGTAAGCGCAGCCATCACAGAAATCATTATCAACAGATACTCCTATCCCTAAATCCTTGAGAAAATTAGTTACATGCCTCTTATTTTGATGACATAATCGTTCGTGCCATAACTGAAGAGTATCCACTCTATTTCCAATACAACATTCTTTCGGAAACACAACGCGCAAGTTGATCTTATAAAGTCTACCAATGTCTTTACCAGTTGCGATAATTGTATTGTTACGTTTAAAAATACAGTCTTGACCGTTATTTATTATAGAAAAATCTACGCCCTTGTATGCAGCTACTTTAACAGAAAACAAATTGTGTTTCATTTTCGGTACATACAAGACATCGTATAATATACCTGGAATTCACTTACCGTTTACATTTGTCTCGATTTCTATATTACCTTGTCCATACGCGAGAATTTCTTCGCCGTTTCCAACCCGAATTTTTGTAGGTTTGGTAAATTCCTGATAATTCTGGAACCAGCCACAGTTACGTGCGATATGATCGGATGCGCCCGAGTCAATTACCCAGTAGTCCTCAGTATTGTTCATCTCGCTCTCGCTAACATATCCCTCCCTTTTTGTTGAGTAACCGTACGTTGCTTTTGTTTTACCTTTTATTTCAGTCAAGTCAAGGTTTGGCTCGACAGAGCCGTTTCTCGAGCTGCTCCGCCTGCTACTCCTTCCTATACACTCGAGAGCTCGCTGATTGACTTTGCCTCCCCTTAATAGTAGCGGACCTGTTGGCATGAGCACGGGCGTATTCGGGGCGACATTCGTAGTCAATCAGTCGCGCTGAAAAGTCGTGCCTTGCGCGTCAGTCGCGGAGATCAGAACGTCGTGCGTAGCACGTCGATTAAGGTTATTTGTCGAAATACAATTTCACACCGCACTATATCGCATGTAGAGTAACACAAAAGTATTGTTAGTGAAAAAGTATGCTTGAATATGTGTTAAATAAAGTACAATTAATATATTTTAATATTTTTGGGCTTCTGGCGACGATTTTACCGAAATTAACCACTACGTTATGCATTTCGACTAAATATAGTATTGTGTTCCAGCACCAATAGTTGTAAATCAATTATTAGCGCAAATTGTTAAAAGTAACTACACGATAATAGAACGCTAGGTTTCCCAGCGTAAAAGAACACATTGTTGCCGCCGCAGTTGTCTTAAATGTTTTCAGTAACTTTATTCGTCTCAAAATGCTCGACGCAAAGTTCTAATATACCAATTAAAACATAATTAATTATAAGAAGCTCTTAGTAACAAAGAGTGGTTCTGCCTCGTTTAATTTCAATGTTGTTTTGCAATAAAATGCCAAAGTATTGTCAATTTTGTTTCTGTCATCTGTATGATTGTTAGAAAACATTTTCTTCATTTATATTTTAATGCGATTTCTCGACAACGATTCAGCGGAAAAGGACATTGATACAGTGGAGTAGATTTTCAGAAGATAACTTTGTAACAAAGAGTGCATTTACATATTTCCATGGGTAATGTGGAAACCTATATTACCTCTTTACTGTTAAAAGACAACACAACATTGTACAATGTATCGCCCCAATAACTTCTTACATTATTCTACATTCTTTGAGGCGAACAAGTTTGCATTTTGCTGTCGCAAAATTTTTAAAATATAAATGTCGCCCCAATATACCGCCACATGCTACCACGCTTGTACCAGTAGGCACGACCGTAACGCCGCCGGTGTGCCTGTGAATCAGTGACATCTCGGCTGTATGTGTAGGTGAAGGAGGCGGCGCATCTCGAGAAACGGCTCTGTCGAGCCAAACCTTGACTTGACTGTTTTATTTCATTCCTCTTCGGACAGTCTTTTTTTATATGTTCTCTCGAACCGCATACGAAACATCCCGGGCAATTTTGCTTCTTGTGATCCCTCATGCCGCACGTGTAACAGCCATTTTGTCTTTTCTTTTTCCAGGCATCAAATGCCTCGCCTTTCTTCTTATGAAAGTCTCCTTTTGTTTTCGTACTTGTTACCAGAGCTACGGTTGATTCCTCGACGCTTTCCTGATTTTGCATGCGCTGTTCCTCCGCCATCAGTCTTGTAACGAGATTATCAAATGTTTTTCTAACTTCCTCCGTAGAGTCCCACGCGCTATGAAAATGATAGAATTTTGCCGGTAGAGTGGACAAAACTCGCGTTAACAGCATCGTTTTTGGAATTTCTCCGCCGAGATTTTTCATCTTTGTCGTTAGTTGTTCTAAAGTAGACACATTTTGCGCGACACTTTCATTCGAATCCCACTTAAATTCAAAAAATTGTTTTTGGATTATGGATAAATTTTCATCAGATTTCATATCGTACAAATTATTCAACTTTGTCCACATTTATCTTGCAGTTGTACAATTTAGAACAAGATCCAATGGTTTTCTCTCAATCGTGGTGACGATCAATTTTCTTGCTGCTTTGTCAGCCCTTACAAACGCCGAATAATTTTCGGTATTTTTCTCTGGTTTTATAAATGTGCCCTCGCACACTTTCAGCGTATCTTCATCTTCTTCCATCAGCGTGCGTATAATAAACCGCCATTGATGCCAGTTATCTTTATCACGCAGCTTTTCAATTTTGAAATATCCGATTTCCATTTTGTTAAAAGAACGCAACACTGGTACCCATTGATACACAATGAACACAGCCTGTGTTCACAAAAAAGAACAACCTGTACCGCACTTTTAAACAAAAACGACACTTCCCTGCTCACAACCGGCCGAGCCACCGTCTATATCCTGTTATAATTTAGGACTTAGAATTTTAACTAATAAGGTGGCCTGGGCCCATAACATGTTGTTGTTATAAAAAGAAAAATATATTTGAGGAACGACTTTCGTGGCTGTTGAACAACTGTACTGAGCACGGGCAATCAGAAGGTGGCGAAAACAAACAAAAAAAGGTTCGCGACGCTGTTGCCGCGTGTCGCCTTATTCTAATTAGACAAACGTAACGTATATATGGAATGCTGAGATTGGGTATGATTTTAAAAACTCAATAGGAATATATGTGGAAAGTTTTAGCCGAGTACCTTTCGATACTTATAAGTTATTTAATTTTTAAGTGAACCCTGCACGTCGAAGACTAGGATATCCTTTCAATCGGATAACCTAGCTCATTCCTCTTTGCTCGCATCCTAACAATAAAGCAATTAAGTAATAAAAGTGATGCTTTAGAAGTCTTCGTCCTCGTTAGTGCCAATAAGATTTTGTTTTTATTGCACAGTATCTTTAACCCTAGATCACTAACCTTCGTCGATTCGACGACATGGATTTAATAAGTATGCCATATTATTTAACGTTATCGTAATAAATAAATACCTGTCTTTAGTAATAAAAAAAAACATCTTTAAATTTTATTTAGATAATACCCTTTAACCCCTTTTGTAAACACCGTAGTCGAAGAGACGAAGGTTAGTGTTAAGCGTCGAAAAATAAGGTTAGTGATCTAGGGTTAAGAAACCCGGGAATTTACTGACCGCGTGTCCCATTGGGTCTATGCAGTTGGTCTGGGTTACATAAACTTTAGGAAGGAATATCAACAAAAGGTGCAGATAGATAAAGCAAATTTTAGCAGGAACTATTTCTATATAGTTTAAACTAAACATCTTCAATGGTCTCAGAGGCTACTTTGTGGTAGTTTTTATTTTTTCCATTTTGAAGTTAGCAATGTAAGCTGAATAAGCTAATGTACATTGCTACCCTCTATATATCAACCGCCCTTTTGTTTTTAAAATTGTTGAGTTCAGATTCGTAATCAGCGACCCAAAAAAATAATAGAATACCAATTTTTAACTAAATCCGATGTGTTTTGAGCCCGTGGTAACGATTTGAAAAAGATTGAAAACTTCGCGAGGTTGGTGAACAGCTAAATTCAAGCTCTGGACCAGTGTGCGCTCGACTGGAACCGTAACGTAAACACAGTCCTGGCAATCAGCAGCGACCTCTGCATTTAAGTCTTGCACAGGGATCCATTTAACAGTGCGGTTATCGAATTTGGTATCTATTCTATGTTTACATACGACTCAAGCCGATTGCGAATTTAAAAAGGGGTAAGCAATGGGAAACCGCCCCCTCGAAGATAATATGATTACTGAAGCATCATGTGATTGCACGTAGAAGTGATAATATACCAGAAGGGAGTTCTCGACTGCGAAATGGTAATGTAACTTACGAAACAAAAATGTCCATTATGACGTTGAAACTAAAAATTTTGATTTATCCGTATTCTTGGGTATGGTCTATAGTATTTTCTTGCAATGTACGACAAAAACAACTCAACGTTTTGCTAAAAAAAAGTTTAAGAATTGTTGATTTAAAATAAATTTTAAGAAATCTTACCTATCCCATTAAATCCGCCATTGAAAAACGAACAATTTGCATTTTTAATTTTTGACCTACACCAAATAGTTTCCGAGAAATTTAAAAAAATAGCTTTTTGATCCCCAACTTTGGGGGCTGTTTTCACCCTCTAGATATGAACAATGGCCGAAAAAAATACGTGTCAAATATTTCATCGAATTGTACATACCCTGTAAATTTCATTACAATCGGAAATTAACACTTAGGAAACCTTCCTTGTGAGGTCACTGGCGACGCTGTTAAAGCGTGTCCCACTTGTGCTACACCTCTCATGTTTCCTTACAGTGCCAGACTAGGATCAATCTCAACAGGATCTTCTTTCCCCGCTGATTTTTCCAAACCCGTTCCTTTGGCAGCAGTTTCGCTAGAAAGGAGATAGGGACAGAATCGTACGAGAGCTGATTTCCCGAGGGAAATCGAGCTCATGCGTCCTCGCCTGTAAAAGCATACGCCACAAATTCCCTGTGTATCCACTTTCCAGCGATCCACAACTTACTACTGGAACGGGCGATGGAAAAACCCACAGCATGCCTGTGCGCATTTCACAGGAGGACGAACTCAGTTACGGTCCAGGTGGTGACGTTTCCATCTCCACCGGAACCGCATCCACGGGGTCCCCTGGGCGGCATCGTCCTGGTGTCATGCGTGACACCCATCTGACCCTGTTGTTACCTGAAAGAATATAGGAAATTAGTGGCCTGAGGACTCGGCCGTCCTAATCGCTCGAGGAGGAGGTAACCTCACGAAGGTTGTAAGGCCCAGTCCCCATGCCTGAAGGCTCCGACGCCCTTCAGGTGAGCGACCCTGATCTAACTTAAAACTAACGTACCTTCTATCTTAACCTAAGCTTCTACGTCCTGGAAACAAACCTACCTATCCCTATCTTAGAATCCTTTCACCCCAAGGGATTCTCTACAAAAGTCGGCGAAGACGCGGAATGCGTGCGGGTCGGCCACGAGTTTTCGTGCCGCTGCCGGCCATCCCTCTTCGCCGACAATCTCCTGCAGAGCTACTCTTTGAGGAGCGAACTCCGGGCACTCCAGAAGATGGTGTGCCACGGAGTCAGTGCCGCCACCGCAGGCGCATTCCGCATCATCGACAACCGCGTACTTCGCAAGACGCTCGCGAAAGTTGCCGTGACCGGTCAGCGCCTGTGTGCTATAGTAGTCGGGCACCACCCACCGTGCAGCAAGTCTTTGCTGCACGGACTCGAAGAAGGCGAACGTGGTACGGCCTTTAGTGGATTCCTCCCACTGTGCCTGCCACATTCTGTTCGCCTCAACCTTTACGCGCTCGGTCGCGTCTTTAGCCACGGCGGGGACCAGGACCTCCCCGATCTTGGTGTCCCTACCTTTCCTAATATCGTACAACGCCCTCCGTTGGACGAGGAAGATATCAATGGGGGCTACGCCTGCAACGACGCAGAGGGAATCGAATGATGCCTTTCGATAGGCCGCACAAACTGAGATAAGTTCGCGTCGTTGCATGGCCTTAAGGGTCTTGACCTGCCTTACCCCGCAAAGATCGCTCCATCCAGCGGCCGCGTACGCGACCACCGGACAGACGACCTCGCGGTACATCGCGGCAAGCGTGTCAAAGCGGAGGCCCCATTGACGTCGCACGAGTTTCTTAAGGACACCGAACAGCGACCCGACCATGGCACTGAGATATTGGCAGTGGGATCGGACACCCATGCCTTGATCAAAATGGACACCAAGATATCGGACGGTTTTCTTAAACGCTATCGACTTGTCGCCTATCTTAATGGTCGGGGTAAGCGCGAGTAAATCGGGTTTCTTAGAACGTAACTGTTTGCGCTTTCGGTTCGGTTGCGCTCCTCCCCGTTTTCCTATTGGGGCTCTCTCTATCCAGCCGCAATTAAGCACGATTGCTTCTGTCTTGCGGGCTGAGATCTCTAATTTGGCCCCTGAACACCAACTAACGATGAGGTCCGCGGCGCGTTGACCTTCGAGCTCTAGCTCGCGGCGCGAGTTAGCGCTTATGAGGACGAGGAGGTCGCCCGCATAAACGATAAACCTAATCTCTGAGGCTTCCAGAAGCCTGAGGAGTCCATCGAACATGATGTTCCAGCAGGCGGGGCCAAGAACAGTACCCTGTAGGCAACCCCTCGTTGCCTGTTTGGAGACCTCGACCGAACCGAGAGAGATCTTTACCCGCCGGTCGTCGAAGTAACTCTTGATTACTCCGAAAACATTCCGGGGGCAGTCTCTCGCCTTTAGCGACTGAAGAACTAGGGGCCACCAGACATTGTCGAAAGCCCCCGAGATGTCGAAGAGCAACCCCACGCAGTATCGTGCCTCATCGGCAGACACTAGGCGGCGCAGCTCCACGATAGCGTCCTCCGCCGACTTTCCGGGCATAAACCCGAACTGCCGATCGGAGATCTTTCCGGGGGCCAACGACGTGCTGGCTAATCGAACCTTGATGAGCTTCTCGAAAAGTTTCCCTATTACGGAGAGGAGACAGATAGGACGATACGATTTCGGGTTCTTCTCGTCCTTATCCTTGCTCTTCAGGAGTACTCGAAGTGAGACCTCCTTCCAGGCAGAGGGAAAGACGCCCAGTTGAAGGCACCCGTTGAAGAGGCGAACGAATTGACCGGGAATAGCCCTAACTGCCGTCTTAAGGACCTGGACTTCGATGTTGTCCGGTCCCGGCGCTTTGTTATTCTTAATAGTCCTCGCAGTTGCGACGACCTCGTCCTCCGTGAAAGGAGGTGCGTCTGCCGCGATCGGAGGAGCTCCAGAAGAGGCCCTAATCTCACGCTGGGAATGCGTGTCGTCTTCTTCCCGGTTGTTAGGGACATGCGTGTCCAGGAGGTAGCTGGCGGTATCCTCTATACTCTCGGTTACGGTTCCATCGCCACGCCGGACGGAGCTAAGCACAGTCTGAACCCGCACTTTTGCACCTGGAGCTTGTAAACGGAGCTCCAGGCATTCGAGTTCCCGTGCGACGTGATGAAGGCCCGCCAGCTTTCGAGCTTCGCCATCTTGATCTCCCTGCTGTAGTTTCGCAAAGAAGAGCGGTATTGTCGCAGGTTGTCGAGATAGGAGGGTTCACCTTTACTTCTCTGGAGCGCACGCCTCAGTCTATAGACGGACTTTTTCAAGTTCGTCAAACGCATTGTCCACCACGGGTTGGACTTTCTAAATTGGCGCTTTTTGGGCATCGACGCCGCACAGGCGCCCGTGAGGATACCTGTGAGCGCCCCTACCATCGCCTCGACATCTTCCGCCGACTGCAGGGCACAGGGCTCCAGCCTCTCCCTTGAGAGGTCCGCGAGTTCAGCTGCGAACCGCTCCCAGTCAGCTCGACGGAGATCGAACCGATTGGAAGCGGGACACCGCCCTCCTCTAGCGGATTTAGGAGTACCTACCCTGAAGACGATGGCCTGGTGGTCACTGCTGGTCCACCCGCTCCTCACTTTCCATTCCCCGACCTTTGGAGAGATGGCTGGCGAAGCTAAGGTAACGTCGATGAATGACGAACCCGCTTTCGTCTTGTAAGTGGGTGCGTGACCAGGCACGTTGACCACGTCCATGCCGAACGCTCGGATGAGGTCCTCGAAGAGCGCACCTCTCCTGTCGGTACACTGGGGGCCCCAGAGCGACGACCGAGCGTTGGCATCTACACCGACTATAACTCTCTGCCCCCTCAGGGAACGAAACACCAATTCGAGGTGCCTGAGGTGCTCCTCGATCTCGTCGCCGCACTGGAAGTAGCACAAGACGATGTAGATCAATAAGCTGGGTGCCAGAACTTCAGCCACGGCGCAGTGGCTGTTGCTCAGCTGAGAGACGAAGAGGACCTGGAACGAGGGGTTCGCCACTGCCACCGCTGCCCACGGCCTTTGTGTGCTCACGGCAGCAACCCTCACTCCAGTATCTAACCCTGAGAGGCTCCAGCCTGAGTCGAGCATTCTGACGTGCGGCTCCTGAAGAAGCAGCACATCGAGTCGTTTTTCGGCCACAAGCTGTCGAACCTCGCCGCTTACTGCAGCTGAACGCCGCATGTTCAGCTGCAGCATCCTAACACCCATGGACGCGTTTGCGCGGGGGAATGATTTTGTCGGTAATGCCAGTGGTACGTGCGGCCTATTTTTGAATGTTGGCGAATTCGCGGGGTCACGCGGTTTGGGGCTGCTGCCTCGCGACGCGACGGGGCAGCCATTTGGCCGCGCTGTCTCCGGTGGGACCAGCGCAGCGGCGGACGCGGGGACTTGTACCACTGGTTTCGCGGCGCTTAGCAAGGGGAAAGAGTTCGCGAGGTAAGACGCGGACGGATCGGACACGATAGACGTGAACGCGATAGACGTGGACGCGATAGACGTGGACGCGACAGACGTGGACGCGATAACCGGTGGGTTCGTGAGTTTACGCACCTCAGGCAAGGCCGGCCTTGCCCTGAGATCCCTACCTACGCGAACGCGAGCCAGGGAATCTAATTCCCTGTTCCTAATCAAGATTATCGAGACAGCACGCACTCTGCTCGGAACGGCACGATGACCGCTACCTCGGGTCCGCACTCCGGCGCCTCTTGATGGGGCGGCACGCTCGGGCGCGGTTCGGCGAGACGCACTTGAGGAGGACACTGCTACCCCCACCGACCGCGCGGACGAGCGTGCTCGCAACCCGACGACGGAGGCCCCCAATGTTCCTGCCCTGGCAGCGACGTTTGACTGGGAACGAGCAGCCAAACCCGCACTACTTCTCACCTCTATGATAGCTCCCCCGGTACCAGCCCCCGCCCGGAGATCCGAATGGGGGGCTATTTTACCTACGGAATATTTTGACACAAGAGGAGCCATCATATTATATAAACAGATGTAACGCATCTCTGCGGCCCGCTAGGAAACCTATCCCCAAGATCGGGCGCACTCGGGGATAGTAGCTGAAAATAAAGGTTAATAATTAGTGATGGATCTTCGCAGGGCCACATGGTGGGATCACTCCAGCGTGATCCCACCATGTGGTCCTCCCAGGCCACACCGCGAGGAGGTGCCCACCATAGCGGCCCGCTTCGTATACAAGTAGAATCGTACGAGAGCCGATTTACAAAGGGAAATCTAGCTCATGCGTCCTCGCGTTTAAAGGTAAACGCCACAAATTCCCTTTGCATCCACCCTCTAGCGATCCACTACCACTGGAACGGGCGATGGAAAAACCCACAACATGCCTGTGCGATCATTTTCACAAGAGGACGAACTCAGTTACGGTCCAGGCGGTGACGTTGCAGTTAGCTGCGATCCACCGGTCAGAGTTGTATTTGCATTATATGCTTTTGCTTCGTATGGAAAGCAACATGGATCAGGTGTTCTCCCTCGGTCAAGCCGAGACTCGGTTTGTCCCCGTTCCGGAGCGCTAAAACGAGACCGAACACCGTAGTTGTTTATCTCAAAGACAACGGTGTTACGGATGCGCGCCTCGTGAGTTATTCCCTGCTCTCGATTTTTTGGCGGCACCTCTAGAGTGAGCGTGTATTAAAACAGGCTCACCCGAATTAAACCACGTATGAAGGTCTGGTGTAAATAGAGTGAAAAGAGTCAAAGGTGCCTTAATCTACGTAGTTTATTTACACTATTGTACAGGGTGTAAAAAAATTAATAGTCATGGCTTTAAGGGGTTGTTCTACACCTCTGGATCGATGGAGATTTGCGAAAAAAAACGGCCGCAAAATTCGGGAAAGGGTAGCAAATTTCTTTATTGGCTCATCGTATTCGTCTTGTTACGTAGGAAAATTGTCTGAAAGGAACAATGGGTCAGAAACGAACCGTTCTCTCACAAATTATCTTTTAATTCGGCCTTCCGATTAAAATTTCGCCCATATGGCAGCCTTCGAGTCACAGACTTTTCGAAAGGAAACACATGAGATACCCTTGCTAGCTCCAACAGTTGAAGCAGAGGTAACATAAACGAAGATAGAAAATGGCTAGAAAAATGTCATTGACCTGCGTTCGGTGTTGGGTTCGCTTAAGGGCCCACCCGGGCAGAAGAGCATAAACACATACACTTCTCTTCTGGTACGGTGACACAGTGCCCCATTTTCTAAATTCGTTTACGTCGCCTCTGCTCTAACTAATGGCGACATTTTAATCGGAAGGCCCCATTAAAAGTTAATTTGTGAGAGAGCGGTTCGTTTCTGACCCATGGTTCCTCTCAGACATTTTGCCTGCGTAAGAAGACGAAGGCGATGGGCCAATAAAAAAAATTTGCTACCCTTTCCCGAATTTTGCGGCCGGTTTATTTCGCAAATCTCCATCGATCCAGAGGTGTAGAACAACCCCTTAAAGCCATGACCATTAATTTTTTTACACCCTGTATACGTTACAAATACGTTTGGGTCCTAGCCTCGCGAACGGAGTTTCTAGTTCGAGTGCTAGATGTTGTACGACTCCTTGCTCTTAAAAGACTAAAAATTGGAAGCGCGTAAGAACGCGCATCCGTCACGATTTGGCGGGGGCGATTACTGCTGCAGACCGGGAACGTTGCTGATTGGGAGACCCTTGGTTTTGCAAATACACTGTTCAACAAATTTTAACTTTTTTTATTTTCTCCAATATCCAATGGGTGATCCTCGTAGAGTTAGTCATCCTAAACACGAACCCGTCGGCAGAATTGTTCCATCACCCTCAGTTTTTTAGTAAAATGAGTTTTTGTAAAAACACCAAATTTTGGCAGAAAATGAGGTATTACGCGAAAAGTATAAACGCTACGAAGTTGAAATTGATCTCAAAAGATAGAGGAAATCATGCCGAATATTTTAGTGTATATATTTATTAAAATTGGTTGTTGAAAATAGTAACAAATGACCATCAAAGTTTAAAAAAGTGCGGATACGCGAACTTACTATGCTATACCTTTACATTTTTATGAACAGTTATTTATCTAGCACGAATTTGCTATACTGGATCGCATTCCTTAGACATTTCTGAAGAGAAAACTGCCCCCCAAACGTTTCGGGAACAGTTTTCAATCCCGACGGGTTGAAAAAACATCCGTCGAGAACGTGTAATCGGCGTTCGACGCCATGCTGCTATTCTACGCGGGCCGCCAGTGAGACAATGCCGTAACTACGCGTTATCGACGCCGATCTGACAGTACCATCTGAAGGGCGCTCAACTCTGATAAATATAAATGATCAATTATTTTTCATTAATTTTTGTTTAAAAATATTATTTATAATTTGATCACAGCAAATGTTATTAACGGTGATATACTTCGTCGTTGCGATTTTGGTACCACTTCTCCACAGACATAACAGAACGAGTCTGGCTGATTTTTGCACTTGCGAAAATTGCAGTAAACGACACACACTTAAGACTTGATACAAAACGATTACCACTTCACACTTAGTATGAACTACTTGCTACTTAAATCTGCCTATACATATGCACAAAATGTTTCTCCTATAAAGTTTAAATATAATTTGTTATTAATTTATTATTTCAGAATCAAGTGTATAAATAAAATAAGATGAATATCGATATATATATATATGGATATGTCGATACTTATTTTATTTATATGCTTATTTTTTATATTATTTATATTATTATTATATTTATATTCAATTGCATAGCATGAAAAACTTAAACAACTGTAAGAACAGATCAGAGTTCTAACTAAAACATAAAAAAAAAACAATCATTTATTTACATTTGTCAGAGTTGAGCGCCCTTCGGATGGTACTGTCAGATCGGCGTCGACAACGCGTAGTTACGGTACTGTCTCACTGGCGGCCCGCGTAGAATAGCAGCATGGCGTCGAACGCCGATTACACGTTCTCGACGGATATTTTTTCGACCCGTCGGGATTGAAAACTGTTCCCGAAACTTTTTGGGGCAGTTTTCTCTTCAGAAATGTCTAAGGAATGCAATCCAGTATAGCAAATTCGTGCTAGATAAATAACTTTTCATAAAAATGTAAAAGTATAGCATAGTAAGATCGCGCATCCGCACTTTTTTAAACTTTGATGGTCATTTGTTACTATTTGCAACAACCAATTTTAATAAATATATACACTAAAATATTCGGCATGATTTCCTCTATCTTTTGAGGCCAATTTCAACTTCGTAGCGTTTATACTTTTCGCGTAATACCTCATTTTCTGCCAAAATTTGGTGTTTTTACAAAAAACCATTTTACTAAAAAACTGAGGGTGATGGAACAATTCTGGCGACGGATTCGTGTTTAGGATGACTAACTCTACGAGGATCACCCATTGGATATTTGAGAAAAAAAAATCGTGTTGAACAGTGATATTAATACTATGAAGGAATCGTCCTTTGCCCATAGGACAAGAGCCACCCTCAGCCTTCGGTAGCGTAGGAAAATCCCGACCCACTGGGGGGGGGGGGGGGGTAGAGGTCCCCGGTCAATGCTTCTTACAGGACAAAACTTTTCCTGAAGAAGTTTTGACGACAATAGGCCCATAAAGATCATTGATCGTGAAGTAATAAAATATTTGCAAGGTGCGACAACTATTTTTCTGTAGTGAACATCTGCAAACTATTACAAATTCCTATGGCGAGTTAAGCTACACCTGTGAGCTTCAAGGACATATTTGCTCCGCAACATATTTGCTGCCTGTAATCAGAACGCTGTTGGTTTAATGATTATGTGTTATACTAACTTAGCATCCTACGTTATTTCTAATCCTTAATTATGTGCTACGACCATGATTTATTTTACTCGTTTGTTTCTACAGGTAACGTACAAATTCCCTTTACCGATCTGACGTACGTACCGGAGGTGGTTCTCACTGTAACCGTGCGTATTACATTATCTGATCCTGGGTGTAATTCGGTAATACGGCCTAAATTCCATCGTAGTGGATGAAGATTTTCGTCTTTTAGCACTACAAGTGCGCCTACACTGCAAATCCAAGTGTGTTAAAAGTGGGTTATTTAAATGCACCAAAATGTGTAAGCACACTTCATTAACACGTCTAAACGTGTAAATGCAATTATGTACATTAAAATAAAACACTTGAAAAAATTAACGTGAAGTTTTAACACATCTATTGCGTTATTTTACACGTTTTATCTGAGTAAATAAATAATGCATTTTTTTTGTATGTTAAATTTAAACACACTTCACTTTTATGCACAAAAGGGTATTAAAACTACACATTTCGTTAGAATTATACGTTTTTACGTGTTAGCCGTTTGTTTTTGATGTATTTACTGACCAGATATTTATCAGTTATTATTACCACTTAAAAGAGTAGAAAAACAATAACTGTAATTTTTGCATTATTGGTTCGCATCATATGACACGTTAAACAATCATTCTCATCTATAATATATCGAAATATTCTTGAATGTGGTAAGTTGCATATTAATACCGGAGTTCATGCACTCCTTTAAAATATTGAACAATCATAATAATATTTAATATAATTTTATTCAATTCTGTGAAGATGTAATTGATTTAACTATAAATATGTAAGAAGGCAGATGAAATGAGTGAGAGAGAAAGTGAATGAATGACAGAGAGAACGAGATGATGACGTGAGAAACAAAAGACAGGGCAGAAGAAACAAAACAGTTGCAAAACAGCAGTGAAGAACGAAACGTGAAAGCCTAAAGACTGTTACTGCTTATTTTTATTAGTTTCTAAGTGTATGTTATAGTTATTGTTGGTTTTATGTATCTTTTTAATAAATGTTAGTTAATAGCAAGAAGACTGTGGGCACCATCAGAAAAGCAATCTCCTTACATATATATATGTAGGATTGGAATATTTGAACAAGCGGCGGTAACATTTGTAAATAGAGTCGTGATTGAGCAGTGGTGTGAAGAAGTCGATTTTGTGTCCGAGTTGATCTGATTTATATTGTATTTATTGTTCTAATCGTTTAATCGTTTTGTTCTAATAAAATACTCTTCTCGCATATATATTTATATTTTAAAATAACCCATTTATGTATTTTAAAAATAATGCACCTACATGCTGAAAAATAACACACGTGTACTGTGTTAAATAATAACACACCGGGAAACGTCTAAAAAATGACTACAAGGAAATAATACGTTTATGTGTTTTAAAATAACACACTTGGATTTGCAGTGTTTAAGTGGTAATAATAACTGATAAATATTCTGGTCAGTAAATACATCAAAAACAAACGGCTAACACGTAAAAACGTATAATTCTAACGAAATGTGTAATTTTAATACACTTTTGTGCATAAAAGTGAAGTGTGTTTAAATTTAACATACAAAAAAAAAATGCATTATTTATTTACTCAGATAAAACGTGTAAAATAACGCATTAGATGTGTTAAAACTTCACGTTAATTTTTTCAAGTGTTTTATTTTAATGTACATAATTGCATTTACACGTTTAGACGTGTTAATGAAGTGTGCTTACACATTTTGGTGCATTTAAATAACCCACTTTTAATACACTTGGATTTGCAGTGTACTCTCGTGTCGGTGCACCGGTTAAAAGGTCGTCCATGTAAAATCTATTCGCAATACCTGCGCGGCCCACGGATAGTTCTTCTCTTCGTCTTCGGCTAACTGTTTCACACATCGCGTAGCTAAAAATGGTGCGGCCGCGGTGCCGTACGTGACTGTGTGTAATCTGTACGTTCGTAGTTTTTCGTACTGTTATGCCGTGTGAAGTGAAAATGCGTTCGCTTCTTTTAAACGCATTGATTTATTTCAGGATATCCAGAAAGAAAAAGACACCAAGTGCAAAACTTAGAATTATAGTTTAATTAAAAGAGTCGCACGTCTTTACAGTTTGGTCGTCGAGACGAGAGTGCTCAATCGTGAGCCTCGTTGCGCCGATTCGGTGCCGCCCTTTTTATTCTAAGAAAGGTTTATCGCTAAGGAGACTAAACTAAAGTGTCGCATGAGAATGCTATCCGATATTCCTCATCCGGCATTCACGGAAGTACCTAACACCCCCCAACTTAGATGAAATTTTGGGGTATTCTTTTCTTTTTTTTTTATACTTTCTCTCTTTACCACACAATTTCATAATAAATCATCTAATACAACAGAAGTGCGTTCTCGAGTACTTTTCTTTCTTTTATTCATGGTAGATGGAGATAGATATTCCAGAGCAACTAATTCTCTTGACGGATCAGTTCGAGAATACACTTCTCTGTTTACATTGCTTTCAGTTTGTGTATTTTGTCCACCCGAATTAAAACAAATATTAAACATTATTATACATGGTTCCTTAATAAACCAGCGTATCATCGTTTGTATTATTCCAAGTTTTAATAATATAGATAATAAAATAAGTACACAGAATCCTATGCCGATATATTTTAACCAAAACCAGATTGTTTCTAAACTTGTCAGTGTTCGTTCATGCTTCCCAATATTCTCTGCCTCTAATGCTATTTCGTCCAATTGTTTACCAACACCTTTTAGCATAGATGGATTTGTATGTATTTGAGTTAACGTTGGTATTTGCACTAAACTGATATTGAATCTAGTTTCTTTAAATGTGCTTTCAGTAAATTTGTATGAAAAAGGACTTTCATAATGTCGTTCTGGTAGAGTTTGTACAGTTATTTCTGGGTACAATGCAACATCTGCAGTAGTTGCAAAACAGCCTGGTTTTAAAGTTAACAATCTTACTTTCTCTGCCAAAACTTTCGAAATTCCCTCCTTACAATTTATGTGTACAGTTTCGATAGAAGGTGATACAAAAATCCACCTGTGACCATCTAATAATTGTATCAAAGCTGTTCTTTATACGTTCACTAAAGCATATTGACAAACATCATTTTCATTTTTATACGGTGCATTCAGTACGACATTTAAACATGGATCTTGCTCTATGACAAAATATTTTGGAAGTAGTCTTTTACATATTCGATAAGTTTTTACACGTTTGCAATTTTGTAAAAATAATTGATCTGTAGGAGTTTATACTAATTGTAAGTGGTCTTTATCGACAAATACAAAAACACCCCTCTTTTCTCTAACGATATTTTCATAACCTAAGCTAGCATACAAACGTTTCCCATCTTTAGAAATACGTGCAATTTGCTTACTTACTAAAGCTATATTTTCTAAGCACTTTGTTTCGTTAAGATGATTACACGCTTTGTTCAATATATCAATAGTTTGCCTGAGATTTTTTCTTCAATTTGCACATTCTCGTTCAAATCAATGAAAGTAACAAGTTTACAGTCCTCGTGGTAAAGTCTAGTATTTCCTAATTCCTCAAAAAAGAAATTTGGTAGTTGAGAAAAATATTTTACTTCCGTACCTTTCGCTTTACTCAGGCCGAGTAGGACTATTATTGTCCTGAAACAAATTCATATTAGCATATTTTAATCGATTAGCATGCACAACGATATCCTTATTCTTTTTTCTAACTTTGTAATTTACATCTCCTTCCTTATCTACTATTTCATATGGACCCTCATATGGAATATACAAACCAGAATTCTTATCTCTAGTCTCTCTTGTCATCCAAACAAAATCTCCCGGTTTAAATTCTGCCGGTCTACTAAACCTATCGTATCTTTCTTTAACTTTTTCCTTAGACGCATTAATTTGTTGTCTCGCAACTCTCACAATGTGTTCAGTTTTCCGTTTTAGTTGTTCTATATATTCCGAGTAGGTCTTAGCAGCTAATTTATCGGTACTTGTAAGATTGCGAGGTTTGGTTCCATATACTAATTCATGTGGTGTATATCCAGTTGTTTCATGGACTGCGGAATTGTAGCTATAACAAGCCATTTCCACATAATCATCCCAATTATCCAGATCTTCCGCCGTTGTTTTTAAATATTCCTTTATCACTTGATGACTTCGTTCCAATGAACCGTTACTCTCCGGATGGAATGCTGTAGTTGTAATGTGTTTCATTTTCATCCAATCATTAAACTCTTTCATTAATTGGCCCGTGAAGTTTGTGCCATTGTCCGTCAAAATGTTCTTTGGTGGTCCAAAAATACTGATATACGATTTTACGAAGGTTTCAATAACAGTTGATGCTTTTTGATCTTTTATAGCCCTGGCCATTAGATATTTAGTTAACTGATCCTGTATAGTGAGCATATATCTGTTTCCTTTACTTGTTTCTTGCAGTGGTCCTACAATGTCAATAGCGATCTTGTCATTGAAATGTTCAGGTGTATCCGTTATACATAGAGGCATTCTTGTGGGTTTCCTGTTAGTCTTTTGTTTTTGGCAGTCCCTGCAAGATTTCACATAATTTAATATATCATTATACATATTCGGCCACTGATAATTTGTAACTATGCGTCGTAAAGTGCGTTTATATCCTCCGTGTCCCCCTATTGTGGTATTATGATTTTCCATCAATATTTGTTGTATTTCTTCCTGAGTTTCCGGAATCTTTATGGGTTTCGCCCTAAGATAAATTTTTATATCAGACCCTTTGAATAATTCCTGTATTATATTTCTCAAGCTTTGTGTTTGTCCTGGGAAAATCCTCTATAAATCAGCAATGTCTATAGCAAGTTCATTTATTTCATGTGCCATTGCAAAATCTCGTACTTCTTGTAAACTATTATAAGAGTATTCCAATGTTTCGCGCCCGGTAAGGCGAATTATTATATTAACGAGGTCGTCATCATTATTATACAATATACCTGGTTCGTCCGCATAATTTATATAAACCGGAGTTGATGTTTCTGGGACATCTAAAACAAATTCTATGTTCTTACCCCATTTCTGTAGAGGTGCTCCTTCTACTATCAGCACAGGATTTCGAGATAGTGCATCTGCATTGCTGTTTAGACTGCCCTTTCTGTAGATAATTTCGTAATCATACTCTTCTAAGGCGATTCGCCACCTCATGAGCCGTGAACTAGGATCCTTGTTATTCATCAACCATCTCAACGGTCGGTGATCCGTAACAATTTTGAATCTCTTACCATATAAGTACGGCCTGTAATGCTTTACAGCCCATTTAATTGCCAATAATTCTTTTTCTGTGACGCTATAATTTTTTTCTGCAGAGTCGAGCGTCCGACTGGCATAAGCGATTGGCCTGTCTTCTCCAATTTTTCCCTGCGAGAGTATAGCGCCAATTGCATCATTGCTTGCATCAGTGGTTAAAATAAATTCTTCTGAAAAATCAGGGTACTGTAACAAAGGTTCACTGCATAACTCGTTTTTCAATGTTTCAAAAGCTGCTTGTTGGTCTATCCCAAATTCAAATATAGTCCCCTTTTTTAATAACTTAGTTAATGGTTTAGCCTTTTTACTAAAATCTTTTATGAATCGTCTGTAATATCCAGATAGTCCTAAAAATTGCTTCACGTTTTTAGCATTCTTTGGTGTAGGAAATTCTCTGACAGCTTTCAATTTTTCAGGATTTGGTCTAACACCTGTTTCAGTAATTACATGACCTAAATATTGTAATTCGGGTCTAAGGTATTCACATTTATCCGGCTGAAGTTTCAGACCCAATTCTAAAATGCGTTTAAAAAGAACTTTAAGTCTTTCGTTATGTTGTTCTAAATTTTCACCATATACAACAATGTCATCTAAATAGACGAAACATCCATGACCAATTATACCACGCAAAGAGTGATCCATCATTCTTTGAAAACTCGCGGGTGCATTTTTCAAGCCAAATGGCATCCTATTAAACTCGAAGTGCCCACTTGGAGTTGAAAAGGCAGTTTTCCTTTTACTATTCTTTTCCATAGGTATCTGATGAAATCCACTTGCTAAGTCAAAGGCGCTAAAATAACGGGCTCGTCCTAGTTGATCCAAAATTTCCTCGATATTCGGTAACGGGTATGCGTCTTGATCTGTTTTATTATTAAGTTGTCGAAAATCTATGACTATGCGCCATTTTTTCTTTCCGCTAGCATCACACTTTTTTGGAACTACCCATAAAGGAGAGTTATAGGGAGACGTACTTTCTGATATTATACCCTTCCCTAGCATATCTGTTATCTGTTGATTAATTTCTTGTTGGTGTATTAGTGGATATCGGTATTGCTTTGTATTAATTGGTTTTTCATCATTCGTTTCGATTTTGTGTTCTGTTAAGTGTGTACAAGGTAATGGATCTCCGTCTAAATAAAATATATCCTGGTACTGATTAATTATGATCCAAATATCTTCTTTTGCCCTTTTATCTAAGATATGGTTTAATCTAGTACATTCTCATAATAATTTGCTTCTGTTAGGATTTAATTTAATTTGCAATATAGTTTCCTTATGCTGTTCCCGTCTAAAGATTATCTTTTTGTTGCCCGTGTCTATAATAGTGTGTTCCTTTTCCAAAAATGGCATTCCCACAATACCATCCTCTTCTATCGGAAAATTGTCCTTTACTATTACAAAAACATGTTCACGATCTTCAATATCAATACGTGCCTCCCTTTCAGAGATTATATCGCCCGACTGTATGCCCTGAAGTCGATTTATTTTACTCCTAAACGGTAAACATTTTGCCGGAGTTTCTTTAATTACATTTACTGTTGCTCCAGTGTCTGCGAGGAATTTTCCGTGTTTTCTGTTTCCCAACTGGATGTGCAGGGTTGCAAGTTCAGATCTCTCTGATGAGATACTGTATACTTTATCTGATCTGGTGGTTTGGTTAAAGGCTGCCGCGCGTAAAAATTTTGATTCAATACGCGTGGTTTAGGACAATCTCTGACAAAGTGATCATTTGATCCACAATTATAACAGGATTTGTTTATACCTGTCGCTACCGATTTTTCATTGCGTCTATCTCGTTGTTCTGTTTGTCTGACGCGCTGGTTCGCACCTATCGCTTCGCGTCGGTTACTACCATTACTACTACGTCCGTGCTGTTTATCAAACTCTTGCGATATCTCGTCTTCTCTCTCTAATTCCATAGCAAAATCTTGTGCCTCTTTAATACTCTGCGGTCTCATTCCCTGAATTCTTATACGTAATTTCGGATCCAATCCCCTTATATACTATGGTAAAGCAACTCTGTCTTCATTTGCAAAGAAAACTTTTCTGTGCTCCGCGGATATTGAAGAATCGTTTGTGAGCGCTCGTTTTACATCACGATGTGTTCTAATAAATCGCTTAGTATAATCATTAACACGCTGGCGACCTTGGCTGATTCGGCTTCTTTCAAGTATCATAAGATCATAATTTTTTACAGTTCCAAATTCGTTTCTTAATATAGAAAATAAATCTTCCGCGGTATGAATTTCAATTCCATCAATGGCGGTACGCGCTTCGTTTATTATTTTCGTAGTTAAAATTAGCCGGAGCATTCTTTGTTTACTCCTACTATCAAATCCTTCTAAAGCTTGTTTTATTTCCCATATGAAAGTTTCTACAGAAATATTTTTTCCATCAAAATGCGTTATTAAATGTAATTCTTCGCGTAACCGACGATGTCGAATTGAAACATTCGATTCATCTCCTGATGGTTCGTCTCCTGTTATTGATGCTACATTTCTGTTTGAATCTTCCGGCGCCTGTTCAGATCTGTTTAATTCTAAACGTTCGAGTCTTTGAAACATTTGCTGATTTTGTTGTAAAATAAGTTGCAAAGTTTCGTTCAATTCCGCGTTAGCCATAATGATATATTATCAACAAGTCTATTCACAGAGTTTTCAATTCGTCCACTATTTTTCGCAAATCAAAAATATGCATTATACAGTAAGTAGAAAATAGTCTACTTACCCCAGAATAAACATTTCTCTCTCAACTGACAGAAAGCTGCTGTATATTGAACCTCGGCACATAGACACAGGGCTAATATGTCAGGACCCTCCGTTCTCGTTCACCTCAGTGAATTCTTCCTCAAAAGATACTTCCAAACTATTTAAATCTTTCTGACATATCCCACCGCTGCCACCAAAATATTTTCACTGTTATGCCGTGTGAAGTGAAAATGCGTTCGCTTCTTTTAAACGCATTGATTTATTTCAGGATATCCAGAAAGAAAAAGACACCAAGTGCAAAACTTAGAATTATAGTTTAATTAAAAGAGTCGCACGTCTTTACAGTTTGGTCGTCGAGACGAGAGTGCTCAATCGTGAGCCTCGTTGCGCCGATTCGGTGCCGCCCTTTTTATTCTAAGAAAGGTTTATCGCTAAGGAGACTAAACTAAAGTGTCGCATGAGAATGCTATCCGATATTCCTCATCCGGCATTCACAGAAGTACCTAACAGTACTTACTCTCGCGCCAAAGAATCTTTTGATAATTCGCGTCTTCCTTGTTTACTAGGATTTGACGGAACATTTTTTCTATGTCTGACGTTAATACATATGCATGCTTTCGAAATCTCAAAATTAGTGAGAATACGTTGTTTTGTATCGTAGGTCCTACCATTGAGTGAAATGCTATTACTCGTCTTCGCGGATGCGTCGGAAACTACCCTTAACTTTGTTGTTATGCTTGTTTTCTTTATCGCCGCATGATGCGGCAGGTAAAATCCGTCGTTTGTATGTATGTACTCGGTATGTCACGTCTGTCATGTGTCCTAAGACTTTGCATTCTTTAATAAAATTGGTGTATTCTCGTTTTTGTTCCGCGTTGTTTTCTAATTTGTTTTCTAATTCGTGGAATCTCCTACACGCGAGCCTGTACGAATCTCATAACCGGTCTTTACTTCCGTTGAATAGAAGTCTCACAATATAACGTCCCGAAGCGTCCCGACGAGTAGTAGAACGAAAAAAATTTTCGCACATTTGCTCTTCGCTGGTAAGGGGTGGTTTTGCGTAATAATCCTCGACTTCCTAGAACCTCGTCAACTGCGTCTCTAACGCTACATTTTCTACATAGCAGTGGGTCTTCTTTGACGGCGCCTGGTAGTCTCCTACCTGACCCGAAACTACCCATCCTATCCATGTCTTTTGCAGGACGGCCAAGTCGTTTGACAATCTAATTTGTCCTACACTGAGAAGACTATAATACAAATGTTCCCCCAGCAAGGCGTGTACCTCTGCCGGCTTATGCAGTTCCGGATCTGCAAGTTCGATTCCTGCGGGAATCGGCAAATATTTGAAATTAAAGTGACGCGTGGGCATCCGTTCTGTCATATGTGGAATGACAACGAACTCGGCCTGGCATGAGAATTTTCCATTCCTACCCTTGAGGTTAGCCCGTATTCGATGTTTAATCGTGCTAATACATCTACCCAAACCGGAGGTCGGTAAGTTGATTTCTTCCATTGGAAGCTGCAGCAAATTAGCCAACCGGTTAGTCATGAAAGGGTCTAGCCCAGTGATTCCCAAAGTGGTCTATATCGACCCCCAGGGGTCGATGAAGACCTGCAAGTGGTCTACGTGGGCGAAAAAGGGGGTCTATGAAATGAAAATGGGGGTCACTGGCAAGAAATTTCAAAAATTGCAAAAAACAGTACAATTGATATAACTTTGACATTAAAAAAATTACAAAAATATAATATTATTAATATAATTAATATCGTCGGTCTAAAACTATTTTCACTTGATCTCGGAATATTTTATACGCGTCTTACTCTCTCCATAGTACGCGCTTAACTTAGCGTCTCACTCACTCCACAGAGCTGTGAGTCTTCTAAAAGAGAAACAACGATCGGTGCTTTCACTAAGGCCGCGCGAAAATAGCCACTCATCGCATCAACACATAAATTTTGTGTATTTTTGTGTATTACAGTGTAACCCCTGTAATCCGTATATCTTATTCTCAGGCCTCATTCAGATTGTTCGAGTTGTTTGGATTAACGAAGACACAGAAATTGTATGTTATATGATTGTATGTTAGGAAATATACTTCCATATAGTTAGATAGACCCACAGCAGGGGGTCTATCTAAAATTGAAAAACATGACAAGGGGTCTACGAGAGATAAAAGTTTGGGAACCTCTGGTCTAGCCGAATAAGGGGGTCAAAAGTGCCCTTGAGCCGATTTTATTCGACGATGGGTCATTCGATAGGTGATGATGAAAAACCATTGCACACAAATTTTTAATCCGATACCTTCACCGGGAGGGTAGTTATAGGGTAAAATCGAAAAATCAGTTTTTGCCTCATTTTCCCCAATTAATGCAGTGCAAAAATTCCCCAAAAATTCTGATACATTCTAAACATGAACGTACACGTTAGGGATTTTTTAAAGATTTTTCCTTTGCAAGTTCCACTCACGAAAAATGAAAAACCAAAAAAAATGTTTAAACATCGACTTCGTATTGAAATCTTCCGAGCACAACTTTTTCCTTTTTACAGTAGTTGCATAATGTTATCATTGTTATACCCTAATTTTTTCAGATTTTTTGAGTACGGTGTATCACGGTTGCAAAAACCGATTTCTGGGACACATTTTGGGCTGAAACTCGCCCATTATCTGCCATTCTTGCATGATTTTAATACAGTATGTTCATATTGTGAAATTTTTTTTAAAAAAAAAATTTTTAATCGGATTAAAAATTTGTGTACAATGGTTTTTCATCATCACCTATCGAATGACCCATCGGCGAATAAAATCGGCTCAAGGGCACTTTTGACCCCCTTATTCTGCTACACCCTTTTGTGAATAATTGCGTCAATTGTAGAGTGCTTCAATCTGAATCCAAACTGTTGGTCTGGTATGATGTTGTTCGCTAGGCAAAAGTAGCTTATGAATTTGTTTACGGAGACCTCAAATACTTTGCTGATATTAGGTAAGAGGCTAATGGGTCTGTAGCTGCTCGGGCATCTGTATTCCTTTCCTTTCTTTTTTATCGGAACTACATATGCTTTTATCCAAGATTTTGGGGAAGTAAGATAGGTTTAATGAATTATTGAACAGGATGCTGTAAGCATATATGTAGAGGTCCGGAAGGTTTTTGAGAGCGATGTTAGATATTTTGTCGTGGCTTGCGGATTTGCACATATGCGTCCAGCAAAAGCTATCGATATAGACTATGGACGCAAATACGGGCCCGGCGGAGGCGATTGTTTCTGTGGTATATCTATACTATGCGGAAAAGTATTCGGTCTCTCCGGAGCGCATCGGCAGAAAATCGTCCGCACGCAAAGGGTTAATGTGGTTTGTAGCTCTGCAAATGAAGTAAAATAGTTTTCTATCAAATTGTTTCGTTTAGGGTTGGGGGATGGGTTTTGGTCTGAAAATATGCAGACACAAATACTTTTTGCTGTATCGAGCTCTATAGTTGTAGATGTATTTCTAGATGTAGTTCTTGTATTTTTTTACATATTTTTTCATATATTGTCACCAATATATATATATAATATAATATATTATGACATAGAGGAGAAGGTACGAATATGAGATAGGGTAGAAATATGAGACACCATGGTTTTTACCTATGCACATTAATTAGAGGTTTTAAAATCGTGGCATTATTATGTACTAGCTGAAAGCTGCCGTGCTTCGCTACGGTTTAATCGAAACTAAAAAGAAAAAAACTTTAAAATCTCGAATTTTGAAAAATCCTTTCTTAGTGGATGCTTATACACTAAAAGGAATGCTCATGCAAAATTTCAAGTTTCCAGGTCAAATAGTTTCGGTTCTGCGTTGATGAGTTTGGCCCATACTTTAACCCCCCAAAACCACCCCTAAAATTTCGAATTTTTCAAAACCCTTTCTTACAATTAGTGAGCACCTACGACCCAAGGCAAGAGTATGTTCCAAATTTCATTGTAATCCGTTCTGTGGTTTTTGAGATTTCGTGATGAGTGGATGAATGAGTCAGTCAGTCAGTCAGTGGTATTTGAGCTTTATATAATAGATCAGTCGAGTCAAGGTCTTGCTCGACAGAGCCGTTTCTCGAGCGCGCCGCCTCCTTCACCTACACATACAGCCGAGATGTCACTGATTCACAGGCCCTCCGGCGGCGTTACGGTCGTACCTACTGGTAGGTGCAGGCGTGGTAGCATGTGGTGGTATATTGGAGCGACATTTATATTTTAAAAATTTTGCGACAGCAAAATGCCAAACTTGTTCGCCTCAAAGAATGTAGAATAATGTAAGAAGTTATTGGGGCGATACATTGTACAATGTTGTGTTGTCTCTTAACAGTAAAGAGGTAATATAGGTTTCCGCATTACCCATGGAAATATGCAAATGCACTCTTTGTTACAAAGTCATCTTCTGAAAATCTATTCCACTGTATCAATGTCCTTTTCCGCTGTATCGTTGTCGAGAAATCGCATTAAAATATAAATGAAGAAAATGTTTTTTAACAATCATACAGATGAAAGAAACCGTTGAGATACATCTCTATATGTAAAATTGACAATACTTTGGCATTTTATTACAAAACAACATTGAAATTAAACGAGGCAGAACCACTCTTTGTTACTAAGAGCTTCTTATAATTAATTATGTTTTAATTGGTATATTAGAACTTTGCGTCGAGCATTTTGAGACGAACAAAGTTACTGAAAACATTTTCAAGACTGGCACAATGAATTGTATACCACTTAAAAAAAACGCATTGAAAATAGTACCTCATGGGTAATGTGGAAACCTATTACTTATCACTTAGTTTACGAGAGAATAGGCAGTATTGCAAAACATATAGCCAAGCCAACCGCGGCGGCAACAATGTGTTCTTTTACGCTGGGAAACCTAGCGTTCTATTATCGTGTAGTTACTTTTAACAATTTGCGCTAATAATTGATTTACAACTATTGGTGCTGGAACACAATACTATATTTAGTCGTAATGCATAACGTAGTGGTTAATTTCGGTAAAATCGTCGCCAGAATCCCAAAAATATTAAAATATATTAATTGTACTTTATTTAACACATATTCGAGCATACTTTTTCACTAACAATACTTTTGTGTTACCCTACATGCGATATAGTGCGGTGTGAAATTGTATTTCGACAAATAACCTTAATCGACGTGCCACGCACGACGTTCTGATCTCCGCGACTGACGTGCAAGGCACGACTTTTCAGCGCGACTGATTGACTACGAATGTCGCCCCGAATACGCCCGTGCTTATGCCAATAGGTCCGCTACTATTAAGGGGAGGCAAAGTCAATCAGCGAGCTCTCGAGTGTATAAGAAGGAGTAGCAGGCGGAGCAGCTCGAGAAACGGCTCTGACGAGCAAGACCTTGACAAAGCTGAATTACGCCTTTCAACTACTTATATTTTACATGTAGGAATTCATATCGAATTATGTTCTAACTCGAAATAATTTTAAATAACAGGTCTAAAATGTTCACTATATATAAAGCTGGTAATTGCCTCACAAATAAAAGACTTGCTATACACCAATGACAGAAGATACAAATGATGAATCCATTGTCAGGTTGGTTGTACTTGCAAAACATTTTGTTTCTTGGGTCCGTGAGACCGGAAGAAATTCTCCTTTTTTTTGAGAAACTATTAGGTGGAAATAACCAGGCATGGGTTTGCTCTGCTGGGATGCGTATTTTTGCATTTTCTATAAAAGAAAACTGAACAATGCCACTGATGATTGCAGTAAAGAAATTCCGGGTGCCACACAATGTCCGTTCAAGGACAACACTTAACGAAACCTAGGCTGTTGAGCATTTGTTTTTTAACCGTTTCACAGAACATCTGAATGATGTTACGCATTGAAAACGAAATGTTTCTTCTGTTCGTCAGATTTCCTTCCACAGCCAAAGTGAAAAGTCACAATGACTTCGCAAGCTGTACCCGGAAAATCTTCTGCGAATGATTATCAGTTCGAAGACAATTCTGTTCTCGAACATGATAAACAATTACTGACGGACGCGTTAGTGTATGTGAGTGCAGTGCTTAAAGAAAAAAATTTAATTGTTAATGAAGTGTCTGCAGTGATTTCTGATGCAGCCAATGTCAGTGGGTGAACAAATTTGTGAAATGATTGTGGACATGATTAGTGAATATAAATTAATACAAAGTGAGTGTTTGTTTAATTATGAAGAACTGAACGAGGAAAACGTGGATGAAGAAACCGTATTTAAAAATCGTATTGATGATGAATGGACGGAACCGCAAGAAAAAAGAAAAAAGATAAATAATGTTTCGTTAAATCAAAAAATAAAGACTGTAACTCTTGCCCGCCGTTTTCCCTCGTGGAGTTTTCAGTCATTGAGGACGAAGGGCTCAACATTTTTGAAAAGAAAAGATGATTTGTTACGTTGGGAAAAGCATATTGTCAAAGGGGGAACTATTTTTGATAAATATAATTTTATTAATCAGTGGACGTACGATCGATTTAAAGAAGTCCGTTCAAATCTTGAACAAGTAACCACGCGCCAATTACAGGAATGGGCTCTGGCAGGAGCACGTCAATTTCAAACAAACAATTTTCAATTTAATGCAAGTTCTCGGTGGGTGGACAATTTTAGAAAACAATAGAGACCGCTGAATATTTTCGCGTAATTATAAAATCAATTAGTCCACAATTTCCCAAAAATCTTATTATTAATACGGATCAGACAGAATGTCAATACCAGTAAACATTTGAAAGAACGCTAGCTGTAAAAGGTCAGAAATCTATTATTGTAAATAGACGAAACATTTCAAAAACAACTCATTCATATACCGCGCAATATGCTTTAACAATGTCAGGACATCTATTTCCTCATATATTTTTATGCCTGCAAGAGCCCACCGGAAACTTTGGCCCCATAGATAAAAAGAAAATTTCCGAAATGTCAAATAAATACCAAAATGTACATATTAGTTGTTCAAAGTCCGGTAAATTAACATCAGAAATATACAAGAGATTCTTAAAATCGGTCGTACATCCATATGTAAAAAATCGAAATTTTCTTCTTCTAGTTGATTCATGGGGAGGGCAAACAAATTTAGATGTTTATAATAACATATTTGGCACAAATGAAGGTAATTCAACTTGTACAATCTAAATTATTCCTCCAAAATGCACACCACTGGTTCAACCATGTAATGTGTATTTTTATAGACAAGTAAAGAATTTATTGAAACGCATTCAGAACTGCTCTTTCCTGATTCAAAATAAGAGGGAAATTTCGAGTAGGGAAGACTTAATTAAAGTGCATTCCCTCATTCATCATCAATTAAGTGCGCCGATATTTATACCTATGATAAAATACACGTGGTTTGCAGCGGGATTGACATGCACGGAAAGAGAACTTTTTGAAAATGTCAATCAAGTATGCTTTCCAAAAGAAATGCAAAAGTGCGAGTGTTTGTGCAAAAGTGTTGCTTTTATTCGATGTGCAAAGTGTTGCAAGGTACTGTGTTTTCCATGTTTTTATGACAATTACCATAATTGTGGGTGATAATATTTATAAATAAAATTTTTATGTTTTGTGACGATTATTGTGTATGTGTGTAGTGAGAATTTTTAAGTGTTGTGTTTTATTTAAAATTGCATCATAATTCAATAAGAATTTCTATGTGTAAAATATAAGTAGTTCAAAGGTGTAATTGATTAAAAAAAAATTATATACTCGCTACGGGATTCGAACTTCGATCTTTTCCGTGGAAACCCAGAAGGTTGCGGCTGCTCCACGGCTACTTATGATATTGCGGACTACAGTTCTCTTGAAGTATGGCGACGAAACTTTAATTGTAAATATCTTAAAAACCATTGACCGTCTGCCCCTATAATAGGGTATATTCATAATCAGGACACCTTTCTCTACAAGTGTACAAAGTTTCAACCAAATCGGTGACCCGAAGGCCTTGCGTTCTCCTTGTAAGTTCGCATTCTCACTCCTCTTTTCCTCAATAGCAATAGCCGTATCATAAACCTTCGCCTGCGCCAACGATTCACCCCCTGCCGCCCTACACGTGCACGTAGGCTTTCCGCCGAGGGTCAACAACCTGACCGTGCCACCCTGGGCCCGGACCACTGTCCTCTCCACCAGTCCAAGGAAACGCGGAGCGATCCCGCCAAAGTGTTCGCGCGTTCTCGGAATTCCCCAGTAAATTATTATATTTACATAGGAACTCTACCACTTCCGAGGGCGCGTGAATCACATTCTTGGGGGCGTAACCAATCGGTGGAAGGGGACATTCGGCTCGTGGAGGACTCTTCTAAGTTTTGGAAGAGTCATTACAGTTTTCAATTTCCACGTTGGCAACAGTCTCTCATCCGATAAATACCTTCTTCAAGGCACATCTCCGTTACGATTGTTGTTATATTCATACATTGTCATTGTTAATTTTTGTTCTTTCTTGTTATTTGTTATTGTGTTCATTGATATACTGGTTGCACACATTTTGTTATCAAAAATAAACTGGTAAAACTAGTCACGGTTTATTAATTTAAACCGCGACGTATCGCAAGTTACGAAATTCACGGTACAGTCCATGCCTCGGCGATGTTCAACAATTTCAATTTATCTGTATTTATCTGTTCCGACATATTTCAGTAATTTTATTTTAGATGCCCCATACGTAACACATACAACGAACATACATTACATATACATCACACATCACCTGTTTTCGATCGGTATTCCTCGGTAGATCCAGGAATCATCGAATTCATTTGTAACATTTGACAAACTACATTACACATACAATAACACGCATCTTTACATATCCTTCACACAATTATCCATAGAATGTTCGAAACAGTTCGATACACAAACCAATTAAATAAACAAACATTACATGCATTTCCCATCCTGCCATAGAAATTTCTAAACAATTCTGTAGATACACCTGACAATTTCTTACACTTACACAACACACACATTCCACAATGGGACAGATAAATACAGGTAACCAGGCCCCGCAACGGCACCTCTGGACTTCTGCATTTCGTAACGACATATTGCCACCTCGTAATTCTAATTTTTGACAATTATTATTTTTACTCAATTAATACCCAGTATTATTTTAGTTCGGTTTTTTCTTATTAATATAAATTTTATTCTACACATAAAACTAGCCTCAGTGTATTAATTTCACTGTTGCGAGATTGAAATTTACGTCTTCAATCTCTACAAATTATCCGCGTACAAGAGATCGACGCCTCCGATTAATCGGCATGACAGGAAAACATCGTCTTCCGAATTTGGAGTGTTCCCGGACGAGCCAGCATCGTCACAAACCAACGAACATTACCCGGTCCTTCGAGCCGGATACCAGTCGCTTTGGAAGTGCGTCTGTTCCGACCTATCATTCATACTGGCTCCAAGGAGTCAACGTTCCACAGACGTCACTCATTTTACCACCGCTTCGTGAGAGAAGTCAACGATATCACCATCACTTCACGGGGTTAAAAATCATAAAATCAACCACTGCTACGGCGCGGAAGCATCTATAGCAATTTAACATCGCCATGAGAAAAGTGCCATCCAAGCCATCGCCACGAGAGAGAAGCCAGCCATCCTGATCACAATCTGTCCGACAACATTGCAGAATTACGGGGTTTACTACACTTCAGTGAACAGGCTTGCAATACATTTTCATTGAGATTCCTACTCCCGTACTTTCCGATTCGTTTCATAACTTTCCTCTTTCTTGGACAACTATTCTATTCAGTATTTCGAACGAGCTGCGTGTTAAAGAATTGAACCATTGGCATGCGATATTTAGAAGTCAATTAATCCGTTTCAAAACATGGTTAGAAGCAAACGCGACCGAGACAAACCTCGCGGAATTACAAACGCGTCTTGACAAAATATAGCAGCAGTTAAGAGAATTCGAGGGTCATAAGAAACTCGAATTCTTGACGAGACTACAAATCATTTAGAAACGCGATTAAATATCGAGGACACTGAAATTTCATCGCGTAAAAATAATCAAATCTCAAGTCACGTATTACATCGCGACTTTTATTTATGTCCACCAACAGAAAATAAATGTGAAACCGGTAATAATGTAGAGTTACCGAAAATTCCTTTTGCCAATCTTCAGCGGTTCCTACGAGGAATGACCAGGTTTTGACGACCAATTTTTTTCCACGGTCTAAGATAATTAACGATATTAATTAAATTAAATTAACGGTACACGTAAATTAACTTATTTGCGTTCTTGCTTGAGGGGAGAAGCATCTAGAAAAATAGAACATATACCGGTGACTTTTGAAACGTCTGCCGTAAGCAAGACTTGCCCGCCACCACTTCATGAATTTGTATACGTCACAGAGACACATGATCATAGTTCGAAGGCTATAGAACAACCGTCTGTTGATACCGTTTGATTTATTTGCTCCAAACAAAATTAGACAGGGAAACCGCCCAGCGCTAAAAAGAGCAACAGCGCAATAGCGATTTTCCAACGGTAAAAGAATTCTTCGAATTCTTCAACAAGCGTTGCAAGGAAATTGAACCGTTAGGAGACTCCCTTGCGTCCCATTCAAGAGTAGATAAGTCGAATCGTATCCATGAAAACATCTCACATACAAGTACACGACAAATCGCTGAAACAACCCAAAAAAGGATATGCAACGCAGACTATATAGTCATGTTATATATGCAGAAATAATCATTTAACATTTTCATTTCCAAAATTAAATGAAACAGTCAATGAAGATCGCAAGACATTTATAAAAAATTGCAAATTGTGCGTGAATTGCTTGAGACTTGGTCATCAGGTTTCCAGCTGCAGAAGTACACACAATTGCAAAATTTGTTCACGTCGTCATCATCACACACTTTTACACAGACCATCTGCCGAATCTCAAAACACACCGCAAACGATATGCCTACAGTGCAAGTCGTGTGAACAGGTAGTCTTGACGACTGCTATCGTGGACATTGTGGACGCAGCCGAGAAGAAACACCCTTGCCGAGTATTGTTGAATAGTGGCTTGCAATCAAATCTGACGGAAAAATTCGCGAATAAACTCAAATTGCGTCCCAGTCGAGTCGACGTACCTATAATAGGTGTAGATCAGACCACCTGCCGCGTTTGTTATGCGACCGACGCAAAGTGGTCGAATTCACCGAAATCCTGGCCAAAACCCCAAAAATTTATTTCACGATTTTCAAAGTTTAGTAATTGCGTTTGATTTGTAACACGTCAGAGCATCGTTTTTCATTAACAAAAATTTTTTTGGAACAATACTCTTAGAGATATGCAATGTCAAAGTTGGCACTTGAATAATGTAACGTTTTCACGTCGAAATTGAGAATACGTTTTCAATGTGAAATTAAAGTACGATCCACTTTTTCAGTATTGGTAGCCATTTATCATACATTTAGTTTATAAATATCTTGGTTTCATTTTTTTATTTAATATTTTACAACTGTGATGGTACAGAATGTAAAACCTATACATTTTTTTCCTTTTGCTAATGAAATAGTTGTGAAAGCTTCAAAATGTCACCGCCATTTTGTTTTAAATTAAACTTTGAAGCTTCCCGAAAATGGCCCCGTTGAGTTTTCTTTCGACTTTTTGCGCCTCTACGAGTTATTCTTATTTGTTTGACGTGCGCGTCATATTCAAAGAATTGCATTTATGATATATTGCCGGGCTATCGTAGCTTACTTAATGAATACTACTGTTAATCTTACTCTACAGGCACGCTCGTAATTTACAAAATAATATATATATATATATATATATATATATATATATTGTACCGCTTGGTAAATTGTACCACCTTAAAATTTCCAACTAAATGCCACTATTTTTCTTTCTTGGCAACACGAAACTAAGCACTGACAGCACCCACAACTGCTTTTCGTTTTGTAACGGCATCCGGCAAGTGCATTCAGTTTGAGAGAAAAAAAAAACGTTTTTTTAGTGTTTGATGTAAATTTTGACGCGTGTACCTAAGGACAATACTCAGTAAAATGGTAAGTTAGAATTTTGCTATATTTTTTATTGAACAGGTCTATAATCAACTCTCAAACTATAAAGTAATGAACGTATTAGGTTTTGAGATCATTTTGTGACAAATATATTATATTTTTTAAATCTCTTAGTTCGATAAATCGTACCACCGGTAGTTGTCTTAATTGTACTGGTACAATTTACTCAACAAGACGAAACTTGTACATCGAATCCAAATGTTTGCGACAATTGTTTGAACTAAAACAGGTTAAAAGAATATAAATAATTCGATCTCACTACAAAACAATTATAATAAATAGTTAGTAATTGAACAAATAATAATTTTAAGTAAAAATGGTTTATTTCGTTTTCAAAAAAGCAATCCTTTAATTTTATAGGTAGGTATTTAAATTTGATAAATGTTTAAATTTCTTTCGTTTTTGATACTTTTGTTTAATTTTTTCTTCATAATTATGAATGTTACTTATTGAAGAAATATTGATTTAATTTTTGTTAACACTTTTTCAATAATAATTAACATATTGTCATGAAGAGTATTGTGTATTATGAAAACCATTTTATTTAATAATTATTAATCATTTATCATGTTTGAAAGTCTTTTAACTCCTAGTGGTACAATTTACCGAACCTGTGGTACAATTAAACCGACTGGTCTGGTAAATTGTTCCAACGGAAAGCCTTTAGAAAAACGAATATTTTGAGAAATCGGTTAAGAGCATGGGGTTTATTTTGCGGTATAAGTTAAACGAGACTCTACACTGTGTGGCATTGGATAAATAGTTTCTTTTAATCAATATCAAAACGAGATATTTTGATGAAACTGAAAAGTGGTAAAATATACCAGATTCTCCCCTATATATTTCGTCGGATTGAAAATTCAAATGGGGTTTAGTAGACTGGTAGACTGATAGTTCTATTTTGAGACAGCAATAGTTAGCCGCAGACGACTCTTTCGCTGATCGCCATCCGTGATGCAGTGCATGTATGACCTCAGACCAGGATATCGTGTTTTCTTTATTGTTATCATCAGTATATTTTAGGAAATTTAGTATCAGATTCGTAAGTAGTGGCTCAAAAAACATTAGAATACGAATTTTGGGGCGCAACCAAACATATTTTTGTATGGATGACCGCCATGTTGAATCCGCCACTTTATTTTTAAATATTTTGAGTTCGAATTCTTAATTAGCGACCGAAAAAACATAAGAATACTAATTTTCGTGCGGAGAATGGGAAGAAAAGGAAAGGAATTTGGTGGGACGAGGAAAGTAGAGAGATGAAAAATGAGGTAAGGAAGGCACTGAGGAGATGGAGGAGAGGAAAGGGAAGCAAAGAGGAGTATAGGGAAGGAAAGAAGAAGTACAAAGAAATGTGTGAAAGGAAGAAAGAGGAGGAAAAGAAGAGGTTTAGTAAGGAGGTAGAAGAAGCCAGAAATGAGGGAGACGTCTGGAATATAATTAATGGAGAAAGGATAAAAAGGAAAGGGGTGAATGGGGAAATCAAGATGGAGGAATGGAAACGGCACTTCATGGAGGTATTGGAGGGATTTGAAGAAAAGAGGGAAGGAAAATGGGACAGGAGGATAGGGGAGGATGGAGAAGAAGAGTTGGGAAGGGAGGAATTCAAGGAAATCTTGAGGAAGCTAAAGAGAGGAAAAGCGACTGGAAAAGATGGAATTCCAAATGAAATATGGAAATACGGGGGGGGAGAGGTAGAGGAATGGGCAAGGAGAATGTGTAACAGGGTATGGCGAGGAGAGGGATGGCCTGAGGATTGGAAAGAGGGATGGATAGTGCCGATAGTGAAGAAGGGGGAGGGGAACACAGTAAAGGAATATAGGGGGGTAACGCTGATGCCCACGCTGTACAGGGTATATACCATGGGCCTAGCAAAGAGACTAGAGGAGGAGATAGAGGAGAAGAAAATGGTACCGCAAAATCAAACGGGTTTTAGGAGAGGGATGGGAACTATAGATAATATATATGTCCTAAACTATCTAATAAATAGACACGTTAATGGGAAAGGGAAAAAAATGATGGCAATGTTTATAGATCTCAAGGCGGCATTCGACACAGTGGATCGAGAGATACTATGGAGACAATTGGAAAGGAGAGGGGTTAGGAACGGGATTATAGAGAGGATAAAGGAAATTTATAAGGAAACAAAGAGTAGAGTGAAAGTGAGAGGGGAGGTAGGAGGAGAGATATGGTTAGATAAGGGAATCAGGCAAGGATGCCCGCTCAGCCCGATACTATTTAACTTATTAACCGCGGATCTGGAAGAGGAATTAGGAAAGGGACAGAAGGTAGGGGGTGTAAAGCTAGCAGGGGAATGGGTCTTTTCTTTGTCGTACGCGGATGATATAGTCATCTTAGCGGAAGAGGAAAAGGGGATGAGGCTCTTGACAAGGAAGGTAGAAAAGTACATGAAGGAAAAGAGGTTAAGGGTAAATGTAGAGAAGACGAAGATAATAAGATTCGGAAAGGGAGGAGGCAGAAGGAAGAAAGTAAAATGGAAATGGGAAGGGGTAGGGATAGAGGAAGTAAGGGAGTTTACATACTTGGGATATAGGTTCAAAAGAAACGGGGGGCAGGAGGGCCCCATAAAAGAGAGGGTCAAAAAGGCCAGAATAGTATGGAAACAGGTTTGGGGTATAGGGAAGAGGATTTTCAGTGGGGATTGGGAGAGGAGAATCTGGCTTTTTGATAGTACGGGGCAGAGATTTGGGGATGGAGGGAAAGGAAGGAGATAGAGGCGACACAAGAGAAGGCAATTAGATGGGTTCTAGGAGTGGATTGGAGAACTCCGGGATATATGGTAAGGGAGGAAATGAAACGGGAGAAGTTAAGGTTAAGGGCAATGAGGAAGGCATGGAGTTATGAAAGGAAACTGAAAGAGGGAAAAGGAAGTGAGATAGCGAGGAAATGCTTGGAAGAAATAGAGAAAAGGGAGGGAAAGGGAAAAGAGTTGCCAGGATGGGAAGAAGAGAGAAAGGAGTGCTTGGGGAAGAAGAAGAAAACAGGAAACGGAATAGAAATAGAAGTAGAGGGCAGGGGAACGGAAGAGGAGGAGTGGTTTGAGGAGAGGATAAGAAAAGAAAGGGAGGAAGAAAGAGCAGAAAGATGGGAAAAGATAAAAGAATCGAGGTATAACAAATGGTATAGATATGTAGTGGGGGAAGAAATAGCGGCATACCTAAGGAAAGGATGGGGCGAGAGTAGATGGCAAAGGGTAGCAAGATTTAGAATGGGGGGAGAGATGAGAGAAGCTAGATACTGGCTACAGGAAGAGGAAAGGGCATGCAGAATATGCAATAGACAGGAGGAAACGTAGGAGCGCGTATGGGAAGGATGTGAAAGGGGAAATGAGGATAAAGGGAGTTGGCAAGGACAAGTAAGGGAAATACTGGGGGAGGAGGCAGAAGGAGAATGGTGGATGAGGGAAATAGAAAGGAAAAGAAGGGAAAATATATAGGGATAGGGATGGAAGAAAAGAAGGAGCACAAGAGAATGGGAGGGGAAGCGGAAGCCAGAAATAGGAGTGAATGGAGAAATGAAGGAGAGAATGTGGATGGATGAGAATAGAACGGATGGTGGCGTTTTGGAGCTCTCTCTCTCTCGTGTGAACCCGGCGGCATTGTAAATAAGAATAGGTGTAAGATAATTTATAAGGTAGATATAGGATAAGGATAAGATGTAGTACATAAGTTAGAATAGAGTGTTTTGTAAAGAAAAGCGGAAGGCTCTGTAACCCTAAGGGGAATCAGTAAATAAATACATACATACTAATTTTCGTGCAGATCCGACAATTTTTCGATACTCGCACCCGCTATATTGAAGCCGCCATTTTGTCTTTGGAAATTTGGAGTTCAGTTTCTAAATCAGCGACCCTAATAATACTAATATACCAATTGTCAGCTAAACTGAAAAACTCCGCATGAAATCGCGAATAAATTCGTTTAATATAAACACAAAATTCTTGGTATTACCAAATTTAGCCGAGACGATTTTGCCTCCGCAGTACGCCGACCGGGCAAGTTTATGCATTCCCAAAAACATCAAATTGGCCGATGCGCGGTTTCATGAAGTGAGTCCAATTCATGCCATACTAGGCGCAGCAATTTATCAACATTTGATATCCGTCGGAAAATTTTTTTTTAACACTTTGCACTTTACATCTGTCAGCAGCTATTTTAATTTTTATAAAGGGTCTTTCAATAGCTATGTCCGAACTTTGACAGCATATTGCTATGACGTTTCGGGTGGCAGCACTGTCATCCTTCGATGCTTGTAATCTACCATAGTCGCCATTTCACCATGGAGCGCTACACCGTTCAACAGCGCGTCGAAATGATTAAAATTTATTATAAAAATTCCTGTTCGATTCGCCGAACTTTTCGCGAGCTACGAGATATTTACGGCCGAAATCGCCGTCCAACCGAGCGATCAATTCATCGAATTATCAAGAAATTCGAGCAAAGCGGTTCTGTTACTGATATAACAATGTCTGTACGACGCAGAAGTGCGCGGTCAACCGAGAATATTGCTGCTGTTGCTGAAAATGTGGCTGAAAACCCAAATCTTTCAGTTTCTCGTCGTGCACAAGCAGTTGGCCTTCCTGCGACCTCAATATAGCGAATTTTACGGAAGGACTTAGGCATGCACCCTTATAAGATCCAACTGACACAGGAGCTAAAACCACAAGACCACCGAATGCGTCGTACGCTCGCTGATTGGGTTCTGGAGCAATTGCAAAGAGACTCAAAGTTTGGTGAAAAAATCATCTTCAGTGATGAAGCATATTTTTGGTTGAATGGCTTCATAAACAAGCAAAATTGGCGCATTTGGGGCGAGAGTAATCCACAGCAGTATCAAGAGACTAAATTGCATCCGGAGAAACTCACTGTTTGGTGTGGATTTTGGTCAGGCGGTACCATTGGGCCGTACGTCTTCCGGAACGAGAATGGCCAAACAGTGACCGTAAATGGCGAACGGTATCGTGCCATGATAACTGACTTTTTGTGGCCTAAATTAGATAACGTGGACCTGGACGGCATGTGGTTCCAACAAGACGGTGCAACGTGTCACACATCAGACGTTACACTGGAGTTACTGCAAGAAAGGTTTCCAGAACGCGTTATTTCCAGAAGAGGCGATGTGGAATGGCCGCCAAAGATCATGCGATTTAACGCCCTTAGACTTTTTCCTTTGGGGCTATGTTAAGTCGCTGGTTTATAGTAACAAACCAACAACAATTCACCAGGTGGAGAGCAATATCATTGAAACGATTGGTGAGATCCAGCCCGACTTATGCAATAGAGTCCTGCAAAATAGGACTTCTCGCATCAAGTCCTGTAGGCAAAGCCGCGGAGGCCACTTAAATGATGTAATTTTTAAAATATAATGGTATGAAATACATTTTAACCAGTTAACTGTCACGCCCTCGTTTGAGATCGCGCACCGTTTAGTGTCGCCAGAATCGAGCCATGACGAGTATACTCGTCAATCACAGTGTAAGTTGCGCTCGTAAGATATTGGATCAAAAAGATAGGTTTATTTTATAAAATTGACAATTTTATTACTAATGTTTACTTATTTGGTTACCATAAACATATATTACATACATATTAAACTAAAAACGCAATAAAAATTAAATATTATACATATAAAAGTAAGAATTTAAATTCCTGCTGTGGAGTGGTATTCAGCGAAACAGGGCACTATACATAATGGTACTTTACAAATGGGACACCAGTAACGCGATTCCTTCCTGATTTTACGTTTATAACAGTGTGTACATCTTCGCGTAGGGTTGTTTGTTTTCGAAGTTCCGGGTATGTAATCCGGAACATGATTCCCGCCTAACGACTAACGATAATATTCCATTATTTTTTTTATATAATATATATGCATTCAGACAAATAATGTCCAAAAAATGGAGAAATATTTTCTTATAATATTTTTGAAGTCGTTTTCTTGCTGTGGAGTACGCTATAATAATTCCGTCACTCATATCTACTCCACCCATTTTTTTATTATAATCCACTACTAGTTCGGGTTTTTTTGTTATTATTTTCCTTTTCTGTATTTCTATTGCGTTATCACTATGTACCGTACTTACTAAATAAACGTCTAAAAAACGTTATCATCGCACATAAATAAATGCGTTATGCGAACTGGTAAGCTGTTTCAACGTGCATACGGGGACGCATGAGTTCATCTCAAATTATTTATATTTTTTATTTGTTTATTTTATTCCGGCATCGCCTCAAATTCTATATTAAATTATTTTTTATTATTCTTATATTCGAACACTTAGGTCTATTTGAATAATATATATATATATATATGTGTATTTACTACTTAACATTAAGATAATTTAATTTATTTACTTATGTTAATAAATAAACAATCTAAATTTAATGTCTATGCACTGAATAAAAAATTTTCTTCGCATCAAGTTCACTTAACTTAACAGTTTTCTGATGCTCTCTCATATATAATTCTAGCTGGCCTTTATTCAGTCTAAGGGGGTGTTCAACCCTTCGAATATGTCTGGTTATTTGAAAATTATTGTATGATAATTTTTAAGTAATATTCACATATAATTTTCATTAATTATAAAATTTAAACTGCACGAATACTCTCTTAAATGCATTCATATACCTGATCAATGCTCTCTCATTGTCAGTGCATTTGCCCTTCTATCGCGTCTGGGGGAGTGTTAGATCCTTCGGATAGGTCTGTCATTTTAAATATTGACTAAGAATGGTCATTTGAGGACTCTGTGTAAATTTCAGTATTTATACTATAACGTGCCAGAGGTCATGTACTGCACCCCTAAATTACCTGTTACCTGCCGAAGGCACCGTTACTCAAGGTTTGTAGCCCCTAAACATCGTTCCCTACACCAGTAAGAACACGCAAAAAAATTTTCAGCTTTTATACTTTAACGTATGTCTGGCAGGCGCTGGCTCTTAGTCTATAACCGGAGAAGTAGCTGACAGCGCGTATTCTAACGCGGTCACATGTAACCTATCGTCTTGCGCGTTAGAAATTGATCTCGCTAGATTTTCGGAAGTACCAGATAGCACGAATAACATTCACCGATCCGAGGAAGAAAAATTATGTGAGGAGCATTACCAAAATCATACGAACCGCGACTCTCTAACCGGTAGATACAAGTTAAATTGCACATTCAAACGTAATACATTCTGTAAAATAAGTACCCGGAATTTGTAAATAAAACTCGAACTGCTTACTTAATGATCCAAAGTTATTTTGTCGCCTTCAAAGTGGGCTCCATCAGAAGCAATGCACATTCGCCAACGCTTCTCCCAGTCTCCAAAATACTTTTTAAACGCTGAAGACGGTAACGCCTTCAGCTCCTTCTGCGAATTTTCTTTAATGGCCTCTATTTACTCAAAACGCCGTCCCCGAAGGGGTAATTTGAGTTTCGGAAATAAGAAAAAGTCACAGGGGGCCATATCTAGTGAATACGGTGCTTGTTCAATCACATTTGTTGAGTTCTTGGCCAAAAATTCGCGTACCAAGATCGATGTGTGCGACGGCGCGTTATCATGGTGCAGGATCCAAGAATTGTTTTTCCACACATCTGGCCGTTTCCGACGAATATTTTCACGCAAGCGTCTCATAACGCTCAAATAATATTCTTTATTCACTGTTTGTCCATCTTGAAGGAATTCCGAACGAACAACACCACGATAATCAAAGAAAACAGTGAGCATGACATTAATTTTCGAGCGATTTTTACGCGGTTTTTTAGGGTTTGGTTCATTTTCTAAGCGATATTCCGAAGATTATTGACTTGTTTGCATATCGTACTCATAAACCCATGTAACATATTTAACGCTTCGGCACAAGAAATTTCGTTACGAACGCAAAATTTAAGGCAAATTCTTTGCTCGACACTTCTTTCCATCGCAAAAATCGCAGAGCACACTCGCGATCGACTGGTGAAAATAACTGCCGTGAGCACATTAGTTGTCATATTGCGATCAAATTTAGTGTAACAACTGAACACAGTGTTGCCTACTTACACACAGAAATTTGTTTCAATACATGCACTGTGGGATTTGAAAATGAGAAATTCCGGGAACTTATTTTACACAATGTATATCCTCTTTAGGCGTATCATACTCCGTTGCACTCATACGTTTCTACTCCTTGGAGAAATCATTTGGAAAAAACAAAACACTAAAACTGGGTTACTCGGAACAGAAATATTTATTGTTAAATAAAGTTATATTGTTCATATTAGTAAATATAATAAAATTGTCTGAGTAATCAACAATACGTTTCCCTATTTCACATTATTTTAATAAGAGTTAAATAAATCTAATATTAATAATTGTATGTCATTTTAAAAATTAAGAATCGTACGCCCGATGTCCGTATGAAGAACGACATAAATACCAACTGTACATTTAAATCAACAGTCTATTTATTTAAAAAATGAGTTCCCTATTTATATCCTCCCCACTGTATATTATATTCATATTGTACAAACACATACACACACACCTCTTTATATTTATAAATCTATTGTTATCACACAGCTGTCTTTCTTAAGCGTGAGGATGGCTCAAGAACTTGATTTGCCTCAAGTTCAGTGTCATCGATTATCGTTCACCCTCTGCACTCAGTTCCAGGGGTTAGAAAAAGAAGCTGTCTGACTGGTCATTAGAAAATTCGTCATTACTTATAATTGATAAATCTTTAAACTGCATGTCTAGAATGTTATAAAATATTTTTATTGTATAGGTATATCTATTTGTATGCATAGCTTTGCATATTATGATTCTCTTTATTATAAATACATATTGATAAAAAGAAAGTATTAACTGAAACATAAACTTATTATTTCCATTTTTAAATAAAGCTCCAAAGTCTTTTTAAATAAAACATGGCGTGAGAATGAAAGTTTCACGGATTATTTGGACGATATGGTGGCATTAGCGAACCGTATTCCAATAGCAGAAAGAGAAATAACTAGTTACGCAATTGACGGAATTCCGAGTCAGCAATTACGTACGCAGGCGAGGATGCAGTGTTTCCAATCGTTAAAAGCAATGTTAGATGCATTTACAAATGTTCCTGCACCAAGGGAAACTTCGCTGCGCTGGCGGTAGGTGGAGAACTAACTATTTCTCATTTTTTAAAAACAACCGTCGTCCGGCCGATCGGAGTGAAGACGATCGCCGACTCGCGTAATAATACATAAAATAGCGCGCGAAATACGTAAAATATGAAATACATGAAATACTCTTACATATTCTTACGAATTATCGTAACGAAATTGTCTCCCCTGTATTTGATATGTATTATAAGAATGATAACAACGCACTGCAAATGTTTATATTGATTTAATAGAGAGAAAAGAGTTGTCTTTGAGCGAGAAGTTTGGATCCGTTAAAATAGATAAGTCCATTATTTTGTAATATTTGAGTTGTTTGATTATAAAGCGCCGTTACACTGGTGTCAGAAGTGGGATCTCGGAATCTCCTTCTGCGAATAATGAAAGTATGCAATGTCTTCACTCTGGCGAACCGGATTTTTCAAACGTACCAAAAGGCATAGCAGAAAGAATAGCTACGATGGCTCTCTTTTACATCGCAGATGACTAAATGCTCGAGACTGCAAACGGAGACTCTTTCTCGTGTTTTGGAGAGCACAGCTTTCCACGATTCTACTGATCAGGCGAGGTTTAACTAATTAGAATCTAGAATAGAGAATTTAGTGTCTCGATTAGATAATAGTAGTAATCCAATCACAGTGATGATTAGTGGACCCCAGAATGTATACAAAATTAGACTCACGAAATTCAATGGGGAAATTCCGTGGAAACAATTTTATGTGCAATTTTCAACAATTGCAAAAATAAGCGGCATATCGATGAAATGAAAGCAATTTCACTTATAGACTCCTTAGAGGGGGAGGACCGACAAGTCATTTCGACTGATCCATACTTTCAGCATTGGAAGAATCACAACGTTTAGATTTTTCCTCCCTCGTTTCTAGATTAGAGCTTCGATTTCGCAATAAACATTTGTTGGAATTAAAAAGATACAAATTTTACAATTATAAGCAGAATTTTTCTTAGGCGTTGCAAGAGTTGGCTGATCAGATTCATCAACTCGCAAAATCGGTTTTTTCAGAATGTACCATTGAATTTCATGAGAAACAAGCGACATTGAAATTTGTAGAGGATTTCCAGAGATCGGAATCTTAGGAAAGACGTGACACTTGCCTCTATGGAATGCACCTCACTTAGTGATGCTCTAGAAAGAGCGATAAAAATAGAAGCTATGCACAAATCGATTTACAAATCGGAAGCGGGATGTCGAATTAATTTTAATAATCATTCTTTTATTAGAAGAGATAATGACACATCGAATGTTCAGAATCCTCCTAACTTTACTCAGAATAATTCGGGAAGCAATGGGATCGTTTGTTTTAAATGCGGTAAAGGAGGGCATATTTCTTATAATTGTCGTTCTAATTATGCCGATGATTCTAGGAAACTCGAATGGATCGACTTGTGAAACCCGAGCTATGGAACGTCCTGATGTCGTCGAACCGCACAAGACGATTTAAATTTATATATTTTATTAAAAAACAATAAAGTTTTACAATATGCTGATGCAAGTTACAAACGGGTAGAGTGACGGCAGGACGAATCGTATTATGATTGGATCGTTCCTCCAAAAAGTCTTCTCTTTTATACTGGTGTTAACAGTGGGAGTAGGGATGGTTTTAGGGGAGGAAAAGCTAGAGGTGGACAGTTGGAAAGGGAAATTAGCTAGGACCGTTTTGATAGTGATCCAGCGTTAGGCGATTGTTGATAGGAGAAAAGCTCCATCCGGTTTGGAACATGGAAAGCGAATTACAATAATGGGATAGATGGAATTCGGGAGATAAAGATAAGGGCGTGGATAAATTTATTATTATACAGTGGTCCTTGGGAAATTCAGTTGGGACCGGAAAAGGGCCTCCTAGCATTGGAATGAGTGTTAACGAGGAGCTTTTCTAGGAGGATATTTACGACACTGAAAGGGCTTGGACGTGGAAGCGGTGTAGAGTGATGTGGCTACATCATCGTTTGAAGAATTCGAGAGTTTTATGGTAAGGGGGGAGCAGCCTTTCGTCTCGGAAGAGAGTGTTCTAGTCTATTCAGGAATGCCAATTGTAATTGCTAGACGTCGCACAGTGGGGTATTTGGCCCGAAAAGGCGGACAAAACTATTTTACCTTTATTTATAGCCTCAACATAATAATATGATAGGTCGTACGATTCGTCTTAATATCAACTATAACATTAAAAAATCAAAAAGATGTTTTAACTTTTATAAGATTAAATTCACGGTTATTTTTTGTAAAAAAAAATGTTTTTTCCAACATTTTTTCCTCAGATCATCGAGAAACCATGGTGGTGGTGTTATATTTGCATTGAAAAGCTGAAAAAAAATGATTTTTGCACATAAATTATATTCAAGTGACATATATGGACATTCTGCATGAACGATTTTAGGGTTTGGTTATTTCTCGCGGATGGGACGTGAATTTGCCACCAAGATCATGCGATTTGACCCCACTGGACTTTTTCTTGTGGGGTTTTTTGAAGTCGCAGATCTATGCCAATAAGTCGCAATCAGCCGATGCCCTCAAAATCAACATAACCGAAGCCATGGCTCAAATTCAGCCGAAACTATGCGGCAGAGTCATTGAAAATTGGACTCGTGCCACCGTATGAAGCCGCGGCAGACATTAGAACGCTGTTATACTCCATACATAATGGCATACCTAGGCTTTTCAAATAAAAAAATATTTCATCCACACCTCACACACAGCTTGTTTTATCATGGTGAAATAATTATTGAATTATTAGATATCTGCAAATATAAATAACTACATAAATAAGTTTGATCAAAAACTACAAACTATTTGGAATTGTATCACGTACTTGCTTAAAATGTATCCATAACACAAAAAAAATTATATAATTTCTTTAAAACATATAAAAATCCCTACTAAATGCATGATGTACTGTAACATCGTGGTAAAGGCGACATAGGCCATATAATCTTTTGAATTTCAATGAAGTTTAATGATTTACGAATGTACAAATGAGAAAACAAAATTGAGCACTTTGTTGTCCACATGTTCAACAACTTCAGACAGTAAAAAAATTTCAAATTACATAAAATATTTGAAATCGATTTTTGTCCGCCTCTTTGGGCCAAATACCACACTGTGCGTCGTCGAGAAGGTGTAATAAACTGATACAGGACATGGAACATTAAGGTGTCATCGAGAAGTCCTCTAGTGCTTGGGCAGCTCCAATAGTTTTAGTTAACCCATTCGAGACCAATTGCACACCGTGTGTGCAATGCATTTCCGAGCCAAAAAGACCGACTGCACACCGTGTGTGCAATGATCTTGAATTGCAATTATCAGTCATTATAGAAAAAACAGCCCTCGAAATAAGACTAGCTTAAAATAAAAGGTATCTTACAAATCTGTAAACATTACATTTGGTATTTGGTTCAATTTCGACCCTAAAGTAGGTGACCCAAAGCCACGATCATTAGAAATACAAGAAGTGGTATTCTTCGACAACCTCAAGAAGTCTCCTGAGCGGCGGAGCTTCTCGCTAAATACCGCCTATACGCACCGCTTCTTTTATTTAATCCACCCTGCTCAGCCTCCTGAAGGAGGCACTTGACAAAGTCGTAACATTGAAATATCTTTATTAAAATATTTTGCGCTTGGCGAATCAGATTCTGCCGAAACAGGCCTACCTCCGAAGAGACTTCTTGAGGTTGTCGCATTATACATATAAAGCCAAAAGTTATCGGTCTTTCTGGATAGTCTCCAAAAAACTGCACGGTCTCGAATGGGTTAAGAAGAAAGACGGATCAACAAGATTCTGCGTTGACTACCGTCAGCTCAACTCTGTTACCAAGAAAGATTCTTATCCTTTGCTCAGGATTGAGGATATGCTTGTGGCGGTCGCTGGTTCTAATTGATTTTCTACTTTGGATTTACAAAGTGGATATTGGCAAGTGGAAGTTGCTCCCGAAGATCGTGAGAAGACAGCGTTTATCGTTGGAGGAGGACTCTGGCAATTTAAAGTCATGCCTTTCGGTCGATGTAAGGCTCCAGCAACATATGAAAGACTTATGGATACTGTTCTGCGAGGTTTAATTTGGAAAAAGTGTCACGTGTACCTGGATGACATTATTATTTTTGCGCCGACACTCGAAGAACACTTAGAAAATCTTCGAACTGTGTTATCGCAATTACAAGGAGCGGGTCTTATGTTGAATCCTAAAAAAGTGTTCATTTTGTCAGAAATAAGTCAAGTTTCTAGGACACATAAGGTATTCTTCGACAACCTCAAGAAGTCTCCTGAGCGGCGGAGCTTCTCGCTAATGACCGCCTATTCGCACCATTTTTTTTATTTAATCCGCCCTGCTCAGCCTCCTGAAGGAGGTCCTTAACAAAGTCGTAGCATCGAAATATCTTTATTCATATGGTAGGAGGAGAGAGAATATCTATCCCCTCCACACGGGGAGATTCCCCTTACGCGACGCGCGACGAGGAAACAGTGTAATAGGATCAATGCAATAGGAATACGAGCAAATAAATATGACTGATCGACTGCAGGAATAAAACTTTTTCATATTTCATTTTTTTTCTTATTTAAACCATTGCGATTTTATTTATGAGATTTTTCCGATTGAAATGATAACGAACACGATATTCTTCGAATTATATTTGCTTATTGATACTACTCTAATCTTAAAGTAAATATATTGCTCCTAATAAAACATTAGAACCATAATGTAAATTACGTAGGAATTTTACGAGAGAAGATAAATCAATAAACTAACTGACTATTTATTAGTATATAAAAATAAACTCTGCTACATTAACTATTTTTCAAAACTATTACTATTCTCTATTTACTGAATGTTCTTAATACGCTTGTTGCTACCCTCAAAGAGCAGTAATTTCAAAAATATTATTTCTATTTATCTGAGTGCGACATAATTTTCATCATTTACATTTTTGCATGATACTATTGTAGTACGTGAGGAATGAATGTGGGTAGGTGTGTGCATGTATGAGGCATGGTAGTGTATCGAGCGTAATCGATAGAAACGACGATCGGCGTGAGGATTAACCCTTTGCGGTGGGCAGATTTTTCGGCTGGGAGTACCAGCTAGTCGGCGCAAATTTAGCTTTTGGGAGTCACTGTTCCCTAAGCGATTTAAGGTAGATATATTTAGATTTAAAAGGACACAATATATTGATGCTGATCTGTAATGTTTAATAGCGCTTAAACTACATAAAAATGGAAAGATTTAGCTTTTGTAATTTGACAACGTGTGGTATTTTTCAAAACGGAAAAGGTAGCGCACCGATGTCCTTTTTGGACTTCAGGTAATAAACACCTGGTTACCATGGCTGAGCGGCACTGGTTTTCATGTAAAATCAAAGTCTGAAACCGTTAATATCGCCAATGAATCTACCTTGAAATCCTGAACAATTGGAATGTTTATTTCTTACTAAATTTTAAAATTAAATTTATATTTTATTATATTTTTATTTGTTTATAAATTTATTTCTATTTACTTAGCATATATTTCTCGATGGTAAAATAACGCGTGAGACGTCTGAAATGGCTAGCTAGCTTTGTGTTAATCTCAATTTTTCTGGATTGATCTTTCGAGACGTGATCATGCCGCCACAGCGGCGACACCGACTTCTACGACAGATTACAAATGCCGCCACAGTGGCGGCACCGACCGCAAAGGGTTAACGGCACATGGAGACAATGCATCAATTGTCATTATTACTCCATGTTCACGAATTGTGTACAGTAGAATCCCTCTAATGTTGACAACTCGGGCCAGGATCATTCGCTAATGTTGACACTCCCTTCTATCCCCACTTTTCATGACTTATTTTCCCCTATGCGCATAAGCATGCGCAGCATTGAAACTTGAGCGAAGGATCATGTAAACATCTATAACCTACATGACGCGCCACGAAACTAAAATTCTATTGGGCAATAAGAAGTCCAAGTGGGGGAAAATACAAGTAACAGTAACGGGAGTATCCTGTCAACATTAGCGAGAGAGCAACCTTAGAGGGAGCAACATTAGAGGGATTCTACTGTATTGAGGGTTCGCGATAGAAAAAGCTTTTAACCCTTTCGCTTCGAGCGCCGCTTATAAGCGGCGCACAGTGGTCGATTTCGCCGAAATCCTGGCCAAAACCCCAAAATTTTTTTTTAGAATTTTCTAAATTTAGCAATTGCGTTTGATTTGTAACACATCAGAGCATTGTTTTCCATTAATAAAAATTTTTATTGAACAATACTCTTAGAGATATGCAATGTCAAAGTTGGCACTTAAATAATGTAACGTTTTCACGTCGAAATTGAGAATACGTTTTCAATGTGAAATTAAAGTTTGATCCACTTTTTCAGTATTGGTAGCTATTTATCATACTTTTAATTTATAAATATCTTGGTTTCATTTTTTTATTTAATATTTTACAACTCTGTTGGTACTGAACGTAAAACCTATACATTTTTTTCCTTTTGCTAATGAAATAGTTGTGAATGCTGCAAATTGCTGCCGTGATTTTTTTTTTAAATTAAACTTTGAAGCTTCCCGAAGAAGACCTCGTTGAGTTTTCTTGCGACTTTTTGCGATTCTTCGAGTAATTGTTATTTGTTTGTCGCGCGCGCCATGCTCGGGGAAGTGCATTTATGCATAGAGCCGGGCTTTCGTGCTTTACCTAATGAATACTGCTAATCCTTCTCTAAGATCAACCTGGCAATTAACGAAATAATATGTTTATTTCATGGGGTTAAAAATCGGAATGAGTTTAAACAAGCTGGTGGTCTATTGTTTCGAGGCAACAATAGATAGCCGCGGCTACCTCGACCGCTTACCGTCATAAACCGAAAGATCTTTGACGATTCTAATGAGAATCTGGCTAGTTGCAGGTATGAGGGAAATATTTGTTCCTTACAATGTTTCATCTTTCTCCTTCGACCGAAATTTTTATTAAGCAAAGGGAAATTCGGAGATGGAACAGCAATGACATGCTTGTATTAGGATACAGGGACTGCTGCAATAAATATCATTAAAACTGCAGAAGTCCGTGGAATAACATAATATATTTTTTTTTAAATTAAACTTTGAAGCTTCCCGAAGAAGACCTCGTTGAGTTTTCTTGCGACTTTTCGCGATTCTTCGAGTTATTGTTATTTGTTTGTCGCGCGCGCCATGCCCGGGGAAGTGCATTTATGACATAGAGCCGGGCTCTCGTGCTTTACCTAATGAATACTGTGTCTACCATTTTGTTTTTGGAAATTCTGAGTTCGGATTTTTAATCAGCAACCGGAAAAACATAAGACTACTGATTTTCGTGCCGATCCGACAATTTTTCGATACTCGCACCCGCCATATTAGAGCCGCCATTTTGTTTTTGGAAATTCTGAGTTCGGATTCTTAATCAGCGACCAGAAAAACATAAGACTACTGATTTTCGTGCCGATCCGACAATTTTTCGATACTCGCACCCACCATATTAAAGCCGCCATTTTGTTTTTGGAAATTCTGAGTTTGGATTCTTAATCAGCGATTGGAAAAACATAAGACTACTGATTTTCGTGCCGATCCGACAATTTTTCGATACTCGCACCCGCCATATTAGAGCCGCCATTTTGTTTTTGGAAATTCTGAGTTCGGATTCTTAATCAGCGACCAAAATAATACTAATATACCAATTTTCAGCTAAATTGAAAAACTCCTTATAGTTTTGGCCAGGATTTCGGCGAAATCGACCACTGTGCGGCGCCCACAAGATGGCCTATGGGTACGAGCGCCGCTTATAGGCGGCATCCACAAGATGACCTGTGGGTACGAGCGCCGCTTATAAGCGGCGACCACGCGACGTCGTCACCCCATATGTCCGGCATCCAAATGATGAATTTACAAGTGCCATCAGTAATTTTTTAAGCCTTTTCATATTAAAAATGTAAATTATACTCATTATATTGGAGCAAAGATTGTTTTATTCAGCACAATTATTATTTAAGACTTAGGAAAACGTATACATATACAGTAACCACGCGCACTGCACGTATTTCTGCAGTACTCGCGCGTATTCGTTCAGTGACAGTACTTCGACGGACTGGACTGCCGAAGCGAAAGGGTTAAGGTGTGCGCTGGAGAAGCGTTTCCGAAATGGACCACCCACCGGGACCACAAGCTTGGATTCTTATTAAATAAAATACTAAATAAAAATCATATGCCAAATGAAGAGGAACCGTGGAAAAATTATTCGTAGCGAGGCCCGAAATATGATACGGAATATCATAAAAAAGTGTGATGAAGAAGGTCGCAACAAATAATTGCAACATCTGTTACAACAAGCAACTGTGCGTACTGCTGATTACGCTGGAGTATCGACAAAAACGATAAGCAGAATTAGGAAGGAAGATGCTACGTCGGATCTGAATGTGCCGTTGCCAACACGTGGAAAAAAGCGGTCGAAGAACAACGAGAGAAGATTCACATATTCAGAAGAAGATCAACAAATAATATGAGCTGCCATCAATGACTTTTACATCGTGAAAAAAATAGTGCCGTTTCTTACGTTGTTGTTAGGGGAAATCCGCGAAAGAATGAATTTCCCATGGTCGAAAGAAACATTAAGGAAAGGTTTGAAGCAGATGGGCTACAAATGGAGAAAATGTAATTCAGTGCGGAAGGTATTAATCGAGAAGCCCCACATATCGTGGCATGGCGTTCACGATATTTAAAATCCATTCGGTTGTATCGAAGACAAAACCGGAACATTGTATATATTGACGAAACCTGGCTCAACAATACCTTAACTTTTAACAAGTGCTGGCAGAACGATGATACTCGAGGAGTTTTAAAAAAATCGAGTGCCGGTTCCCAAGTTGTGGTAGTGCATGCGGGAGGAAAGAATGGATTTGTAGGAGGTGCTAGTTTGGTATTCAATTCCCAAACGACGACAGGTGATTACCATGAGTAGATGAACTCATTGTCAGATAAATTTGAAAAGTGGTTAAGGGAAAGATTGATAGCAAATATTCCTCCCAACTCCTTCATTATTATGGACAATGCTACATATCATAGCGTCCAGCTGAATAAGCCGCCAACAAAATACTAAAAAAAACAGACATGTTGGAATGGCTGAATAATAACAACGTGCCTCATGAAGAAGAGATGAGAAAATACGAATTATACGAAATAATTCAACGGAACAGAAGCGGTGAAAAAAATATAGAGCCGCTGCAGTGTTGAAATTGCACGGTCATAGTGTTTTGCGTTTGCCGCCGCCGCACATGTGTGAATTAAATCCCATAGAATTGGCTTGGGCGGAAACCAAATAAAAAAATACGCCGAAGGAACATTTGATCGTCAAGCAAAGCGTCAAGCATTTTGTTATATTTATATTCTGTGTTCTATATTTTTTTAAAATAAATGTAATAGAATATAATTTACTGAATTGTAATATCAACAATGAGGACAATAACAATGATGATTGATAGTAAATGCCATTAATAATTAACAAATAAATGGTATTTCAATTAAAAATCCATCTTCTCCTATTGAAAACAAGTGCATAAGTCATTTCGCGTATTGATAATAATATAAAAACATTATATGTAAATAATAAAAAGAAATAAATAATAAAAACCGTAGATTATATGTACGCCGTGTATTTAAATGATGCGCATGCCCGCGCATTACTGTAATATAAAGTCGAGCAGTTCGTAAAATGCGATATCGATAAATTCGATCGCTTAGGTAACTGTAATACCAACAAATTCGCGTGGGAACTGAAAAATAATTGTTAGCACGCTCTTTTTCATCTTTTGAGATCGAATATCTCAAAAACTAAGTAACAAATAAAAAAAAGTGAGGTGACAGAAAGTTTTATTAGATGGTAAGGAACAAAAAATGTCGTATCAATCATAGTCGATTTCTGCATAGTTAAAAAGTTATAAACGAAAAGGTGCGGGATCGAGCAGGCAAAAATTGATTATAACAAAAGAACACAATGACGCGTACACTTTTTTTGCCTGCGAATGGTTTTTTTAGAATCCTCGTGCAATTTTACACAAAAATAACCTTGTTCTAAAAGTGGAGGTTCGATTTTCTAATACCCCTATTTTTAACTGCACCTTTACTGGACTAGAATGTTTATATGAATGTAACACCGAGTGCGTTCGTCGCCGCTGCGACGACTGACTCGCGTTGGCTTGTCGTCCGAACGACGAGCAGCATTTTTTTATAAATATTCAGTTAGTTGTTTAGAGAGATTAGAAGCGAACAGACAAATAATTTTAAGACAGATATTTAATTTACGTATTAAAAGTTATGATTTGTGTTTGAAGTGTTATTTTATGTGACTAAGTGTTGTTTTACTAGTTTATGTCATTAATTTATAAAATAATTTATAAAAGTAATAGTTTTTCCTCTCTTACACATTGGATTCATTGAATTTGGACATTGAAGATAATATTCCGACAGCAGTTCCAAAAGTTCCTCCGAATCTTCAGAAGGTAAAGAGATATAAAACATTCTTTTAAAAATTGTATTTATCTAAATTTTACCCTCGTGAAGTCGTGTATTAAATAGATTACTTTTTGCAGATTAATCTGAAACGACCCAAGGGAGGCAGTATTTTCCTACATACTCGAAAGTACTATCTCCTAAAGTTAACAAGGTGAAGAAATGCAACACACCCTTTTAAAAATTGTATATATTTAAATTTTACCCTAATGAAGTTGTATATTAATTATATCACTTTTTTGTAGACCAACCTAGTGGAGCGGGTCCAGTTATTTCTGCCATTGCAGGTTGGATTAATTCCAAAGATCCGCTTTGCATGACGAAATGTTCCTTCGGCATATTTTTCTTCTTCTTTCCGCCCAACCCGATTCTATCGGATTTATAAGGATGATTTGTTGGTATATTAAGAGCGATGAGAATCCTTTGAAAAAATTATATATTATTCTTATAAGTCTTCTGAAACGCCACAAAAAATTAGAAATGTTTTCACAAGCCCGTTCAAAAGTTATAACATTTTTTAATTACAACAAATTTACACGTACTTAAATGGAAAACATGTTATCAGGACAAGTTAAAGTAATAAAATCATTGAAAATATGATTGGAAAAATCCACAAAATTGTAAACTAGTAGATTAAATACCTACTAAGCACATAAGCAATTAACATTTAGTGGTTTCAATATTATTTATAGAGAAAAATAATAAAAATGAGTGATATTTATGGTATAATTGAATGCAGAGCGTAATTCACAGTGAAAACGTGGCAACCTCGCAAACAGCTGGAGGAAATAAAATTAAACTCGACTATAGCAAATTAAAAGTATGCTATAGGTTATTTTACCGCGTGAATACAAATGTTACTAAAATGCATCGAAAAGTTGGAGCGATCAAAATTGAATCGTGTCATATAATTTATTGATAACAATGTGATAACTTAGTGATATAAAAGTATAAGTTTTTTTTTATTAAAATTAACAATTACTAAAATATACTTTAATAAAAAACACAATACGGTAACAGTAAGCAATAATAAAATATTCTTATTTTTATTTAAAAATTATTTAAAATATACTTTAAACATGCTGTTGAATAAGTAGGTTTATTTAAACCAATCACTAATTTTTTTAATTGTTGCTTTTTGCGATGGTTGCAATTCTTTGGCGTTAATTTTTTCAATAAGAAATTTTCCAAGGCTTCTATCATCCATAGGATCATGTTGGCTTTTTAAAATATCCATAGTGATTCCAGCTCTTACCAATTTTTGTCGGATTGACAAACTTACAGCACTTTGCAAGGGTGATAAGCTATTAACATTTTTTCTAGTGGCTGCAATTAATTCCCAAAGTTTAATTTGTTCTACAAATGAAGTCGCTGAATTCAATAAGGCAGAGTTATTTATTTTTAATTTATTTAAAATACTATAAAGGATTGCACAATCATTAATTGCGTTATGTGCTCCAGCTTTATTAATATCTTAGGAGTCAGCTAATCCGCTAATTGTGCATGAACCTTTTTCTTTTCTGCCAGTAACTTTTCTAATTATTTTAAGAGTATCAGTGAATCCATGTATAACTTCCGAAAAGTCGTTTATTAATTTGTTTTTCGTGATAGCTCTAAATAATCGAGGTCCATCAAATGATAGGTTGTGTGTAGCGATGCAACATTTCGTACCTAAAGACTTCAGCCATTCGTACAGTCTTGATAAGGCCAACCTAAGAGAGACTGATAACACCTTCGTTCCGTAATAATAGAGTTCCCCGGAACAATTTATTAATCCATGTGCTTCACTTGCCTTTGAAGAAATTTGTTGGACCGGATTAATACACGTAGCAAATTTTTTTTTTCCCACATTGGGGAGCAATTTGAAGAATATCACAATCAGCTTCAAAACCTGAGGTTTCCAAATCTAGAAGTACAATGAGATATTCACAGGTGTCTTCCCCTAAATTAGAATCATTCTGATCAGTTTCTTTTACAGGTACCGCAGCTTGAGCTAACAAAGAACAATTACTCTGATATGTAACACCTTCTTGATTTTCTTTTCGATGACGTAACAGATTACGAAACTTTTTAGTTGCATACGACGTTCTTTGTATGCATGAGTTTTTATTAATGCACGTCTTCTTAATAAATTTTGTTGTTTTATTGATATCTGTCGGGTAAGGTGCTTATTTGGTGCTAAGCTTAATTTTTGTGCTATCTTTTGAGTGTATCCATCCCCTATATTTTTTTGTCCAACAGCGCATGCAAAACGATAATCCGCAGACGCAGTCCTAATATAACACCTTGATTTAGGAGCTTTGCTAGCCATCATTGCATTGAGACTTTCATTTGCATTACTGGATGCACCATTTGAAAATTTCTGTGCATTAGCTGCAAGTTTTTCAACAACTTTCTTCAATTCTTGAAATAATATTGGATCTTGGAAACGTCCTGGAACAACTTTGTGCACATAGTTTTCCTTATCTTCATTGTAGCCACACCGCGAGCCACATTTAGAATGGTCATTGAAAGTATGATACGGTATACTAAGAATTGCACTGGCTAAACCTGAACTATTGCCGTTATTCTGCGCTAGAGCATAAGTAAAACATCTATGGAGATATATTATACGATCTTTAGTTAATTCCTTATGATTTTTTTGAATGCTGTATATTTTTTTTTCATTCCTCCTGACGTATGATTCACATCGGATTGTTTAATTATAGGATGATTAGCTGCGGCTCTGCATGCTGCTATTGTCGAGCTATCATCGTCGCCTACCAGCAGTCCAACTTCAATATTTTGAGCTTTAAGTATATCACTATCGACAACTAATTTTTTAGCAACATGAGGTTTCATAGCTTTCGCAGATACGTAAAAATTTTTTCTACAATTTTCATGATCCAATGGTGGACCGCCTCTATCACATGTTGCACATATCCTATTACATGTAGAAAAATCTAATACCGAGCCCGTTAAACTTCCAATGATAGCTCCAAATCCATTTTTACTATCATATTGACGTCCAGTTGCTCGTGTACTCCAGCCCATATCGTATGATACAATAATTCTGACGACATCATCCCATGATGCGTAGGAATCATTGTGCTGTACAGCACACTCTCCAATTCGCGACAATTCATTAATATTATTAGATGTTCTTGATTCGGCTACAGGTGTCTCTTCATTGGAAGATCTCTGATGAATAATAAAATTCGATTGGAATTCTTCCGGCCTAAATAAAATTTAAAGTACTTAGCGAATATTAAATTGAATAATATTAAAAATTCGAGTCTGTATTGAAAACACATTTATTTAATGTTTACTTAATCACAATTTCTATGATTTTTAATATTGAACTGGATAAAGGATAGAAATGGAAAGGAGTATACATTTTATATATGAATTTAAATCTAAGAAATAAAAAATATTTACAATTCAGTGAAATAATTTTTTACAAATATTTGTGAAATTTAAATATTGTAGCAACTCGCATAAAGCGGTGGATGGATAGGTACGGGCAAGGGAGGGGGGTGTGAGTCGATCGTACGCAACCTACCCCACTACCGGAAATCAACCAATTAGGAGCAAGGCCCCTCGCCTAAAAAGGGCCTCTGTTAACCAAAAGTCGAGTTGAAAGCGGGTGATCAAGTACTTCGGACTAGGCAGTTGGCGGAACCACTGATTTCCAGTCAAAGCCTTGACCTCCACCACTGGAGACACTCCGAAGTCTCGGTGGACGGACGCAGGCCCTCAATTCCAGTCAAGCGACGGATGTGGGTTCTTGGATGATCCAGAACCACCGATCCTAGCTGACATGCGGAGGGTTGTTGTCTTTGCCTATATCAGGAGCCCGGACAACGCGAGGCGAACGTCGCGGAGAACGCGCATTACAATATTAATTTTTAATTTCTTCGTAATAAATAAAATTTAAAAAATAGTACACGTCTTATAAAAATCAAATATGTACAAATTGTAAAAGTTATTATAACTTGCTTTCGAATTTCTACCCATTATCAACTTATCATGATTGAAATTAAAATTGAGAAATTGGACGTTGTAAATTGTGTAAAATAAGTTCCCGGAATTTCTCACTTTCAAATCCCACAGTGCATGTATTGAAACAAATTTCTGTGTGTAAGTAGGGAACACTGTGTTCAGTTGTAAAACTAAATTTGATCGCAATATGACAACTAATGTGCTCACGGCAGTTATTTACACCAGTCGAACGCGAGTGTGCTCTGCGATTTTTGCGATGGAAAGAAGTGTCGAGCAAAGAATTTGACTTAAATTTTGCGTTCGTAACGAAATTTCTTGTGCCGAAGCGTTAAAAATGTTACATGGGTTTATGAGTACGATATGCAAACAAGTCAACAATCTTCGGAATATCGCTTAGAAAATGAACCAAATCCTAAAAAACCGCATAAAAGTCGCTCGAAAATTAAGGTCATGCTCACTGTTTTTTTTTATTATCGTGGTGTTGTTCATTCGAATTTCCTGCAAGATGGACAAGCAGTAAATCTATACTAATATTATAAAGCTGAAGAGTTTGTTTGGTTGAACGCGCTAATCTCAGGAACTACTGGTCCAAATTGAAAAATTCTTTTTGTGTTGAATTGTCTATTTCTCGAGGAAGGCTATAGGCTATATAACATCACGCTACGACCAATAGGAGCGGAGCATCAATGAAAAATGTGGCAAAAACGGGAAAAAATATTCCTTTTGAGAGCTTCCGTTGCGTACGCTGCGTAAACGGTTAAAGTTACGCAAAAATGTTGTATGTCGGAATTGTTCCTCTTGAAAAGTTCTAAAAAAAAGTCCGGGACAGCATATGTCTATCTTTTCAGGTTAACTCACTATAACCATTTTTATGGTAATCAAATTTGTTCTAAAATGATGCATTATTTGCGAAGGTGTTTTTATAAACATGAAATTAATCCTTATCCGAATAAATACGTTATTCATCATAAGTATTTAATTTTGAACAAAATTACCCTTGACATCATTTGATTTCAACGAATATCTTAGGAGATATCATCGTTTTAAGATAATCAAGTACCACGCGCACATTCATGATGTACAAGGCAGGCGATCATGAGTAGTGCGCATGCGTTGGCCGGCTGCTGCCGGTAGCTCTGCGAGGTACCACGCCGCGCGCGGCTATTTATTGAGGAAGGTTATAGACTTTATAACAAACACGCTACGCCACACTAATCATAAACGCGGGTGAAACCGCGGGCTCAGCTAGTCTATTAGATTTTCGACTTTTGAACTTCATAAGGAAGCACATATTTCTTTACTAAATTCATTCATTCCTAAAATGCTTAAGACTTATAATGTGTCTACTCATTCAAATCCTTTGGTCCGTGTCACTGGGAATTCCACTCAGGATTTGTTACCATATAACCCCAAAGTGTCAGTTCCGCTCAAGCTCTGAGCTCGTAGGTCTGGCTACACTGTTTTCAGTAAATCATGTGAACGTGAAGACAATTCATTTACGGATTCGTTATCCTTTCCCCCTATCTCTTTTCCCTTTTAACCAGTTTCGGAGGTTTTTTGCAAATTTTCCACAATAAAACTCAATTTATTGAAACCATACGTTACCTCTATTGGTAACTCGACTTTTAATTCCATCGGAAGGTATGTGGGCTTCTGTTCACGGGAACGTCCTCCCAGGGAGCGTGCACTCTCCTAAGAGAACACCCACTTTTATGGTTTGAAGTGCATCTCGCCCCCTACTCAAATTATTAAAATAAAAAAAAAAGAGACAGGAGCTTCTGCGCCAAGAGAGCGGACGAGGTAATACCATCGGCCGCTCTCGGTTGGCAGTTAGGGCCTCTCTGGCAGGAGAGTACGGCGAATAACTGGACGCCTGCTTAGAGGGGGAAAAGGGAGAGTACGGGAGTGTTCCTGGGTCCTCGTGTAAAGCGAGAGAGTACAGAGCATTTCCTGGACGCACGGAAAAATTAAATTGATAAAAATATTAATAAATTAAAAAAAAAAATTTAATGAAAAAAAATTTTTAAACATTTCAAAAATTTAATACAAAAAGGCATTAAAATTTGGAAATTTAAGCAAGCTCCGCGTCGCCTGCCATTTCACCGTCGGGCACAGATCGCTGACCTAATAACTAGGATGGAGCAGCAAGGGGTAATCGAGGAATCCCACAGCTCCTGGTCATCCCCTATCGTATTGTTAAAGAAGAAAGACGGCAGCACACGTCTTTATGTTGATTGCCGTCGTCTTAATGAAATTACGAAGAAGGACTCCTATCTCCTACCCAGGATAGAAAACACACTAGATGCGTTGGTCGGGTGTTCCTGGTTATCTACGGTGGATCTGCAGAGCGGCTACTGGCAGATTTCCGTAGACGAAAACGATAGGGAAAAGGCGGCTTTTTCAGTTGGAAATGGGCTGTGGCAATTTAAGGTTATGCTCTTCGGATTATGCAACGCTCCTACCACTTTCGAAAGGTTAATGGAGGAAGTGTTGGTAGACTTAATCTGGAAAATCTGTTTGGTTTACCTGGATAACGTTATCATCTACGCAAAGACTTTTGAGGAGGAATTACAAAACTTAGAGACAGTTTTCTGTCGTTTGCGCCGTGCTGGTGTGCTAATGAATCCGAAGAAGTGTGATTTCTTCCGGCGGGAAGTGAAATACTTGGGTCACGTGGTTTCCGAACAAGGGATAAATACAGATCCCGAGAAGATCTCCGCGGTTCAGAATTGGCCCGTTCCGGGGAAGAAAACCCATCTCCGAAGCCTTCTGGGACTTTGCACATACTACAGAAAGATTGTGAGAAATTTCTCCGCTATTGCGAAACCACTCCATCGCTTAATCGAAGAGAAGCAGAATTTTTTTTGTTCGCAGGACTGCCAAGAAGCATTCGCTCATTTAAAGAAGCAGTTAGCTGTAGCACCAGTCCTTGCATATCCTTTGCCAGATACCGACTTTATCCTGGACACCGAAGCCTCGAACTTTGCGTTAGCAGCAGTTCTCTTGCGAATTCAGGATGGAAGAGAAAAGGTCATTGCTTACTTCTCTAAAACCATTCGGAAGAGTGAGAAAAATTGTTGCGTGACCAGAAAGGAATTACTGGCTATAGTAAAGTCTATCGAGCACTTTCATCACTAGTTATATGGGCGAAAGTTCTTGATTAGGACTGATCATGCTGCTATGCGGTGGCTTCTCTTCTTCAAGAATCCAGAAGGACAAACAGCCTGTTGGATCGCGCGTCTCCAACAATATGACTTCGAAATAAAACATCGAGCAGAGAAAATGCACGCAAACGCCGACGGACTTTCAAGAAGACCGTGCGAATCCCACTGCAAGCGATGCTCCCGCCTAGAAGAAAAGGAAAAAGCGTCGGATATGAAAGATTGGAGGGAAGCGCAGGAAGAGGACGAGGAAATTGGCTTCCCTTTACGTAAGAAGATCGAAAAAATGAAGCCTACCTGGGAAGAGATCTCCGCGTACCCACCTGTAACGAAGTACTTGTGGAAGGTATGGGATTCCCTGGATGTGGAGAACGGAATGCTTTTCCGAAGATGGGAATCCGCGAGCGGAGAAGGTGCATCTCATCTCCTACTGGTCCCCAAAAGTAAGGTGGAAAAAGCGCTACGTGGATGTCACGAGGCTCCAACAGGAGGACATTTCGGTATGCGCAAGACTCTTCCGAAAGTACGGCCGAGGTTCTTCTGGCCCAAACACCGAATGGACGTCAAAGAGTGGTGTCGCCGCTGTTACGCTTGTACGACGAGGTAGGGTCCGAACGAGAAGGGGAGAGGAACCTTCAGGATTTATAATGTCGGGGCCCCTTTTGAGAGGGTGGCGCTCGACATTGTTGGACCTTTGCCGAAAACAACAAGCGGTAACAAATAAGCGGTAGTCGTGGTTGATTACTTTTCCAAATGGCCGGAGGTGATCCCATTGCCAGACCAGCGCGCGACGACCATCGCAGCAGCTCTTCAACGTGAGGTGGTTAGCCGACATGGAGTACCTCTAGAGCTCCATTCCGATCAGGGTCGCAGTTTTGAGTCGACTGTCTTCAAGAAGCTCATGGAGTTGCTTGGAAGGACGACGCCACTTCACCCTCAGTCGGACGGACTCGTAGAGAATTTGATAAGGACTCTGCTGCAATATTTGTCTCTCTATGTTGCGGACAACCAGAAGGATTGGGACCAGTGGATCCCACTATTTCTCTTAGCGAACCGATCTTGTCGGTACGAGACGACGCAGCATACACCGGCTACTTTACTGATGAGGCACGAGCATCGGCTTCCTCTGGACCTTCTAAGTGGATCGACTCCGGGTACTTCGGATGAGAAGACCTTTGTCGGGGTGACGAAGAGAAGATTAGCAGAGGTACAGTTCGACAACTGAAAGGTGGCTAGTGAATGGCTCAGCCTCTTTTTTCAACCACCTACTTTAATAATTTGGACTTTGGAATTTCCAAAACTAGTCTTCTAAAATAGACGATTATTCGGAGTGTTTAACTTCAGAGATTGGGTTTGAGAATTCCATAAAGAAAATGGCAAGAATAGGCGTTTGAAAATGAGAAGTTCCACCGCTCGCTGGCCATCTTTTAGTTGTCGCACTGTACACCAGTCTGTACGCCGACAGATGCGTCTCTGCAGTGATATGAAGAGCTGGTATTCTTCGACAACCTCAAGAAGTCTCCTGAGCGGCGGAGCTTCTCACTAAAGACCGCCTATTCGCACAGTTTTTTTTTATTTCATCCACCCTGCTCAGCCTTCTGAAGGAGGCATTTGACAAAGTCGTAACATTGAAATATCTTTATTAAAATATTTTGACGCGTAGCGAATCAGATCCTGCCGAAACAGGCCTACCTCCGAGGAGACTTCTTGAGGTTGTCGCATTATACGTACGACTCCCATTCACAGCCAATTTCCTTCGTACCCGGGGAAAAAGTCTGGTTATATTACCCCAAACGGACGAAGGGAAAATGCCGGAAGTTGCGATTCAATTGGGAGGACCCATATGTAATCACTGAACGGTTGAACGAGGTGATATACCGAATTGCTCGTTCACCGAAGGCAAAGCCAAAAGTGATACATGTGAATCGGCTTGCCCGGTTCGGTAACACATACATACCTTTGGAGGAAGTAGGATTGCAAAGTGGAGTCACAGAAGAGCCACATGCGGGATTCTGCAAGGATGCAATAAGAAGAGATGCAGAAAGAAAATGAGCTAAAGGAGAGCGGAAGAAAACGAACCTAGATGAACGAATTTCGAATATGATGCCATCGACCTGCCAACGCCGCACTCAAGATTTTTTGGATGGTTTTCCCTTGAGTCGGAGGACGAATGTCGAGGCGTTTTCGTCTGATTGAATCCAGAGACGATTTTAACACTATTCCTACCGACACTTCGCATATACCTATTCCTACCGCGACCAGTCGTTAGCAAAACTTATACTTTTTAAAATGAAGATAACAGCCAATTTGACAATATAGAAATATAGTTTCTTTTATTCAGTAGTATATAATGTACATATTATTAGTTTTCACCGGATATTTTGCAAATAGGGATCTCGATTAAACATTTTCCACATACGTAGTTTTTACATTTTAGATAGATTTTGTTAGTCTTATTATCTTTGCAATGTCTTATCTGATATGTTTTCAGTTTACGGAAACCTGTGATTGTATTTGTGACGGGTGTTGGTTGATTTTTTTTGCCTAGCTGTAGCACTTTTTTGATATTCGATGGAAAGTTCTTCTGCTGATTGAAGTAAAACTTTGTGTCTCGAAATATATTCTCCCGTGATTTCTTTATATAAAACCCGTGCATTTTATTCAACTGATAAAATAAAAACCAAAATATAAAAATGTAAATCAAAATGGATAAAAAAATGAAGAAAAGATCAAATATAAAACTTACTACGAAGTATTGTTGATTTTGTTCACTTTTTTTAAAAAGACACTTGTAACAAGTAATACAATATAAAATAACAGTTGAAACAGTAATAGAATAAAAATACAAAGTAATAAAAGACTGCTAAATATGGTCCTTGTAACTTTCACATTATGTTATTCTCTGTTCGGGTCACAAAAGTTTACTGATTTAAATTCGAGAGAAGACGTCTAAGCATCCTCTTTTATTAATTTTATTCATTTCACTATTATCTAGCTATTTTATTTATTTCACAGTCATAATAAGACCGTATAAGAATATCTACATTGACTAGTTTAGGAGAGATTATACTGAAACCGCAAGAATCAATCCAGAGTGAATATAAAGTATGGCTTGACAAGACTAAAAATGCTCCTTATGTTCTTTTAACCCTTTGCGTGCGGACGATTTTCTACCGATGCGCTCCGGAGAGACTGAATACTTTTCCGTCTAGTACGGAGTATAGTATAGTACAATACAGAGTATAGTACATAGTACCACAGACACAATAGCCTCCGCCGGGCGCGTATTTGTGTCCATAGTCTCCATCGATGGCTTCCACAGGACGCATATATGCGCCCATTGCACTCAAAGGGTTAACACACGAAAGAAGAATACAATTTACTAGTATTGATGAGTATATTACCGGGATTTCGGAGGATATGGACTGGGAGTTGTCCCAAGCCAGAACACTTCCCTAGTAGCACAATATATTGAATACATATGTATATAATATTAAAAAGACATTGAATCTCTTTTTAATATTTAAATATGTGTTGAATGTTTATTTTAGATTTTGAAAAAAATATTTCTTTTTAAATGTTTATAAAATATTTATTTTAGGTCTAGAAAGAAATATTTTGTTCCAAATATCCAATTATTCCACATTACGGAGAAATATATTTTATAAGATATGAAATGTATGTTAATTTACTATAACTAATTTAATATAATCTTACGTTAATTTTATTTGAAATGAAAAGACATTTTACGAGTTGCACCGACGTGTCGTCTGAATATTGCACTATATTTAGACAAAAACCAAGCGTAGCGATGCATAGTTACCGAAAATATTGAACACAGATTTCATCAATATTTTCTGAGTAACCACAGAGACCGTGCAGATATGTACAGGGTGTAAAAAAATTAATGGTCATGGCTTTAAGGGATTGTTCTACACCTCTGGATCGATGGAGATTTACAAAAAAACGGCCGCAAAATTCGGGAAAGGGTAGCAAATTTTTTTTATTTGCTCATCGTATTCGTCTTGTTACGCAGGTAAAATGTCTGAGAGGAACCATGGGTCAGAAACGAACCGTTCTCTCACAAATTAACTTTTAATTCGGCCTTCCGATCAAAATTTCGCCCATATGGCAGCCTTCGAGTCACCGACCTTTCGAAAGGAAACACATGAAATACCCCTGCTAGCTCCAATGGTTGAAGCAGAGGCAACATAAACGAAGATAGAAAATGACTAGAAAAATGTCATTGACCTGCGTTCGGTGTTGGGTTCGCTCAAGGGCCCACCCGGGGAGAAGAGCATAAACACATGCACTTCTCTTCTGGTACGGTGGCACAGTGCCCCATTTTCTAACTTCGTTTACGTCGCCTCTGCTTTAACTAATGGCGAAATTTTTATCAGAAGACCCAATTAAAAGTTAATTTGTGAGAGAACGGTTCGTTTCTGACCTATGGTTCCTCTCAGACATTTTACCTACGTAACAAGACGAATACGATGAGCCAATAAAAAAAATTTGCTACCCTTTCCCGAATTTTGCGGCCGTTTTTTTCGCAAATCTCCATCGATCCAGAGGTGTAGAACAACCCCTTAAAGCCATGACCATTAATTTTTTTACACCCTGTACGTATCCATCTCGAAGACGGAGCAATTCGAGCATTTATAGACACGTATCTCGAGCGAACATTTTGCGTCAGTGTTCTGTGATAGCGCGTATCGCATTAATTATTCTTCTGGACGTGCTTTACATATACACGTGACAACTCAAAAGTAAGTAATTGTAGGATCGTGAAAAAGAGAGTCGCTCGGTCACCCATCCTTCCGGCGCACAGTGGGGTATTTGGCTCGAAAAGGCGGAAAAAAGTCGGTTTCAAAAATTTTACATAATTTGAAATTTTTTTACTGTCCGAAGTTGTTGAATATGTGGGCAACAATGTGCTCAATTTTTTTTACTCATTTGTACATTCATAAACCTGAAAACTTAATCGAAATTAAAAAGATTTTATGGACTACGTCGTCTTTACCACGATGTTACAAATACATCATGCATTTAGTAAGGATTTTTATATGTTTATAAGAAATTATGTAATTTCTTCTGTTATGGATACATTCTAAGCAAGTACGTGATACAATTCCAAACAGTTTTTACTTTTTGATCAACGTTATTTATGTATTTATTAATATTTGCAGATATCTAATAACTCAGTAATTATTTTACCATGATAAAGTTTCATTAACGATTTTGTTATAGTTCTGCGTGAGTCTCCATGCTCTTTTTAGTCTCATTACGTTCGTTAAAGATTAGTGATTATAAGCCAACAAAGTTTGATTCCGAATATGTCCGAATTGGAATTTTATAACTAATTTAGTACTAAGCGTTTACCGGCCTTACGCGTACGCCTCTGCGTTCGGGTGCGTTGGGCCTGCGTGTCGTTTTACAGACTTTTCTACGAAACTGTTTACATTGCAGTATCTCAATTGTTTTTTGTTCGTTTTTTGTTTTGTTGAATGCTTTTATTTCCTTTTGCAGTCAGTTGAAATACTTCTAGTAGAGAGATCAGAGCGATTTATTTAGAGCTTTTTCACTCTTATATATAATATTATATTCAAGTTCATATTCAATATGGGTTTTGTTTTACGTTTTTTATCATACATATAATATTTGTTCTGAGTGTAGTAAAGTGTTTTAGAGTATATTTAGTTTAGTGCATATTCAATTAATGTTTCTTTCTTTGATATAATGTATTATGTTATGTGCGTTTAATTTCTTAAGTTTATGTACTGTGATTTTTACATTCATATGAAATTTCACTTCTCTGATTCTTGGTAAGTACCATTTAAAATATTTGTTCTACCGCTCGAATGTTTTCTACTTCTACGATTTAATAAAAAAAAATACGTATATAGGTATATATATATATATATATTCAAAATGTCTGGAAATCCTGTAATGCAAACTGCGGACTCATTGGGAATTAAGTTACGCACAAGAATGCAATTATTTGCCATAATGCAAGAAAAAGAAAACGAAAACATTAATTCAAAATTAGATTATCTCGAAAGTTACTTACTTCATCAAAGCAATTATTCGGATGAAGAATATAGTGCATGGAAACATAAAATTTCCAATATAAAGTCTGGATTCAAACGTAGGTGGGTATCTGCGAGTTACAAAGAGGAATTATTTAAAATAAAATATAAAAATTGGTTAGAAGGAACGGTAAAAATACCCATTTCGAAGAGTAGATCTGGTCGGCCCAAAAAATCTTTTAACGCCTCGTGTGAACGCAGTAAAAGGAATAGAACGGAAAACCTCCGTGAAAATACAAGTGTGGAGGAATTAGCATTTGCTACTCAATCAAAGCTAAAAGCTTCAGGAATGGTGGATGCATCTTTCATATTAAAAGAAATTACGAAATCTCCTAACCGTGCGACAAAGTACAGGAACATTAATTTAAGTAAGCAACAAAACGAAGGGAGGCAATTATCAAATTTGAAAGCTTTGTCAATATTTGTTGATGCTCAATTAACAAGAGAACAATATGAAATTATAAGAACAAGCGATAAGAAGCTATACCCCTGTTATTCTGTGATTCAGAAAACCAAAAAAGAATGTTACCCTGTTCCAGAATCATATACACTAACCGCAACTCATGCTGAAATAAATTTACAGGATTTGTTAAATCATACAGCTGCCCGTTTAATATTATACCTGGAAGATGTAGTAAATAGTTTAGACGAAAATGAATTTAAGATGCAATTAATAAGTAAATGGGGTTGTGATGGATCACACCAAGCGCAATATAAGCAAAAATTTGAGAACAGTTCTGACTCAGATGCATATATATTTCAGAGTTCGTTGGTCCCATTGCAGTTAATTTGCTCTAAAAATAAAAAAATAGTTTGGCAGAACCCGAGTCCATCGTCTCCGAGATATTGCCGTCCAATCAGGATACGATTTCAAAAGGAATCTGTTGACGTAACGAATGAAGAAGTTCAATACATGGAAACGAAAATAAACAACTTAAATGAAACGAAAATTGAAAAGAATGGATCGACTATATGTATTAAACATATTATGTTATTTACAATGATTGACGCAAAAGTTTGCAATTCCATCACTAATACGACCTCAACAATGAGATGTTATATATGTGGCGCTACATCCCGGGACTTTAACGATTTATCGAGAAGAAGAGAAGTTAATCCTCAAACATTAAAGTTTGGTTTATCAATTTTACATGCTCGAATAAGAATATTTGAAACCTTATTGCATTTATCTTATAAGTTATCGATTAAAAAGTGGCAAGCAAAATCAAGCGAGGAAAAATCTATAGTAGCTCAAAGGAAAAAAATTATACAAGAAGAATTTTAAAAAAAAGTGGGTATTATCGTCGATGTACCGAAAGCTGGTTTCGGAAATTCGAATGACGGAAACACCAGTCGAAGGTTTTTTTTGGACCCTGAATTGTCAGCAGATATCACAGGAATCAATGTCGAATTGATTTGTAAATTTAAGGTAATATTAGAAGTGATATCAAGTGGTCAGAAAGTAGATACAAGGAAGTTTGCACTATATGCCAATAATACAGCCGAAATGTATGTTAATTTATATCCGTGGTACCCCATGAGTCCCACAGTTCATAAAATATTAATGCACGGACCAGAAGTGATTCAAAATTCTCTTTTGCCTATTGGGCAGCTCTCGGAAGAAGCAGCAGAGGCCCGAAATAAACATTTTCGTCTTTATAGGCAAAATCATTCAAGAAAATGTTCTCGAGAATCTTGTAACCAGGATGTCTTGAATAGACTTTTATTAACTTCCGATCCTCTCTTATCTAGTTTAAGAGGACAACAAAAAAAGAAGAATCCATTTTCTAAAGAATGTAAGGAAATGCTTCTGTCTAGTGAGTTCCTTCAGGAAACATTATCTGAGGAAGAAATTTCTGATGCATTTTCGGATGAAGATTAACGGTTAGAATTTAAAAATGTTCGTTTATATATAAACATAATACATATTCTCTTACTACAAAGTTTGAAAATAATAATTTGCATCATTTGAATACAATTTATGTGTAAAAATAATTTTTTCAGGTTTTCGGTGCAAATATACCACCATGGTTTCTTGATGATCTGAAGAAAAAATGTTGGAAAAAATTTTTTTTTTGCGAAAAATCAATTTTTTAAATTTTTTAAATGTTAAAACATATTTTTGATGTTGTACTGTTATAGTTGATGTTAAGACGAATCTAACGACCTATTATATTATAACGTTGAGCCTATAAATAACTGTAAAATAGTTTTTTCCGCCTTTTCGGGCCAAATACCCCACTGTGCGGCGGTCCTCGGCCGAGTCGCTTAACCCGCAGATCTTCCGGGTTGCGCCCATACCACAGCGCTAGCGGCCTCTCCCTGACGACACTTTCTTCTCACGTCCTTTTCTTCCAAGTTCTTTTCTAGGAGCGGTAACCGCCCCGATCCCACATAATCTTTATGTAATAATATAATATTTCCATATTGAAATATTGTCCTAAATATATTGTGTTATGTACATTATAGACTGAAAAATGTCCGAGAATAATCGTTACAAAAAGTATAAATATATAAAGAAACTGATGGCTTCGTCGTCTATTCGGAATCAATGTGGCGACACAATTGTTGAAGAACCCAAAATAACGTCAATTATTTTTGAATCAAATTGTCCTGTTCCCGATGTTAATATTGATTATTCATTTAATTCTGAAAGTAATAGAGATAAACAAATAGATAGTGCAGAAACAAGTAATGCTATTGCAAATAACAAAGTGTCGTCAGCTTTTGCGAATTTAAAATTGCTTAACTTTTGAAAAGTATGGTCCTTACAGAACAATATTAATCATACACAATTGGGCAATTTATTAAAATGTTTGCAGGATATTTATCCAAAATATAAAATTTCTCGTGATGCTCGCACTCTATTAAAAACTGGACGCTCTTCAAATATTGTATCCGTTTTAAGTAAAAAACAAAACACAGCTGAATTCAAATATTTTAGTATAAGAGAAAATGTATTAAAATTGTTACGAGCTGAAAGAGGTGTGTTTCTTGAACTTAAAGAATCTTGCTCAATTCGGTTAATTTTTAATATTGATGGTATTCCCGTTTCAAAAAATTCAAACAATCAGTTTTGGCCGATTTTATGTAAAATAGTATTGAAAAAGTATACCGTATCTCCTTTCCCTATAGCAATTTATTATGGTAATGCAAAACCAGATTCTTTATTTGATTATTCAAATGATTTCGTTTCAGAATTAGATTATCTTATAAAATTTGGATTATATCATAATAATATCAAGTTCGAGGTTTCCGTAATATGCTTCACTTGCGATGCACCGGCGAGAGCATTTATATCAAATATTAAAGGGCATACAAGCCGTTACGGTTGCAAATGGTGTACAGAACGGGGTATATATTATAACCGCCGAATCATATATGAAAACAATAACGCGAGTGCCAGAACACATTTCGATTTTGAAAATTTTCGCGATATGAATCATCATCAGAGTGATAAAAGAACACCTGTGTTAAATATAAATAAAATAAATATAATACAAGATTTTGTCCTGGACTACATGCATTTATGCTGTTTAGGAGTCATGAAGAAGTTACTTCATCATTGGTGTAAGATAGAGTTAGGATTACGACAAAGAAACAAATTATCACAAAGAATGATTTTAGCTTCAAAATATTTACCTAACGAATTTAATCGTAAATCGCGACCTATGTATATCAGACTTGAGTAGATATAAAGCTACCGAGTTTCGATTGTTTCTTTTATATCTGGGACCTATTCTATTGAAAGAAATTGTTGTGGTTATAAATAAGTTGTGGATTAATTAATAGGAGAAAAACGACATTATATATTTCGGTAACGTAAAGATTAGATACATTTCAAAGTCACGTCTATGCCCATGCGGTGAACAAAAGAGAACAAGTGCCGGTGCGTTAGATCCACCATAAACTATACGCGATCGGAATGGGCCAATCGCCTTTGCCGACGCTGCTCCATCCATTGGGAGCTCTGGGCACTGGAATCGTCTTCAGAAATTCTTCCAAATAATTATTATGAACATTTCTTATTATTTCATGCAGCTATTAGAATTTTGTTAAACGATAAACTAATACGTTTAAATGTAAAATGGCTTAAATAAGCCCGAGAAATATTATTATTTTTTGTACAGAAATGTTCTAATTTATATGGTAGGGAATTTTCCGTATATAATGTTCATAATCTAATACACATTACAGATGATGTTAAAAATTTAAAAACTTCTTTGGAAGAATTAAGTTGTTTCGCGTTTGAAAACTATTTAGGAAAGTTAATAAGTATGCTACGCAGGTGGAATAAACCATTAGCACAAATAACAAGAAGGTTATCGGAAAAAGGAACACCTACGGTCAAAGAAAATATTAGTAAAGAAATAATTATTAATGGAGAAAAGAATAAAAAAAGAATACAACTTCCAGATTTTAATTTAAAAGCTTATGGCCAACGAGATTGTTACGTTTTTATAAGGAATAATTATGTCCTGCAGATCTTTGATATATTAGACAATAAAATAGTTGGTACATTATCTACAAAATTGGGAACTTTCTACAAATATGCTATTGATTCCCAATTAATAGGAATTTTTAAATTCGCTAACTTTTCAGATAACACGGTTTCATATGCTCCAAATGAAATTACACATAAAGCATTTGTATATAAGTGCGACTCGCACTTTGTAGCATGTGATTTGCTTCATTTATGCAATTAATAATCAATGTATTACGTATTGTACATATATATAATTCACTAATTCTTTTTTTTATTTAACTGTAGATATACACTACCGGCCAAAAGTTTGGAATCATTACATAAATTTAGAGAAACAGGTCATTTAAAAGAAAGTTAATGACTTTAGAGTAACTAAGTACATTTTATTTATCGAAAAACTTATAAGTAGCATGTTTTACAGTTTGTATTATTTTTTTCTATCGAGGAATAAGTATTTTTCTTCAAACTGCCTTTTCATCAAAAGAGCCACCTTTACTTTTAATGACAGCCTGACATATTCTGGGCATCCGGGCAATTAGTTTTTCGAGAGTTTCTAATTTTATATCTTTCCATGCTTCTTGTAGAAGTTGCCATAGATGTCCGTGTGAAGTTGGACAGTGCAGCCGGATATTTCGATCGAGTTCTTCCCACAAAAACTCTATTGGGTTCAGGTCTGGAGATTGTGCTGGCCATGTCATATTTCTCAAGAAACCTTCCGTTTCTTTTTGCAATAGAAATCCGTTGCACAATTTAAAGGAGTGCTTAGGATCATTATCTTGCTGCATAATAAAATTTCTACCTATTAATCAGTGACCTGATGGTACGGCGTGCTGCTCAAGTATCTGTTTATAGTCTTCTTTTTTCATTCTACCTTCTATTTTTATTAGATTTCCTACTCCAACGGCTGAGAAACATCCCCACACCATAACTGAACCGCCACCATGTTTGACAGTGGGTACATTACACTCTGGCAATATTTTTTCTTGTACAGATCGGCGGACAAATATCCTTCGGTGCGACCCAAATATTTGAAACTTTAATTCATCACTCCAGAGGACACTGCCCCAATCCGCAGCTGTCCAATTTTTGTGATTTCTTGCCCAATCTAACCGCATTTTACGACTTTTTGCGACACCAATGGTTTCCTGATTGCCAGACGGCCGTTTAAACCTGCAGCTCTTAGTCGCCTTTTCACTGTTGTTAGAGATACTGGATTCGGTCTACTGTCATTCAATCTTGCATGAATTTCTAAGGCCGTTAGTCGTCTGTTCCGCTTGCAAATAATATTTATTCTCACATCTTCAGTCCTTGATGTAATTTCGGGTCTTCCTGATCGTGATTTGTCTTTCAAACTGACAGTATTCACGAAACGTTTTACTGTACACTGCACGCCCTTATATGACACTTTCAATTTCTTTACAATATTCCGCAAAGAATAATCTTCCTTTCTAAGTGTAACAATTGCACTTCGAGTTTCAATGCTAATTTCGTTTCTTCTTGCAATTTTAAAATACTAGAGTCAAATTATTACTGCTGATAACTCGTAATTTCCTTTGTTGATGAGAATGATGACAATGTATGACAAATGCTCTATTTATATATTTTTTCGGTCCCAAAGTCAGCCAATAGGAATCTACTATTGTAATACTTAACGCTTATTGGAGAACAAAAGAATCATGGGTTTCTATATAAGCCGACAACAGAACACCTTTCCCGATAGTATGAAAGTTCATTCCGTGCATTGTCTTAAACTGGGTGTATAACCTATACAAGAACATTATGGACATAAGAACATGCCGAAATCTCTAAAATCATAATGCAGTATGTTAATATCTGATATCAGCAAGTGATTCCAAACTTTTGGCCGGTAGTGTATACACTTTTATTTTGTCCGATAAAAATATTAGTGGTACAGGACTGAAAATAATATACCTAAAGTATGTCTCATAGAAAGTCTAAAATTATAAAAGGGCGACGTCCGGTTATGTTGTCAGACTCTGATTCCGAAAGCGGCGAAATTCCAAAACCCCAAACTGCAGCAACGCGTAAGTATAAACAATAAATGATGTTTACGTTAAATCTTACTATAGAAGTAATAAAACAATAAGTATTAAATCTATGACAGCATATATTACTACATTATAAATCGAATAGTAATGTAACAATACAAATGATATACTTTATGTAATTATACAGATACATCAGTCAATAATTCATTAAACGACGAAGGTGTAAGGAGTGACTACAATGCATTAAACCGGCAACATGCTGAGTTAATATATGATATAAAACAAGTTTTTAATAAATTAGAATCTATAGAAAGATTATTAAACAATGTAGCATCAGGTACTGGGAGTGGAAATATGTGGGATAATGGCGAAAAATCATTTATAGATCAATTGCCATTGAAATCTATCTCCGAGATAGATAATTTCGATGCTGTAGTCTCAGAAAGTTCTGAAAAATTTAATTTAGTGGTTTGTAATCATGTAATGCGAAAAAAATAAAATTACATAGTACTGTATTTTTACGAGTAAGGACAATACTGCTTCTCAAGTTTCATCAAATAATGGCCTATATACCTCCTTCCAGGTACAATTACTGTACTTATTGTTAGTTGGCGGAGATACCAATGTAGCGACACGCGGTTTACGATTTCTCGGAATTAGTTAAGCCGACTTGGAACTGCCGAGGGTCAAACTCGAAAACAATTACAAGTCGCAGTTTTCTACAACAATGGTTAGTAAAGAAATAAACTCTTGCTCGCGTACGGTCGCGCCGAACATCTGCTGCCAACCTGAAATGGGCCGCCATAAAACCGCGGGTCGCGAGAAAGCCAAAATCCTCGGCCACGGCGTGACTCACCGCCGGCCAGGTTTTTCCCGTAAAACGTCTTCACCTTTCCAGACACACCTTCAAAGTGGAGGAAGTTTTTCTCTACCAATCAGGTTAATTAACCAATCATATTGTAATAGAGAAAAACTCCCGAAACTTCGCTCCGCCTACAAGGAGTCTACGTCGGTGGAAAATTCTCACCGACAAGACACTTGGTCGTGAGCGGTCAAACCAGAAAGAGAAAATAAAAGTACGGTGTTGAAGCACAGTAGCCTTCCACCTCTTTAACACAAGAACTTAGGAAATATTCTCGATACACCTCGCATTCCACAGCAACAAAAAAATAATATATAACATATTAAATAAATTAATTACGAATGGAGCAGCGCAATTTTACTCAGGACAAGGGCGAAAACACAAATTATCTTTTAGGAAGTTAAAATTATATGATGCTGTGACTGGTAAGTAAAAAAAATCATCAGCTTTCGTTCTGTTTTAAAACGTATATAAAATATCTAACTGATTTTATTTTTTTTATTACAGTGGCAGCAAGAAAAAGGCAAGCGTCCATAACTGATGTCGAAATAAAACAAATTATATCATTATTTCTAGCCACTGCACCTTCAAGAATGAAAGAAATTTAAAATTATTCTTTATTTACTTATTAAACTATGTCTATAGAACTACCTATACTTATGACTAGACTGCGGATTTTTATGCATTTATGACAAATTAAATACGGCTAAAATATAGAAAAAGAACATAATATAAAAATATATCTAAAATATCCAAAGTATGGTATTTGTTGTAATATTTATTAAGTGCAATATATCGCTAGATAGGTTTTCCTGTCTCACCTGCATTTGTGAAACTCGAAATTTGCATAAACATCCGCAGTCTACTTATGACAATAAATATTCGTGTTTATTTATGAAATATATGTTGTACGTGTTTCTAAATGTATTGTTGAAGTACATTCAGTTCATCATCAGTTCCTATTTTATAAAGAATATAAATAGGTGACAGACGCGCGTGTGTGACTTTAACCTCTATATGAGCTTAAAAAATAGTATTGCATACAATAGCTTCAGATGGTTCAGTGGGGAAGCACAATATTCAGTAAGCGGAAGGTCTCAGGTTCGAATCCCGCCACATGTGGAAATTTGCAATTGTTAATTTAAGTCCAAACGAGGAGAGAAACTACTACTATATAACTTTGCGCTCAAACAGCGCGCTTATAACAAATCCAGTTAATTTAATTTTTATTATTTTATTTATTAACCTTAAACACTCAATATTGATTAATATTATTTAAATATTAAATAGATATTTTTTAAATATTTACCTTTGATTTTTTAAATATGTATTGTATATTCATTTAATATTAAGTTGATATTCCCTCAACATTTACTCTACATTTCTCCTACATGTATACGATATTCAGATTTAATATTTTTCCCATCTTAAAAAGTGTGGCTAAAAAAATATTTTTTAAATATTTAAAAAAGATGTTAAACTAATATCTTTGTGCTACTAGGGTTATCTCATGGAACCAGGTAGGATCGATGTAGCTGAAGAGTTGTGCTACGATCTGAATGCTCTAGGAATTCCATATGGTGAGATGTGTCGATTACGCGTCATGGATAACGTGATGCGTGTTATATGTAATTCGTAACCTATGCAAACAAATCGACGTACAGAAGCGGCACATCTCCTCGGTGCTGCTCAAGACTTTTGGGTACGCGCCGTGTGGAGCCACCCGTTCCCGGCTTATTGAATATTTGCGTAAACGTATGCCCATGTATCTAACGATTGTACAAGACATGATCAACACTTTCAATCGCGAGACGCGGAAGATAGTGGTATGTGTAAGCCCACAAACGTAGTGGGAGTTTCTACTCCCCATATGTCCCTATAATGCTATTATTTCTCCGCTAGGCGAATTTAAAGTTAGCCCTACCATGAGCATTGAAGTTTTATCGAAAATTTGCGGATTCGATTTCGAATTGGATGCAGCTTCAGGAAGTTTGCTGCTAAAATCTTCCGGGAATGCTGGTAACAGACCGAGCTGTTTGACGGACACTATTGGTCTATCCTATAATGCTGCCATGGCTCCGGAAATTTCTGCTTACGTTGATTCTTATAACTAGACTGCGGATGTTTATGCAAATTTCGAGTTTTACAAATGCAGGTGAGACAGGAAAACCTATCTAGGGATTTATTGCACTCAATAAAGATTACAACAAATACCATACTTTGGATATTTTAGATATATTTTTATATTATGTCCTTTTTGTATATTTTAGCCGTATTTAATTTGTCATAAATGCATAAAAATCCGCAGTCTGCTTATAACGTACCCGGTGAGTAAATGTTAAATATTGATTTTAGTTACATACCCATTGATGATATTGAATATAACGGTCTCGCTGCATTAGCTGCGAGAATATTTACGATGTTTGACGAGACTACGACGTTTAACAATTTGACGGTTCAAATCCAAAAGCTCACCGACAATAAAATTGTGGCTTGGGCCTATCGTAACAATGTAATTGAAAAGATAAGAGATGCGGATGACGAGTATTCACTCAACAACTATCGGTAGTCGCGCATACGGTATTATATTAACTGCGCATCCGAAACGTCGAATCGCTGATTTCAGATCGCAACTCGTAGTCAAAGGAGTTGGCTGCCGATCCGGGAACTGAATTAATTTTCGATTTTGTTTCCTTTTGGTTTGAAAGATAATTCCTCATTCCAATAAAATTTTCGTCTGCGTGAATTAATTATTTTGTATAAAATATATTTTTATGTACAATTAGTGTTCGAATCGTAAGTGTTCCTTTGTAAATAGTTTTGCGAAATAGATTTAATTTTTCTTTAAAAGTAATAATAATAATTGGCGCGTGGGAATGGCTGCGTCCTCCATTTAAATATACGGCTTGGACTTTGTGAAATTGTGGTGCGGGAATGTCTAAAAGCAGAGCAACTCAAATAAAGTGGTGTTTTTTATTATAAAAGACTTGGATTAATCACGTACACGCTACATCCATCCTTATCGCATCACCAACCGCGTTTTTCAGCTACACGGAAGGAACGTTGGCAGTGGACGTTGCTGAATTAACCCCTTAACCTACGATTTACGTTCAAGAATTTTGGGCCGAAAACGTAAACAAACTAGCGCAGCCTTCGAGCTATTTGCACGACTTGCATAATACGCTGATCGGGCCAATCGTAAATATTACGAGCATCGCTCGTGGTACGACGGCCGTTTTTTTAATTCATACATTTTATACAACAAAATAAATAACGGGAAAAAACAATGTTACGTCGACTATAGGATCAACATAGCCGAAACACTATTGAAGAATATGCCAAAACCGAATTATAGAGAACGAAGACAATTATCTTCCGGAGATATGCCAGAGAGACTGCACGCAAAGCATTGGGCTCATTTTCCAAAACACATTGACCCAACAGCATCAAAATTAAGCCCGTCAAAACCTTGTAGGGTTTGCCAAAAAAATAAAAAACGTAGAGAAACAACGTGGGAGTGTAAGAAGTGCAAAGTTCCCTTACATCAACCAGAATGTTTCGAATTGTATCACACCACTGTAGATTATTAACTTTGTATTACTGATTTTTGTATAAATAACCTTTTTGTAGTACTTGCATCTACCACAATTATAGCATCAGGTTGTAATTACTTATCAAATATTCCATAAATATTTATAATATTAAGAGGACTCCACCGCTAATATTTATATTTAGCCCGACTATGCCCGTATTTGTAGGTTAAGGGGTTAAAAACGGAGCGACCGCATCAAAGGTAGGTGACAAGTTATTCTTGCCATCGCACGACTAAGCCCAAATTGACCACGTGACGGTCTATAGGGAATTCTCTTGACTCGGAGAGTGGCCGAGCCACAGGACCTGGGCTTTACGACCCCATAGTCCCGAGTAAGTGTGCCCCGCGACAGCCATGACGTTCTCACGCGGCTGTCTCAAAAATTTTTCTGTGCAAAAGGGCATAAAGTCTAGCTTAGAGAGACGAAGTGGAGGATGGCTGAGGGTCCTGACCCTCTAGGCGTCTTCTGCTTCCAACCTTTTGAACGAAATCCTGTCTGACACTGGAAGCAAGCTCCTTCGGTGGATCGGCAAACTTCGAACGAACTTTGGAACGCACTACGGGCTTCACTCTAATGGACTCATCAGGTCCGGGAGTGCTCGCTCTTTGTGAAAGCTGCTCAAGGGCATCGTGTTTCTAAGGACCTCGAACGACCATGGCACGATGAGCGGTGAATGCGGAATGAGTAGACCGCTAGGTCTGCTGTATCCGGATCAATTTGCCGATTCGGCCGATACCTTGCCTTCAAAGCATGGTCACGCCCCTCGGTGGATAGGCTTCCACTGGGCATAGGTCCATTGTCGATAAATTTCGAAAGGTCTACGATGCTGGCACTTAGCCTACGAAGTGGAGTAGCCGGCAGTGGATCGAGGCCTCGCGGCACCTTTCGACAAGCCCTTTTATGCACGCCAGCGAAAAGTCTGTACTGCTGGTACTTTAAAATTTAGTGCTCAACCGGCGAAGGTATATGCCGCTGGAACTTAGAAAAATGTGCAATGCCACCAAAACGGAGAGTGCTGGCTTCCCAATCGTAGGGAACTCAGTCCTCTACCGAGTTGGATACTGTTATTATTATTATTATGATTATTTTGTATTCTTATTTTATTTTTATTTCTCATCTTTCTTTTCATTTTTATTCTCTTTTCTCACTTGACGACTTTATGCCCAACTTTCGAACCTCTAATCGTCTGCAAAGTAGAGTCTAGAACAGTGATTCCCAAAGTGGTCTATATCGACCCCCAGGGGTCGATGAAGACCTGCAAGTGGTCTACGTGGGCGAAAAAAAAATTGGGGGTCTATGAAATGAAAATGGGGGTCAATGGCAAGAACTTTCAAAAATTGCAAAAAACAGTATAATTGATATTACTTTGACATTTAAAAAAATTACAAAAATTTAATATTATTAATATAATTAATATCGTCGGTCTAAAACTATTTTCACTTGATCTCGGAGCATTTTATACGCGTCTCACTCTCTCCATAGTACGCGCCTAACTTAGCGTCTCACTCACTCCACAGAGCTACGAGTCTTTTAAAAGAGAAACAACGATCGGTGTTTTCAATAAGGCCGCGCGAAAATAGCCACTCATCGCATCAACTCATAAATTTTGTGTATTTTTGTGTATTACAGTGTAACCCCTGTAATCCGTAAATCTTATTCTCAGGCCTCATTCAGATTGTTCGAGTTGTTTGGATTAACGAAGACGCAGAAATTGTATGTTAGGAAATATACCTCAATATAGTTAGATAGACCCACAGCAGGGGGTCTATCTAAAATTGAAAAACATGACAAGGGGTCTACGAGAGAAAAAAGTTTGGGAATCTCTGGTCTAGAACATCATAGCTCTGGGTCGATGTAGCGTTACTTATTGTTAGATCTCACCCGGGTCGAGACCAAGCTTCTCATCGGCCAAGCCGATCTTCACCTCTCCGGTGCCCACTGGACACCTCAGCCGCCGTCGAGGCGACCGAGAGTAAACGGAGACCTAGGCAACTATCCTTGGCGGACTATCCCTACAGGCGGACAGCGTTCCGCAACCGTTCGGTTCGACTCCCGTCGAGCTAATTGGAGCGGTTTGCAGCTGAGCTCGGGGTCCTCTCAAGGGAGAGGCTGGAGCCCTTGGTCCTGGAGTCGGCGGAACAGGTCGAGGCAATGGCAGACACGCTTGCCGAAGTCCTCACGGGGGCCTGCACAGCGTCGATGCCTAAGAAACGGCAATTTAGAAAGTCCAACCCGTGGGGATAAAGCGTTCGACAAACCTTAAGAAGTTTGTCTACAGACAAAGGAAAGCGCTCCAAAGAGGTAAAGAGGAACCTATCCTAATAACCTGCAGAAGTACCGCTCCTCTTTGCGGAAATACAGCAGGGAGATCAGGAGGGCGAAACTTGAGCGTTGGCGGGAATTCGGATCCCAGGGGCCACGTTTACAAGCTCCACAACAAAATAGTCTGGCGACCGTAATTGATCATTAAGATCCGAGTCCGGTCACAGTGACAAGACTATCTATATAGATATATACATCTATCTATACGGAATCTAGTATACTAAGAGGGTGAAGCTGTGGACCTTGGGCGTTGGTCGGGACGCCTGGATAAATTAGTTCTACTAGAAAGTAACTTTAAGTGGCGGGGGCTCCCCGCATGGCCGGAAAGGGTCACCCCGACGGCCCGCACTGCCCTCGATAAGGATTAATTCGAAGATAAACCGGGGAGGGGACTTGCACTGGTCAGCCACAGCCCGTCAGTGTGAAGCATCGCGAAGAGATTCGCGGTGTGGCGCAAGCACCCTCGGCCTTGAGTGGCTTCGTGAGGTTTTCCTTCACACATCGTATGACCCGTTTGACCCGTCACTCAAGTCATGCCGTCAAAAAATGTTCGTGGATACGGTATAAAAATCGGCCGGAGGCGCTCTCCACTTATTACAAGTAAGGAGAGGGTTCGCTGGCATAAATTCAGGGAACAGGTTTGGAGCTGGGGATGCGATGGCTAGATTACATGAAGGCATTGGACATCGCAATAACTATTGCATTAATGAGGACGACTTTCATCGTTTCAACATTAACACGTTGAGTTCGGCGTCAGTCCCAAGGGACTGACAGTGGACTCTCCATTCAGACGGCCTCAGTCCTTAGAGATTGACAGCGAATTTTTCGTTCAGTCGATATCGGTGCGTGAGACCGGCATTGTCAAGGGTAAAATTATTAATTACAATTAAAAGTTTTATGTTAAAGTGTAGTGAAGGTTATTAAAATATTTGAAGCAAAGATATGGTTGAGATTTGTACATATTACAGTAAGTAATAACTTGTTTTGTGAGTTTCCTGGCGAACTTACGTTCGAATGTTTTTGCGTTTGTGCTATAACATTCAGCACAGTATTTCCAAACTACATGCACCTTTTTTTCAATCTTTTGAAATTTTTAAATACCTTGCGCGCTGCCGCATGAGTGGAAAATATAACAAGATCGGCACTGCACTCAACGTATTAATGGTGCCGTCCCCAGGGATTGGCCTATTTATGAAGCAACAATAACAATCTTGGGGCACTTTCGCTCTGAGGTTAGCGCGTATAAAAGTATGTTCCAGGTGTGTCTATCACGAGTGCTTTTATACTACATTAGACAATGATCACCTGAAAGTGCATTGATACAGCGTCTTAATCAATGCTGTATCAATGCACTTTCGGAATTTCGTGAGAATTACCCATATATATATATATGAGTAATTCTCACGAAATTCCGAAATTCTTGTCCTAAAAGTTTTATCAAAAATCTAACAAACATTTAACGGTTACCAATATTTCCTTGAAATATACATTACTGTGGCTAAAAGATTCACTTATCATTTTGGAACCATATGTGTAAATAAAAAAAATACATCTATATAATATCTCTAAAATCATTCCCTCACTATGTCCCAAGCTTCAATTCAATAACTTTTGCATCATCAAACAACCAAAAAAAAATCTTATAATAGTCTTGCAAGTATGACCGATTAATTAAAAATATAATAGATTAATAAAAAAAACTTGATTTGGTTTATAATGTAATAAATGGTTTAAAAAAAGGAAAATATACACGCGTCCCATAAAAATAAATCATTCCCTCACAATTTTCTGACAATCGATTTGTGAACGCATTTTCAATCAAACATGAACGCTACCATTAGTTTTTGAAAGTTGCTAGTACTATCAATTTAAAAATATGGCGAATTTAACGTGAGCGTGTTGGAGTTTGTGTTGCAAATAGATATCATTATTTTTTTTGTTTCATTACATTTTTGATCGTCATTCCCTCACAACCTAAAAAAACAAAAGATAATATACTTTAACTGTTATTAACTGCATAGAGAAGTAGGGTTTTGGGAGTAATCAACTTAAGCAAAAGAACTTTCTTAAAAATAAGATTATATGACGAGTTTTTTTTTATTATTCTTTATTTCGTCATTCCCTCACCGTCATTCCCTCATATAAATTAGTAGTGAGGGAATGATGATTTATGAGGGAATGATGTTTGACTGGGTCAGCTTGCTTTGAATTTGTTGTTGCGATCTTGCTGTAGCGATCTTGTTGTAGGGTCAAATAATGCCAAGAAAAAAGAAGGTAAGCGAAGAAGAAGCAAAATTAAAAAAGAAAGAATATGATAGGAAGCGTAGGGAGAAAATTAAATCCGATTCTGTACGTATTGAAATACTTCGAGAAAAAGAAAGACTTAAATACTTAAGAAAAAAAGAAAAAGGGCAAGTAAAACCTATATCCGCCACGAGTTCCGGAGAAAGAAGGCAAAAGAGAAAAAATTGGAAGAAAAATAGCCAAACATATAGAGAGAAAACAGCGAATGTGCGTAAGAATCGATAAAGATTGTTAGACATGACATGAAATAATAATACTCATAAAACACGTTTATTCTGGGGACCACTATATAATTAAAATCTAGTAATATTAGTTTGTACTGCGAAATCCATAGAAAATTAATACAAATTTATTTCAACATTATTTGTCAATTTATAATGACCGAATTTCGGGATTTCATGAGAACTACCCATATATATATACATTTATGTGATATCGGAAATCGAGTATGGCCTCATCGTCTAGACCAGTCAAGTCAAGGTCTTGCTCGACAGAGCCGTTTCTCGAGCTGCGCCGCCTCCTTCACCTACACATACAGCCGAGATGTCACTGATTCACAGGCCCTCCGGCGGCGTTACGGTCGTACCTACTGGTAGGTGCAGGCGTGGTAGCATGTGGCGGTATATTGGGGCGACATTTATATTTTAAAAATTTTGCGACAGCAAAATGCCAAACTTGTTCGCCTCAAAGAATGTAGAATAATGTAAGAAGTTATTGGGGCGATACATTGTACAATGTTGTGTTGTCTTTTAACGGTAAAGAGGTAATATAGGATACCACATTACCCATGGAAATATGCAAATGCACTCTTTGTTACAAAGTTATCTTCTGAAAATCAATTCCACTGTATCAATGTCCTTTTCCGCTGAATCGTTGTCGAGAAATCGCATTAAAATATAAACGAAGAAAATGTTTTTTGACAATCATACAGATGAAAGAAACCGTTGAGATACATCTCTATATGTACAATTGACAATACTTTGGCATTTTATTACAAAACAACATTGAAATTAAACGAGGCAAAACCACTCTTTGTTACTAAGAGCTTCTTATAATTAATTATGTTTTAATTGGTATATTAGAACTTTGCGTCGAGCATTTTGAGACGAATAAAGTTACTGAAAACATTATCAAGGCTGGCACAATAAATTGTATACCACTTAAAAAAAACGCATTGAAAATAGTACCTCATGGGTAATGTCGAAACCTATTACTTATCACTTAGTTTACGAGAGAATAGGCAGTATTGCAAAACATATAGCCAAGATAACCGCGGCGGCAACAACATTTTCTTTTACGCTGGGAAACCTAGCGTTCTATTATCGTATAGTTACTTTTAACAATTTGCGCTGATAATTGATTTACAACTATTGGTGCTGGAACACAATACTATATTTAGTCGTAATGTATAACGTAGTGGTTAATTTCGGTAAAACCGTCGCCAGAATCCCAAAAATATTAAAATATATTAATTGTACTTTATTTAACACATATTCGAGCATACTTTTTCACTAACAATACTTTTGTGTTGCTCTACATGCGATATAGTGCGGTGTGAAATTGTATTTCGACAAATAACCTTAATCGACGTGCCACGCACGACGTCCTGATCTCCGCGACTGACGCGCAAGGCACGTCTTTTCAGCGCGACTGATTGACTACGAATGTCGCCCCGAATGCGCCCGTGCTCATGCCAATAGGTCCGCTACTATTAAGGGGAGGCAAAGTCAATCGGCGAGCTCTCGAGTGTATACGAAGGAGTAGCAGGCGGAGCAGCTCGAGAAACGGCTCTGTCGAGCAAGACCTTGACTTGACTGGTCTAGACTGTTTAGTCTAGGCGGTCTAGGCGACTGTTTAGAAGATGCGTGTCGCGGATGCCCTACGGTCCTTGTTTAGTTTTAAGGAATGCATGTGAGTATGTGTGAACGAGTGTATGAATGCTAACAAGGAGAGGTCGCGAAGTGTCACACACCAAATGAGTAGAATTTTTGTATGTGTGTTCACATAGGTGTAAGGTTAAAAAGTGTAAAAGCTTTTTTTCCAGCGGGCTTTTGTTTATGAGAAATAAATTTTTACATTTCCACGGCCAAATATGTATCTATTTGTTTTTGTGATTACTCAACGAGTGCCGTGGCACAGTTGATAAGGCTCCGCGGTCGAAATGTGAGGGCCGTAGTTCGAGTCCCCTTATAGGTTGAATTTTTTTTATTTCATATAGAAATATTTAATATTTTATTAATGAAAATTTGGTTTACAGTGTCATCATTTTTCTTTATTTTCACAAGACCTGAACGTTTATGACAGGCTTGTTACGGGAAATTAGAAAGTTATAGAAAAGAAATGTACGAAACGAAGATTGTAGGTATTGCTCCCTGCTGCGCTGAAATTCTTTTGTTTTTGATAAATTTCCATTCCTCTTCCTGCATCTGTCTCGTCAGTTTTCTTTCGAATTTAAAAAAACATTTTTTGTTGTGAAAATAAAGAAAAATTATGACACTGTAAACCAAATTTTCATTAATAAAATATTAAATATTTCTATATGAAATAAAAAAAATTCAACATATAAGGGGGGACTCGAACTACGGACCTCGGCATTTCGAACGCGGAACCTTATCAACTGTGCCACGGCACTCGTTGCGTAATCACGAAAACAAATAGATACATATTCGCCGTGGAAATGTAAAAATTTATTTCTTATAAACAAAAGCCCGCTGGAAAAAAAGCTTTTACACTTTTTAACCTTACATCTATGTGAACTCACACACAAAAATTCTACTCATTTGGTGTGTGACACTTCGCGACCTCTCCTTGTAAGACGAAATGAATGCGAGTTAGTTCTTTCCTGACAACGAAGCGATACAGTTCACATTTTCATTTTGTAGCCTCTTGGTATATAATAGATATTCATATTTTTACTTCTATTTTCCATCTTATACAATCCAATCCCATATTTTTGGGGGCTCGTCTGGGATTGAGTTTCGTGAGCCAAGTAAAGTGGAGTTTATCTACTGTGTACTGGAGTGTTGTGCACAATAGACGACGAGAAAACAACGACACACGGGGAAGCTGTAAAAAGATCAGGGGAACCAAAGCGGTTTTGATTTGTAAATTGAAAGCTGCTTTAATTTTGGACGATCAACGTGAAGATGATGACGAGACCGAAGAAGAAGAAGAACGCGGAAATAGAAGCGAGATTAAGCATACGTGCTCCGCGAAGACATTTGGATTGACATTTTGAGACAGCCACGAAAAATAGTTAGTGGACGGATGCTATAAAAGGGTTATTTGCTAAAATTCGTATGCGTGGTGGTACGATGGCGTTCGTACAGAACGCCAAATGTTGGAAGAGCTGATCTCAAATGAAAAAAGAATTGATTTTTGAATATGGTGTGCCCATAGCATCGCAGAGCATCGAGAGAGAGGATAAGGAAAGAAATTAAAAAGAGGACGAAGAAAGAATAAGGAGGGAGGAAGAAGAGAAAATTAAGACAGAAAAGGAGACAATCAAAAAACAGCAGGAGGAGAGAATAAAAAAAGGAACAAGAGGGAGGATTGGGAGAAGCAGAAGAGGAGACATTGAGAAAAGCACTGGAGAGGGTGTTGCGGCGCAAACCGCAAGGCACCAAAATGTCTATCTGCAGCCTGCCTCCATCTCGCGTCATTGTCATCCACTAGTCATCATTACCATCAACTCTCGAAATTCACCTTTGTTCACTCTCTTCTCAACACGTTCATTCGCAAAACAACGAAAAAATAGTCTCGCTATTATTAATATAACAGTTGAGTACCCATAAAATATTGGTCCTGCGAGCCGGATCCAGTGGATTCGAGAACCAACATACAGAACACAAAGCTAATCGAGACTTTGACTGGGCGAAGAGCAGAAGAGAAACAGAGGGTAAAGAAGGAAGAAGCGGCGAAGATCGAGAAAAAAGATGAAAGAATCCGAAAAAAAAGGAAACCGAGCGTTGGACCGAGATCGAGAAGGAAGCAAGGGTTAACTTAGACGAAGAGAACCTTCATTCCAATGTACTCGCGTAGAGAATAGCACTGTCCGTCACATATTATAGTGCTGTATCGTTTACACGTAATTAGCGTCAGACTCCGCCGTACAGAGAAACATCCGCGCGCTCATTCAGCCGTGCCTAAGAAGTTATTCCGGTTCACCAATTGACGTCATACATGAAATAATTATATTGCGATATGTAATCATGGAAAGCACTTTGACTCTTGCTAAAAACTGCAAATGCGATGTTTCAGGAAATATGCAGCATCGTATTTAACACTAGATTTACCAGACCAGTGAAGATGACTGGTCTTGCAATTTCAATTCAAAATTCTTACTGCATGTGACATTTTCTTTCCGAAATGATGTCATGACTTTTGTAGCTATAACTAAAGTACCAGTTTTATGAATTTTATATTATTGTGGAGTCGAAAAGACTTATTTTAACACGTTGACTGCCAGGCGCATTTTCCATGGTTTGCCCAAGGCGCCAACGTGAATTTTTCATTATGCGATGCATATTATGTCGAAATATTATTTGCAGCAAATAAATTGAGTTATAAAATCATGTTTAAAGAATTTTTCGTGCTGGTGGTCACCGGTGACCCCCACGGCGCTGTAGACAATTTTTGCGATTGTCCTTTATTCAAACAGTCGTGCTTCGGTTGCTAAGCGGCTATTCTCATTGTTTAGTGTTATTTTAGTGCGTCTTGCAAACAAGTAAGTGCGTTTTTTATATTTTTTCACTCTACATACGTTTTTGCATTTTATATCTTCCATTCCATTTTTTAATTAGCTCTTAAAAATATGGCTTCGAATGAAGATTATTCATCAAGTACACCATCTGATGGTCCAGTTTTACAAAGACCTTCAAAAATATTTCGACTGCTATCAGACAGCGAGGAAAGATAATCCAGTAGTTCATCCGATGTGATACGAGCTTCCACGGTACGTCGGCGCCGAATTGAGTCTGACAGTGAAAGTGAAGCTGAAGATAGCGATAACAATGAAGATGATATACCAGCAGAGTTTGATATGAATTGGCGTATTCCGTTAAATAATAAAATGAACATCACATTTTCGGATTCGTCAGGCATCAACGCATATCAATCAGAAGTTTTTGCTTGTACAGGGTGTACAAAAATTAATGGTCATGGCTTTAAGGGGTTGTTCTACACCTCTGGATCGATGGAGATTTGCGAAAAAAACCGGCCGCAAAATTCGGGATAGGGTAGCAAATTTTTTTATTGGCTCATCGTATTCACCTTATTACGTAGACAAAATGTCTGAGAGGAACCATGGGTCAGAAACGAACCGTTCTCTCGCAAATTAACTTTTAATTCGGCCTTCCGATTAAAATTTCGTCATTAGTTAAAGCAGTGGCGACGTAAACGAAGCTAGAAAATAGGGCACTGTGTCACCGAACCAGAAGAGAAGTGTAAGTGTTTATACTCTTCTTCCCGGGTGGGCCCTTGAGCGAACCCGATACCGAACGCAGGTCATTGTCATTTTCTCTCTCTTCAATTATGTTGCCTCTGTTTCAACTATTGGAGCTAGCAAGGGTATTTCATGTGTTTCCTTTCGAAAGGTCGGTGACTCGAAGGCTGCCATATGGGCGAAATTTTTATCGGAAGGCCCAATTAAAAGTTAATTTGTGAGAGAACGGTTCGTTTCGGACCCATGGTTCCTCTCAGACATTTCACCTACGTAACAAGACCAATACGATGACCCAATAAAAAAAATTTGCTACCCTTTCCCGAATTTTGCGGCCGGTTTTTTTCGCAAATCTCCATTGATCCAGAGGTGTAGAACAACCCCTTAAAGCCATGATCATTAATTTTTTTACACCCTGTACAGAACCATATGATTTTTATTTCCGTTTTGTTACTAATGAATTATTCGAAATGATTGCAAAGCAGACGAACATTTATGATACGCAAAGAAAATCAGAACTGCAATCGCATCGTTTAATCAATGGTATGAAACAAATGCTAATGAAATAAAACGTTTCTTTGGTCTTATTATATGGATGGGATTAGTGCGATTGCCAAAAATTGATTTGTATTAGAATAAATATGAAGGATATAATCAGACACTTCCACGTACAATTATGGCAAGAAATCGATTCGAATTGTTATTGCGGTTTGTTCATTTCAGCAATAATGAAGAAAATGACCCTAAAAATAGATTATCTAAAGTTGCTTCTATTATCAATCATTTGAACAGTAATTTTAAGAAATATTATAAACCAGATGAGACACTATGTGTGGAGGAATCCTTAGTGCCATTTCGAGGTCGCATAGTATTTCGCCAATACATAAAACAAAAACGTCACAGATATGGCATTAAAGTTTTTAAATTATGTAGTGGGCCAGGGTACACTTATTCATTTCGAATCTACGCGGGCAAAGGCGAAATTACAAATGAAATATCTGGAAATAAATCGACTGAGATTGTAATGGATCTTGGTCAAGATATTTTAGGCAAAGGCCACACTATCTGCACAGATAATTGGTACACAAGCGTTGACCTGGCGGAAAAATTAATTGATATGCATACACATTTATTGGGTACCCTACGGAAAAATCGGCGTGGCAATCCAAAAGAAGTAGTGTCCCAAAAATTAAAACGTGGAAATGTTATCGCGCGAGAAAATAAAAATGGAGTAGTAGTTTTAAAATGGAAAAATAAAAGAGATGTGTTGATGCTATCTACAAAACATTCAGCAGAAATGACAACTATACAGAAAAGAAACTGATTGAAAGAAAAGCCAAAAATGGTAGTTGAATATAATTTAGGGAAATCTTCAGTCGACTTATCTGATCAAATGATTGCTTTCAGCTCACCACTGCGTAAAACTATAAAATGGTAGAAGAAACTGGCTATAGAGCTTTTACTAAATACTTGTAACCGGGGTACATGGTAAGGGAGGAACTACAGAGGGAACTCCTGAGGGGGAAGGCAGGACTGAGGGCGTGGGGGTACGAGAAAAAGCTAAGTGAAGGGAAAGGGGGGGGGGGGAATTTGGCGCGACAATGTTGGGAGGAGGTAAGAAGGATGGATAGGGCGGGAGGGACAAGGGAAGGTTGGGAGAAAGAAAGATGGGAGTTCTTTGATGAAGAAGGGTGGTCAGCGTCGGAATTTAAGGATATGCTGGACGAAAGAAGGGAAGAAGTGGGTGGGAAAATAGTAGTAAAAGAAAAAGAAAAACAAGCAAGGGAAAGAAGGGAGAAGATAAATGCCGCAAAGTCAACCAGTTGGTATAGGATGTTTAAAGGGGAAGGGCTGCCGGGATATCTAAAGAAGGGTTGGGGGGAAAGTAGATGGCAAAGGATGGCCAGATACAGGCTAGGGTGTGTGATGAGGGGGGAAAGGTATTGGCTGAGTCAGGGGCAGAGAGAATGTAGAGTGTGTGGATGGGAGAATGAGACGTGGGAACATGTATGGAAGGTATGTATGAAGGAACCCTAGTAGCACAAAATATTGTATACACATTCATATAATATTAAAAAGAGATTCAATCTTTTTTTAATATTCAAATATACATACAATATTTATTTCATATTAAGAAACAAATATTTTTTTTAAATATGCAGAAAATATCTATTTCATGTTACAAGAAAAATATGTTTTTCTGAATATTAAACGAATCTTTATTTAATATTAGAAATAGAATATTTGTTCCTAGTAAACAGATAATATTTATTTCATATTACGAAAAAAATATTTTTTTCTTATTATAAAATGCATCTTTATGTAATATTAGAAAGAGAATTTTTTAAACATGCAGGAAATATTTTGTGTTTATCATGAATGAATATTGGTTCCAGAATATGATATGAAGTAAATTTTTTTACTTTTAATTTTTCTTTGGATTCGTGTTTGTCACGTCATCGACATTTATTTATATTATAAGAACATTAATGTAACAATTTGATTGAAATAGTTGAAAGAATTGAATTGACAAAACAAATGATTGAACTGTCAGATTAAAAAGTTCGTAGCAACAGACTGCCTATAGCATTTCTGGAACCTGTTCGGGTCTAAACAGAGTCTGGATACTAGACTTGCGGAGAACGGTGGTCGATTTTGCCGAAATCCTGGTCAAAACCCCGAGGAGTTTTTCAATATAGCTCAAAATTGGTATATTAGTATTATTTGGATCGCTGATTAAGAATCCGAACACAGGATTTCCAAAAACAAAATGGCAGCTTCAATATGGCGGGTACGAGTATCGAAAAATTGTCGGATCGGCACGAAAATTAGCATTCTTATATTTTTCTGGCCGCTAATTAAGAATCCAAATTCAAAAAATTAAAAAATAAAATGGCGGATTCAATATGGCAGACATCTGTACAAAAAAGTGTTTAGTTGCGCGCCAGAATTGGTATTCTAATGTTTTTTGAGCCACTAATTACAAATCTGAATCAAAAATTTCCTAAAATATACTGATGGATACAAAATAACAATAAATAATACACTGCTTCACGGATGGCAGTCAGCGGAAGAGTCGTCCGCAGCAATAGGTATATTGCTGTCTCGAAATAAAACTATCAGACTACCAGTGTCTAGTTAACCCCATTTGAACTTTCAACGCGACGAAATAAATATATTATTTTGTAAATTACCAAAGTGCCTGTAGAGTAAGATTAACAGTATTCATTAAGTAAGGCAATATAACCAGGCCCTATGTCATAAATGCACTTTCTCGAGCATGGCGCGCGCGACAAACAAATAAGAATAACTCCTATAGTCGCAAGAAAGCTCAACGAGGTCTTCTTCGGGAAACTTCAAACTTGAATTTAAAAAAAAATTACTGTGGCATTTTAGAGCGTTCACAACTATTTCATTAGCAACAGAGAAAAAATGTATAGGTTTTACATTCTGTACCATCACCGTTGTAAAATATTAAATAAAATAATGAAACAATAAAGATATTTATAAATCAAATGTATGATAAATAGCTACCAATACTGAAAAAGTGTATGGTACTTTAATTTCACGTTGAAAACGTATTCTCAATTTCGACGTGAAAACATTACCTTCATTATTCAAGTGCCTACTTTGACATTGCATATCTCTAAGAGTATTGTTCGATAAAAATTTTTATGAATGGAAAACGACGCTCTGATGTGTTACAAATCAATACGCAATTGCCAGATTTTGAAAATCGTTACGAAAATATTTGGGGTTTTGGCCAGGTTTTCGGCGAAATCGACCACTGCGCGTCGCCACAGCGTTTGTAGTTTGTCTCGATTTCATGTGGTGTTCTTGAAAGACGACGAGTGTCTCGTCGCCCTATCGCATTACAAGGAACAGATTATTTAAAGTATTGATGGCCTCTGAACTATAAATTAGATCCGTGACTAAGTTGTAGCAAAGTCGTCAATGACCCGCCGTCACGGTGTTGCATAGATTTTAAAACGAGACAAACGTATTCTTAAAAAATCTGGCCACAGAGTGGAGAAGATATTGCATCTCCTGCTGAGTTACCTCTGTGAGGGTCTTACCCCATGATTTTGAAAGAATACACATCGCTAATATATAGTTTCCAAAACTCTAACATAATATTAATAACATGCTTCATTCAAAAAAGTAGATTTTTAACTAAGTAATTTTTTAAATAGAAGTTTATCTCGTCCAATAATTTTATGTTTTGATATACGATGTATATATCTTTATTTTTAATATTTGAGCAATAATAACTCTAAAAAGTAATGAACATAACTGTAAGTTTCGCATGGCTCAGCAAGGAAGCACATCACGCAGTAAACGATAGTTCCCGAGTTCGAATCCCGTCCCAGCAGCATAAAACTTTCTGAATTGTGTCAAAGGTTTTTTCGAAGACAAAGTGCAATATTCTCGCAAGCAGTGCAAGAAAGTTGTTGATGATACATACCGAAAGAGATTTTTTTATAACTTTTTCTTAAATTTGCAGATTTTCTTGAACGTTATTTAAATATTGAATTTATATTTTCTGACCATTTGTTTGACATTGTTTTTATATCTATAGAATATTTGAAACTAATATTTATTTCATATTAAAAAGTGTCGCCAAAAAAATATTTTTTTAACATTCGAAAAAAAAATTAAACCAATATTTTTGTGCTACTAGGGAAGAGGATGGCAGCAGTGGGTGGGGGAAGTGTTGGATGACGAAGGAGGAGGGGAGGAATGATTGAGAAAGGTAGATGAATGGGGAAAGAGAAGTAAGGAAAAGAATGGAGTGGATGAGGAGCAACCGGAAGTGGGGGTCCAGGATAGGGAAGGGGGGGGGGGATAAGTGAGGGGTAGGATAAGTGTAGTTGTAAGTAGAAAGCGCTCTCTCTTTCTCTCTCTCTCTCTCTCAAGATACAGAGTAGTAAGAAATAGGAAGTAAGTCTAGACTAAGATGGCGGAAAAAAAAGAAAATAGAAATAAGATAGGATAAGGAAAACATGTTAAAAAGAAACGGAGAAAGAAAGAAGGTGTATGTTAATGGATTTGTAACCCCGAGTGGGAACAATAAAGCATATATATATATATATATACAGGGTGGGGCAATAACTATTAGCACCTCAGATATCTTCCAAACTATAAGTTTCACAGAAATATTTGCCGAAATAAAATTGCACAGTACGAAGGGGGCGATCCGGTAGCGATAATAGTTTTTTTGCAGGTGGAAGTACTTCGAGCATTTGAAGGTCACCTTTATTTTTTTAAATGGATCGGTATGTTTTTGCTTCCGTATCATGATAGAGGATCTTAAAACGAGTTCAACGACCTATTATACAAGGTCATTCACGGTCATAGAAAGTAGAGAAAGGCGATAATGCTTAGGTTTTTGTATTAAATGAAACATACGTATTGTAAACAGTAGAGTATGGCGTAATGCTTATTACGCCATAAAAGAATGATCTATATCAGAGTGCGTAGAATAAATCAGACACTGAGTGCAAGCGTTTGTTTGTTTTGTAACGGCGAAGAGCCTAGCGCCAGTCGAGAATAAATGATCAACGAAGTAAGGCGAAAGGAGAAAATTACTTTTAATTACGTTTTATAAATATTTTAATGTAAATAAAATAAATAATATTACTTAAATATACCTTTTATTTATCCTGGCTTTTAATAAAACTTAGTGTTTGAAATGAAACCCTACACTAATCTTATCATGTTTATCTTATCCTGCAAACTTATTAAAGTGTCCTTCAAGCAGTGTTTACTCCCAGTGAAGTAAACGGTAAGCATTACGCCATACTTTACTGTTTACAATACGTATGTTTCATTTAATACAAAAACCTAAGCATTATCGCCTTTCTCTACTTTCTATGACCGTGAATGACCTTGTATAATAGGTCGTTGAACTCGTTTTAAGATCCTCTATCACGATACGGAAGCAAAACCATACCGATCCATTTAAAAAAATAAAGGTGACCTTCAAATGCTCGAAGTACTTCCACCTGCAAAAAAACTATTATCGCTACCGGATCGCCCCCTTCGTACTGTGCAATTTTATTTCAGCAAATATTTTTGCGAAAATTATAGTTTCGAAGATATCTGAGGTGCTAATAGTTATTGCCCCACCCTGTATATATATATATATACTAAATACTTGTATTGTAAATTCAATAGTGTTATTCAAACAAGTAACCCGGAAAAATATTACAATTCCCGATTTTAGGATGAAATTAGCAATGTATCTAATGAAATGCTCCGATAAAGATTGTATTTCTCCAATAAATTGCGTACGGAGCAGACCTCGTCACGAATTAAAAATTGTTGGATATCGCACATTGGAATCTGCCAATAATTGTGACTAACTAAACGAACGTCGCTGACTAAGGGCCAACTTTCGCTCACCTTTGACCAGATCTTACAATTAGTCACTGGTCAAGGGACAGTGAGTCTAGCGAGTTAGTCACAAGGGCAAGGATCACCTTTGCTTCTACGTACGCTGTCCTTCCCCTCCTCCAATTACTATACATATATAACCGAAATATCTAGGCGGCGCGCTCATTCTAATCCTCACCACCGTTTTTCGAAGTTAAGATTTTTCTCCACGACGTTTTTGTACGAGTCCTTTGTACTAACTGCGGCACACAGTTTTCTCGTAACAAAGTATTCGGTAGTATTAGTTCTATTAAAATATAAGTGTTGAACTACGATTCCTAGCCTGGAATCCAACACAAAAATAATTGGTGTCAGAAGTGGGATCTTCCGACATTCATCGCAAATCTTCGAACTCCTGGACTGAAGAAGTCGCCAGCACGAAGCGTGAATGACAACTTCTGTTGTTAATCGGATCATCCAAAGAAAATTCTAATACGAAGGAACACGCAACTTTTTACGAGGATCACCGCAGTGAGTAACGATTGAAGACCATTCTGAACGCTTAAACTAAATCTTGCAATCCTATTTCATATTTATTCCTCAAAAACATGTCGATCTCACCAAGCGTAAGCAATTCCAGTCCCTCAAACTCTCAATTATCCCTTGAATTTTTAACCAAACTAATCCCTGATCACTTCGATGGAGACTGATACAAATTACGTAGCTTTATTAAACAAGTTGATGCAGTTTTTGAATTAGCAACACCAACACAGTTACGACCTTTGTTATTATACGTGAAAAGTAGAATTACCGGAAAAGCGCGAGAACAAATTGACGTACATTGTGATTTAACTAATTGGAGCGAAATATCCGGACTATTGCTAACTTTGTACCAAGATAAGAAATCCCTGGATCAATTATTAGAAGAGTTGAGCAGTATGACACAAGGACCTCGCGAGAACGTTTCCGAATTCTACCAAAGATTAGAAGATTTAAATTCAAAAGTTTTAGGCGCGTTACATAACAGCGACACAAATTCGGGAAGTTTAAGTGGACGATTATCAATGATTACCGATATAACGCTGAATCGATTTGTTTACCACACGCATCCCCAAATTTCTCAGATGCTAAGGTACAGGGATTTTAAGACAATTAATAACGCTTTTACGGCTGCATTAGCTGAAGAAAAAGCATTACGCTTAACATACCGCGATAATTCTATTAAATGTAGAATATGTGGACGAACTAATCACACCACTATTAATTGCTATAATAATCCAGATAAAACAAGGACTCGATCAATTTCCAAACCTGTCAATTTTAATCAATATAGTAAAACTAATGAACAAGAAGAGCAGACAGTTAAACAATGTAGATATTGCAAAAATTTCGGCCATACTATTGATGAGTGTAGGAAAAGACTGCTTAATAATTCAAGAAAACAGAACGCGATTGCTTCAGTGCCACAAAATTCAACTCAAGAAACATATCGAAACGTGAATCACCATAACGTAAATTTTCCGATAACACATCACGAGTCAGACCGACCGATTTCATTAGAAGAAGCAACATTGCAATTCAATCTCCAAAAATAACAATATCCAGCCTGACGTCAAACGATCTACTCTATGTCCGTTTCGAATCTAAATTTTCAAGTTCAAACGATAAAACATTAAAATTCTTAATCGACACGGGTGCTTCAGTCTCGTTAATCAAAGCATCCAGCATCAATGATTTCACTGTCAGCAATACCAATCCCATAATATTGAATGGGGTCTCGCCAAACGCACCCATCACAACAAGCGGCACTGCAAAAATCGAACTCGGGATTCATGATAAGAAATTCGTTAGCGATTTCCAAGTCCTTACGACTCCTACGAATGTTCCATTTGACGGAATCCTGGGTGACGACATTCTGCGTTCCCAATCGGCGAAAATAGATTATTCAAATGCTTCTCTCACACTTGACTCTATCCCATTTACAATTCCCTTATATCGAAACACTCCACAAAATTCCATTTCCACTGTAAGAATTAACTCTCGGACAGAAACAATTATCCCTGTTAAGATAATAAATCCTTACGGCTTAAACGAAGGAATAGTATCATCAAAACAAATGAATCACGATAATACATTACTCATTCCTAACGCGATCGTTCAAGTTTCTCGCCAAAATACAGCTCTTATCACTATCGTAAATACGTCTACGAAAACTGAAATCATCCCAATCCCCGAACTACTAATCGAACCAATTCCTAATCATTCATACATTTACAGTCTAGCTTCTAATCGCGCAAACAACGAGGTACAAAATCGACTAGACATCCTAAATCAACATCTCCGACTCGATCATTTAAACAACGAAGAGCGCGATTCCATTACAAATATTTGCACCGAATTCAACGATATTTTCCATTTGCCAACTGATTTGCTCAGCCGAACGACAGCAACAAATCATGAAATACCTACCACAGATAATACTCCGATCCATGTAAAATCCTACAGATATCCACAAATTCACAAAACCGAGGTCGATAAACAAATCGAAAAGATGCTAAACCAAGGCATCATAAAACCTTCCACTAGTCCGTGGTCTAGCCCTCTTTGGATAGTACCAAAAAAATTAGATGCTTCCGGTGAACGGAAATGGCGTATCGTCATCGACTATAGAAAACTCAACGAGAAAACTATAGGAGATGCGTACCCTCTTCCGAATATCGAAGACATTCTGGATCAGCTAGGCCATGCACAATATTTTACTACTCTCGACCTCGCTAGTGGATTTCATCAAATTCCTTTAGATCCCGTCCACGCCCCTAAAACTGCATTTTCCACACCTGGCGGACATTTTGAGTTTACTCGGATGCATTTCGGGCTCAAGAATGCTCCGTCATGTTTCCAAAGAATGATGAATAACGTGTTGACTGGACTGACAAATAATCAATGCTTTGTTTATCTAGACGATATCGTTTTATATGGCTCTAGTTTAGAAGATCACAATAAAAAATTATTTAACATTTTCTCGAGACTACGCGAAAACAACCTAAAGCTCCAACCGGATAAGTGTGAGTTTTTAAAAAAATCTTGCGAGTACTTAGGTCACGTCATATCCGAGAACGGCGTAGAACCTAATCCTAAGAAGGTAGAATGCATACGGAGAGCTATGAGGCCACGAAATCAGAAAGAAATCAAAATGTTCTTAGGTTTAGTCGGCTACTATCGAAAATTCATTCACGATTTTTCTACGATCGCCAAACCCTTGACACTTTTAGTAAAAAAGGATGCTACTTTTCATTGGTCGGACGAACAAGAAAACGCATTTCAAACTTTAAAACAAAAGCTGATAAGCCAGCCCATTCTTCAATACCCAGATTTTTCGCGCGAATTCATTTTAACCACCGATGCTTCAAATGTAGGAATCGGCAGCGTTTTGTCACAAATTAAAAATAATGAAGATCTACCTGTCGCATATTACTCGCGGACACTTAACAAATCAGAACAGAACTATTCCACGATAGAAAAGGAATTACTAGCCGTGCTAAATTCCGTCAAACATTTCAGATCTTACCTATACGGCCGAAAATTTACCATCTATACTGATCATCGACCACTTCAATGGCTATTCAATTGCACGAACCCTTCGTCCAAACTCGTTAGGTGGAGATTAAAACTTAGCGAATACGAATATGAAATTAAATACAAACCGGGACGGATTAACTCTAACGCCGATGGCTTGTCCCGTCTAATAGAGGAACAAGTAAATATTACTATAAAACCGTTAAACTCTTACGAAGATTTCTTAGAACACCATCACGAAAAGCAAAACATTACCAGCTTTGAAAAGGAAAAGTCACTTCTCAAAAAATTAAAAGACCCCATTTTCATATTTTGGTCTTCAGATTTGCACGAACAAAACTCTTATTCAGAATTTATTAAACGAAGATTTGAAACGAATAAGTTAAAACCTTTTTTAAATGGCGTTTCTAAATTACAGAATGAAAATCAAACAGTTTACCTTCTATTTCCAACCGCCTCTTATTTTGATAAATTAGAGTACAGATATATATTCGAGTGTTTAATAAATGTGTAGGATCGTGAAAAAGAAAGGAGAGGCGCGCGCGGGTCACCCCATCCAAGGCAGGTACTCGGCCAGAGTAGCTGAACGTCGACGATCGCCTGGGTCGGCACGGAACCACTGCGCCAGCGACCTCTCGCTGCTGATAATTTCTTTTCACGTCCTTTTCTCTTAAGTTCTTTATAGGAGGGCTTCCCCGCTCCGATCCCACACTCGGCCATCCTGAGATTGACATTTGTCCTCAAATGTCGGTAACGTCACTCGTCTTTAAATCGTCTTTATCGGCGGCGCATCATCGTCGTCGCTTTGTCGAACGTCCACACACCTAGGCCGAGACTTTTACACAACGTACGACTTCGCTTGGTGCCTAGTGTGTGACCCGTTCATTTCCTCAGCTTTCGCCATTTGCGCACGCCGATTTTTTTTCTCGTCTTTATACGTCTTCCAGCTTCGTGGGGATCGTTGCGGTAGCTGTTCCTCCTATCCCGGACGAGCCCCCAATTTGTAGGATCGTGAAAAAGAAAGGAGAGGCGCGCGGGTCACCCATCCAAGGCAGGTACTCGGCCAGAGTAGCTGAACGTCGACGATCGCCTGGGTCGGCGCGGAACCATTGCGCCAGCGACCTCTCGCTGCTGATAATTTCTTTTCACGTCCTTTTCTCTTAAGTTCTTTATAGGAGGGCTTCCCCGCTCCGATCCCACAAATGCAAAGAGGTTTATAAAAGAAAATAAATTTGTATTAGTTCCCCCAGACAGACATCGTAATATAAAATTGGACCATCTGTCCAGTATGCTAAGATTCGTATTCCCTAAAAACGACATAAGAATTTATAATACAAGTAAAATTTCTCCCAATAACGAAATCGATATTTTAAGAATTCTAGAAGAAAATCATAATAGTAAATTATCAGGACATTGCGGTTTTAATAAATGTTACGCGAAAATAAAAGAAAATTATTATTGGCCTTCAATGAAAGTCGACATAAGAAACCATATCAGAAATTGCAATTCTTGCCAGATAAATAAAACTAACTTTAAACCTACGAGGCAGCCGATGGAAATTACTACAACGTCCGAACAACCTTTCGAAAGATTAGCGTTAGATATCGTAGGGCCACTTCCCTTAACCGAAGCCGGAAATAGATTCATCCTAACGATGCAGGACGATCTGACGAAATTTAGTTTCGCGGAACCGATACCTAATCACGAAGCCATAACGATTGCTAAGGTTTTGACAAAAACCATCACTCTCTTCGGAATCCCCAAAGCAATATTATCAGACCAAGGCACAGATTTCATGTCAGAAATAATCAAGGATTTAACTAAGTTGTTTAAAACCCGACATTTATCCTCCACTCCATATCATCCACAGACAAACGGTGCTCTCGAACGATCTCACTTAACATTGAAAGACTACCTTAAACATTATATTAAACCCGACCAAACCAATTGGGATGAATATTTGCCATTCGCCATGTTCAGCTACAATACGTCAATTCACAAATCCACAAATTTCACACCATACGAGCTTCTATATGGATTTAAACCTTATTTACCATCATCTATCGTGCAAGAACCAAAATTCCACTACACTTACGACGATTATGTTAAATCACTTCAGCAAAAACTAAATACATCTTTTAAAATAGCACGAGAAAACATAATTAACTCAAAAACTAAAAGCAAGGAATATTATGATAGAAAAATTAACCCGCAACAATTTAAAATCAATGATCTCGTGTATATTTATAACAAACAAACGAAGCCCAACCTATCCAAAAAACTTTCTCCTAATTTCAAAGGTCCGTATAAAATAACGAATACATTTCCAAACCAGACTGTCGAAATTCAAATCGGTAACAAGAGGAAACGATATCATACCAATCTTTTAAAACATCATGTTTCAGATGACGAGACTTAATATCTTACTTATCTTCCTTCCTGCCGTCCTGTGCAACCACTACACTCATATACCATATACCAAATCGAGTGGAATATTCTACAACAACCTGGGAGAAGCCAAAATAACAAATTCCAAGTTAACCCTTATATCCCACGTGAATATAACACACTTAATCGAAGCAAGCAATCGAGCAAGACATTTTTATCAGTTGTCTTCCAATCTGTGTACCTCCTCTGTAAAAGAATCTCAGAAACATAATGTTGTTAATTTCCATTGCGAGCAAACTCTAGCCATCATAGAGCAACAATTATCAGAACTAAGTAAGAAAAATCAAATCATACAGCACATATCCGGTCATCAATTAGAATCGCGTAAACGACGAGGTCTTATTAACGGAGTGTCATATGCTTTAAATTGGTTATTCGGTACTCCGGATGCAGATGATGCACAATTCTATACCGACAGTATAAAAACATTACTAAATAATAATAGACAGACACAAACGCTCCTTAAAAGCCAGGTACAGGTGATTTCTAGTATCTACTATACAAAACATTAATAGTTCGGTAAATTCACTAAAAGCAAGCGAGAAGAAGCTAAATAAAAACATCGAATTAATCAGCAAGGTAATGACAGAAACGAATAAATATATTGACGATTTACGATTAGAATAAATAATTACGCAACAGATAATGACCCTGTCACTACTCGTAACAAGAATTTCGAACACTTACGATCAATATATTAATGCAATTAACTTAGGTAAACACGGTATTTTGTCACCAGAAATAATAACACCTAAAATTCTATACGACGAATTGCTCAAATACAAAGGTCCATATGATTTACCAATCCCAGTAGATTATCAAACAATACACATCTACTACAAACTCTTAAAACTTAGCGTTGTTTCGATGAACGGTATAGTAATTTTTGCCATGAAGATACCCCTAGTCGATCAAACTACGTTTGATTTGTATCAACTTCTCCCTCTTCCGATACAACATACAAATAGTTCCATTTTTTCATATATAGAACCTAGACGCAATTTCCTCTTACTATCCAAATCCAAAATCATCTCCAGTCTCCTGCAAGATTTGTCAAGCTGCGAAGAATACTCCGATCAGTTATTCATCTGCAACGGGATCCACACGAACGAAAGGACAAGCCAAGCAATATGTGAAACCCAGCTCTTATTTCCGCATCTGGATCGCATCCCACAAGATTGCGAAATAAAACACATTAAGGCTAAATTGGAAACCTGGAAATACATAAAAAATAATCAATGGTTGTATGTACTGCAAGAACCGACAACCCTCACCTTACTCTGTGGAGACAAACGGGATGCTATAGAAGATGTCGTACTCTATCTAACCGGAATTATCCAGCTCAATTCGTCATGTAAAGGCTACACGGACACGTTTATGTTGGCACCATCAAACACAATAAGTCGTAACATCTCGCATTATGTACCCATTATCGATATTACCAGGGACGACTGCTGTTTATTTGAAACGAAAATCAACACATCTAAGGCTATCCACCTTATGCCAATAAAGCTTTCGAATATCGACCTCACGGAATTAAGATTCGCCGATAAAAAGTTGAGAGAGTTGGATGACATCGTCACGAAGCAGCTAAACGAACCCTTCCTAATATCGCATACAAGCTGGTATACTATACTATTATCCATTATCGGAGCGGTATTGGTATTAATAATCTGGATAAACTGCTGCAACTGGTGTGGATGCTTGAATTGGCTCAAGCGCCTTTGCTGTGTAACAAGGAACTCTTACAATGGCGAGACGGTCCCACCAATAATCAAAAATTTCGTCAATTGCAATTTTAACTCGGATCTACGATCGGAATCTCATTGCCACTCCCAAGAGATGGTGACCTACGACCGGACCAGGGATCTCACGCGATCAGATACTCCAGATCTACAGACCGAGGAAATTCCAAATTCGAGAGATTTGGTACCATCAATATACCCTGCCACAAGCCGTTGTAGATCACAACCACCAAGGAAAAGTACAACACCGCTGTGAAGATTGCGTATATTAATCAATTCCATAAATTATGAATTAGTCTTTTATATTACCATTTACTATCTATACTCTCATATCCGTATTACCTAATTCATATATTGTATATTATTTCAATTAATCTTTACCTTGTAAGTTAACTTTATTGTTTTATCTTAATGTTCATATATGCTTAGCATCACTAGTTCTATAATATTAAGCATAAAATTATTTTGATCTATACTCTGGTTAAGAAAATTGTATCGCTAATTGAAGATTAGCATCGTCAATCTTAACGGGGGAGGTGTTGGATATCGCACATTGGAATCTGCCAATAATTGTGACTAACTAAACGAACGTCGCTGACTAAGGGCCAACTTTCGCTCACCTTTGACCAGATCTTACAATTAGTCACTGGTCAAGGGACAGTGAGTCTATCGAGTTAGTCACAAGGGCAAGGATCACCTTTGCTTCTACGTACGCTGTCCTTCCCCTCCTCCAATTACTATACATATATAACCGAAATATCTAGGCGGCGCGCTCATTCTAATCCTCACCACCGTTTTTCGAAGTTAAGATTTTTCTCCACGACGTTTTTGTACGAGTCCTTTGTACTAACTGCGGCACACAGTTTTCTCGTAATAAAGTATTCGGTAGTATTAGTTCTATTAAAATATAAGTGTTGAACTACGATTCCTAGCCTGGAATCCAACAAAATAATGCTGGGAAATGCACGAAATGTAAGGCGATTTTGTAAGGTGTGCTATAAAAAAAATTCGAAGCGGCTAGGAAGAGCTGGAGCAAAGAGTTCTACTAAAAAAGTGGTGACATATTGTTCCGATTGCGTTGATTCACCTTTTCTTTGTCTTGAGTGTTTTAATCTGACTCATCATCAAAAATCATTTTTGTAAGTTCTATATTGCATTAATTTCTTCAAACCATTAAGGTAGTTGTCTCATGATTCGAAATAAACAAGAAGTTGTTCAAACTTGAACTATATATAAATAGATATGTAATACATATGATAGTGAAATTTGATGACCGTTCACCACGTTATACGCTAAATAATTGCAATTAAAAATGATACTTTTGTACACACTGCATTGGAAAAGCGTGGGAAAGTAGTATATATTAATTTTTATTGTGGCGAAAACAAACAACGTTGAAACGAAAAACTACAGTGTAATAGAATAATATATTCTGAATCATTTAGAAAAAAAAACATGCTGTTACCAGTTAGTTTTTCATAAATATGGAAAAATAAAGTCTTCGTTTCATAATTATTAGTAGAGGAGGGGATATTACTATAGATACCATATGACAGTATACATATGTACAGGTTAAACAGATAACCTGATAACCAGTGTACGTGTGTACATATACGGAATAAGCACAATGTGTGTTTCAATAACGTAGCATAATTAAAGTGCAGATTTAAAAATTTTTTTCAAGTTGCATTATGATTAATTTTGGATTTTAGTTTTATTTTAATATCAAAAACTCTAAAATGAAATATTTTATATTTTGGAACAACTTCCTAATACGTTCCGTAGAAAATACTAATTTTATTTCTATGGGGGGATGAACCCGATCTAGCGACGGTACCTGCGTGGAGCAACTACCTTAAAGCAACAATGGTATTATTAAAAAATTTATCAGTATCCATATTTATTCTAATTATGTACTTTTATTATTTGCTGCGTCGCCGGTCACCGGGGGCTCCCACGGCGCTGTAGCAAAGTCGAGCGCCGGTCACCGGTGACCCCCATGGCAGTCAACGTGTTAATTTATTTTCCGACTAACGCATGGTGTTGCAAGCAGTGGTGAAATCCCATGCAACCACGTTAGCATATATACAGGGTGTCCCAGACCACCCGTCCACCCCTTTTAAAATCCAGGGAAATGGTTTTTTTGAAAAACCCAAAAAATTTTTATCACCAAATCGGGTATGCTCTATCTGATGATGGTATTTTCATCTTCCGGTTTCGATCGGAAATGGGTTATTCAGACAGGAACTTCGTTTTTTTAAATGGAACATGATATTTTTGATTACATATTCGGATTGTACGTAAAAAAATATGAATCTTTTGTACCAAACATTTTTTCGAAAAACGTCAACTTCGACCTTGAAATGACCTTACAACTAAATTGGTTTTGGCCAAAGCCGGTTTTGACCGGAAATGATGTTTTTGGGTTTTTTGTTTTTTCCGCCCCCCCCCCCCCCCCCCCGCCCCGGGTAAGAATGTAATGACTACATTCGATTAGGTCTGCTGTATCTCCTCGGTGCCGCAACTACGCCAGCATATGGACCACCGTCGCCAGATGGTGCCACCACGATTCCCCCTCCACCATCCTTACGTGGCATCACATTATCCCACTGTTTCTCCTTATGCCGCCTAGTCCCCCACACTTGAGGATTCTCGATAGCGACTACCTGCATATCGGACGAGTAATCTTTATTTCTCGAAGCAACCAAATTCTTATTGACTAGCGATGTCGTATTCAAGCGCAGAAGCTAAGGATATGATGCTTATTTTAGGTGAATGCGGTGGTCAATTTAAAACAGCTGAACGGTTGTGGCGAGAGCGATACCCAGATCGCACTCCTCACTCCCGCAAAGTCTTTTCTCGCTTAACTAAGCGAATTAGCAATAAAGGTATTATTCAACCGGATCATAATAAAGGTAAACAAATTAAACGGCCAATTAGGGATGTAAGAACACCGGAGATTCTTGCATCCGCTCAATTACATCCTCACGATTCATTAAGACGTACAGAAAAAGATTCTGGTATTAGTCGTAACTCAATCGCGCGAATTTTTCATGAAAACAAGCTACATCCGTACAGAATGAGTCTTCATCAAGCATTGACGATGGATGACTGTAGACAAAGACTCGAATTTTGCAATTGGATGCGTCATCAACCGCCAAACTTCCACCAAAAAATTTTATTTTCTGATGAATGCACATTCAAAAGTAACGATTCTGTAAATACTTGGAATTCTCGTTATTGGGCACAAGAAAATCCTCACTGGTTGCAAGAAATGGACCATCAACATGTTTGGAAAGTCAATGTTTGGTGTGGCATTATTGACAAACATGTCGTTGGGCCGTTTATTTTTGAAGAAAACCTAAACGGCATTCGGTACGCTAATTTCATTAAAAATGATCTCCCGCTATTACTTGCAAATATTCCATTACAATTGCGTTTAAACATGTGGTTTCAGCAAGACGGATGCCCGGCGCACACATCTAGAGTAGCTCGTGAACAATTAAACATTCTGTATCCAAATAAATGGATAGGCAAATATGGCCCATACAATTGGCCACCACGATCACCGGACCTAACTATTCTAGATTATTCTTTGTGGGGAAGAGTGAAGGATTTGGTATACCGCGAACAACCTACAACAAGAGACAATATGATCCAGAGAATACGCGACACTATTGTTTCTTTAGATGCTGACGAAATTCTTAGTGCAACAAATAATTTTCGGAAAAGAACACTTGCTTGCATTCAAGCAAACGTTGCACATTTCGAACAGCAGACCTAATCGAATGTAGTCATACATTCTTACCCGGGGCGGGGGGGGGGGGGGGGGGGGCGGAAAAAACAAAAAACCCAAAAACATCATTTCCGGTCAAAACCGGCTTTGGCCAAAACCAATTTAGTTGTAAGGTCATTTCAAGGTCGAAGTTGACGTTTTTCGAAAAAATGTTTGGTACAAAAGATTCATATTTTTTTACGTACAATCCGAATATGTAATCAAAAATATCATGTTCCATTTAAAAAAACGAAGTTCCTGTCTGAATAACCCATTTCCGATCGAAACCGGAAGATGAAAATACCATCATCAGATAGAGCATACCCGATTTGGTGATAAAAATATTTTGGGTTTTTCAAAAAAACCATTTCCCTGGATTTTAAAAGGGGTGGACGGGTGGTCTGGGACACCCTGTATATGCGGGATCTAGAAATTTCGTGTGTTGCTGGGCGACGCGACAAAAGACGAGCGCGGGTCGCAACCGCCTCACGGTTACGAAAGAGGAGGCAGTTGATTCCGAGCGGTCAGAAAAGATGGTGTAGTTATTATTTCAAATACATTTCATTTTTTGTAACGAGTCTCATTCATTCCGCCGCCCTCAAAAATCCTACAAATTTGGGGGCTCGTCCGTGATATTTTCATCAATCCCGAGATTTCTGAAAGACGGCGAAGTGTTTGGGCGAATCTGTTGAAAAGATCGTGCGAGTAGCGGGAAGTAAGAAGTTGTAAGACGCAGTGAAGCATCATTCGTAACGGTTAACGTGATCGGCGTGTAAGGTGGCCGCCGATTTCATACGTTGTTCATGTTGGAATTGTTGTTGTAACGGTTAACCGTGGAACAGTGCTTCAAGTTGAAGTTGTAAGTTCAATTTTGTGCACTGCTAAATCGTGACGAAGGTAAGAAGAAAATGGCCGAAAAGGAACAACTCACAATCAGTAGCAAAGATGGTAATGATAAAGAAGGTGAATGCAGTGATGGAAGTTTAGAACGAACTATAGTAGAAGGAACAGGAAAGGCGATGGAAAAAATCCCGACAAACGAGGAGATTGGCATTATGAACGCTGCGGAATTAAGAGAAGAACTGCGGAGGTTAGAATTATCGACTACAGGAAGAAAATGGGAGATGCAGGAAAGGTTGAGAGCCTTTGCTAGAAACAAAAGCGAACAAGATGGTAAAGAAGAGACCGATGAGAGCGACCAAGAAACCGACGAAGAATCGTACGATGATAAATCGCGACAAAGAAAAAAACAAAATGTAAACGCAGGTAGAGAGATAATTAAATTCGCCATTAAGGACGTCGATAACAGCATTCCCTATTTCACCGGATATGACAAATTGCCAATCAAGAAGTGGGTGAACGGTTTTGAAGAGTTGAGTGAACTCTTTGAGTGGAATGACATCCAAAAGCTACTATAAGCGGTACTTACAGTAAGCGAATGCTACGGGGATCCGCAAAACAATTCATAAATTATGAAAAAGGTGTTATATCCTGGAGTATCTTGAAGCGAAAATTGTTACGCGAGTTCAAAGCGGAGATAACTAGTACGACGCTACATGAGCAGTTGCGAAAACGGAAAAGACTGCCAAACGAAATTGCAAGATAATATGTGGGTGCAATGCAGGAGATTGCAAGCCAAGGGGATATAGAAGAAGATGCCCTATAATCGAGCATACAATCAACGGTATCCCGGATAGAGAATCGAATAAGATTTCCCTACTCGAAGCCCGTACGTTGTCCGAGTTAAGAAGAAGATTGGAACTTTACGACCGAAGAAAAGACAAGGAAGCGGAAAACCGAAGAACCGACGAACGACGGTATAATGTGAACGACAAGAATGTGCGACGAAGACCCGATTATGACGGGAAATTCGAAAGGAAGAAGCGCTGCTTTAATTGTGGTTCGCTAGAACATAGTGTCGGTCAGTGTCAACAGAAAGGCCGAGGACCAAAATGTTTTGTTTGCGACGAGTTTGGACATTTTTCGAAAAACTGCGCGAAACGGGTTCCACCGAGAGGCGGCGAGAGTAGTGTCGCTTGTGTAAATAGTGTAAATAATAAGTTAATCCCGATAACAATTAATAATAGGTCGTGTTACGCTTTTGTTGACACGGCGAGCGATGTAAATTTGTTTCGAGAAAACACGTATCGTAGAGTGGGAAGACCATCGTTGCGGTAAGGGTAGAGATCATTCGTCGGGTTTGGAAATGCGAAGGCGACTCCCATCGGAAAGTGTACGACATCGTTGTGTATCGGCACAGATCGGTTCGAGGTAGAAGTGTTTGTGGTGCGAGACAATGATATGACAACGGAGGTGATCCTAGGTCAGGAATTCCTCGCACACGCGGACGTGCGTATTCATCAAGACGAAATAGTCGTCCGAAAAGCAGCATCGTCAGAAGGTGCGAAACAAAAGGAAACAGCGAGCACGAACGTCCAAAATCTACGCAACGTGCTCTCTTAGATCGAACCAGTGAGATTTCACTGGTTCAACCAGTGATCACAAATCTCGCTGGCGAACCAGTGAAATTTTAACTCGCCCACTGGTAAACCAGTGAAATTCGCGTTCACTATTTGGAACCAGTGAGGGGTACCTCAGGCGGCGCGGCGTCCGCTGCCGCAGCGCCATGCGCCGTGTTTTATTTTTGAATATGTTAACGAGTTGAAATGTTACGTCCATTATAATAATTTTGATTTGAATAAAGGTAAGTGATAAAAAAGATTATTATTTTAACTATAAAAACTAAAAACTATATAATTAGTTTTGAAACTATAATCTTTTTTGTAATGAACATTGATTATTATTATTAAATAATTAATGAATTATTTACAGCAAGCATAACCTTTATCAAATGGATACGTATTTACATATGTCAGTCGAGGAATTGGTCGCTCATTTAACGCCACTAATTAATGATGAGGCGACAATAAAAATCATCGAAGGTATTCTTTTTTTTATTTAATGAAATAGTTAAATAAGTTAATAATAGTCTGTGATATAAAAAATAGTTGACATTTCAAAATTTCCACGTTTCCACAGAATAAGAAATTTTACATTAAGATAAAACTTGAAACTGTTATGGAAATTACTATAAAAATTATTAAATTAATTTTCTTCAATAATTATTTTTAACACTTTGACCACGTAAAAAAATATTAAAAGTATTAAAAGAATTAAAACAAAAGACAACAGTAGTAACTTTTCTAATAGAATTCTATGTTGTTACATTAATAAAACATTATGTTCATATGAAACCTCAAGTTAAACTCATTTAAAAATATTATAGATTTCAATCGACGACGACAAGTTTAATGATCTTGGTGTTTTTCCGTTTGATCAAGAAGGACAAATATTAGAAGAAAACTCACTTCCTTCAAATGTTGGTTCTAATTGTTATTCGGTAAGAGATCTTGTATTATTATATTGTTAAAATTTATTTCATTCGAGATTTCTTTTTATCAACTTGTAAATTTGTTTATAATTAGCGATACCCAACTGTCGAAGCAACTTTATTAGCTTATAAAGGAAAACTGATTGTGGAAGGTGCAAAAAAAATGTTATCTTCACAGCAAAGATTAGAATTAATACGAATTTTAACTGACGAGCTGGTTGCAGTGCATGGTTTGTAAGTTAATTAAATACTTATTGATGACGTTGTTTTGTCAATTTCCGACTATTAAGTTTACTCTAGTAATATATTTTTTATCACTAATGTTTATTCAGGTATCCTCCTAAAGATGCAAAAGAATCACTGGCTAAGGCATTGACAACAGAATTCCCGTTATTAAAAGATACCGAATCACCTTTAGGCTACGTAACTATAAATTTAGTCTTTGAAGATTATGCTTAATGAAAAGTTTTCAGGATCGATGAATTTAATTTTGTAAATAATTTTATTTTACTGTTTTTTCTTAATATATTAGGAACACTTTTTCGCTCCTAATGGCGGCGGTAAAGGATTCATTGAATATCGGTTATGGACTCTACGAGCTAAAGCTAGTCCATCAAAAAAGAAATACCAGGGTGTGGTAAGAAAAAGAACAAAAATAAACACTACAAATTCATTACAAAATTTAGAATGTAATATCGGCTCAACAGATGATATCAATGAAAAGGTATTTTAATAGTTCATGTTGAATTATTAATATTTATAAGTGTAAATGTAGCAGACCAGACAATTTTTTAAATATCAAGATAAATTAAATGTAAATAGAATTACTTATATTTACAGATTTTAAAAAATAGTATATGCATTTTTTTTTAATTATTTAATTTATTTATAATTTAAAAATTGTTTCGTGGCTGTTACATTCACACTTATTTAATATTTCTGTCTTGTTATTGGAATCTTATAGATACATAAAGCAATAAATGATATAAATTTTTTAAATTACAGATTAATTTAATGAAGTTCAAGTATCCCTCATCTGCCAATAAAAACGATATTGTTATGGCTCTAAATGACACAAGGTGTCATCGACGTCAGTGGATTAAAGAAAAAAGTCCCTCTATAACTGATGTACTTTCATTGTATCCCCGATTATTTGATTACCATGAAGAAATGGTAACTGAATATCATAATAACATCATCTTTGAACTATTATTATGAATTGCTGATTATTTTATGATTTGTGAATATTTTACATTATTTATGGCATCATAGTAAAACTAAACATGGTCATTTATTTGCATAATTAGTTTTGTCTTAACTGAAAAATTTGTGTTTAATTGCAGATCGATGATGAATTTAATGCTATGTTTGCAAACGTCAAAGATAATTTTATTACTCTTTTTCCCACCCACTATGTACCAAAAATCCTGGGATATGCAAAAATACATGCACCGAAAATTTTCGCTGTAGCTTCAATAATTTCTAATGGTGAATATAAATTTCTTATTTGAAATTTCCATTATTTACTAATATATATCTTTTTTTAATTTACAGATAATATTAAAGCTCATGCAATTCTAAGTGAGTTATTACCAGTGGCAAACAGCATTAAAAGAAGTCAAACCTCAATAAATTGGTCGAAAATTTTTAAAAACGAAGGTCAAAAAGCCAAAGGCAGAGGAAAAAAGCAATTGGTGTGTTAGTTTTATTGTGCATTTTGTAATTTTTTCTTATTTTAGTAATTTAATAAAAATTTAACTATTGTATTAGTTTTCATAATGTAACCTTAAAAAAATTGTCCACTTTATGTTTCTTCATCTACAAATTACTGTTTAATCAAATAATCCACCGACTATTCTTTTCAGTCTTATTTTTGTTTGACAATTTTTTTTTTTAATTTTATTTAAAGCATCAAGCAGATGAAATGAGCCGTCCATTGGGTAATGATGATACTGAAATATCATTTAAAACATCTTTTCCTAATCCTGCTTTCCTACATATCATTTACGTAAGAACATTATTAACATTAACATTATAACGTTATAAAAATTAATTAACTACATTGGAATAATGATAATATTTCAGTTAGACCAAATACAAACTCATCTCTCTAGCTTCTTTTTTCACAAACTTTTTTAAACTTCTTTATTTGTAAATTTATTATTACTGTTTGATAATTAATTAGAGTATTTAAACTTATATTTTTATTAACTATCGATGCATTAAATTTTTAATATTTTTGTTACAGGAAGGAACTGACATTGAAACTTATTTAAATGACTATAGCATTAAAACGAATACAAATATTCAACCATTTTTAATTTTATTAAAGGGTCAAGTGGAAACTTATTATTTACAAGCCGATGGTCATGTTTTTGATTTCGCTGACCACGATGATCCGATCGTTGCTTTCACCGTTATGCACAAATTATATCACATTTTAAATTTAAGTTATCCTCCTAAGCTTGACAATTTTTATAACTTTATTGATAATTATATTTATAAACTAACAAATTCTGTAAGAAGTGTCGTTTCTTTTTTACATGTAAACATTTTAAATTTTAAAGATAATGTTTAATTTTTTTTGGAAATTGTTTATTTTTTATAAAAACAAAAAATAAAATAATTATTATTTTGATTTGTTTGTTTGTATAACCTAAATAGTTTTTGTGTACTATTCTTAACCTATTTGATTATGCGATGATAACGATTCCGATTTACTGGTCAACCAGCGAAGTTCACTGGTGAATCAGTGAAAAGTTCACTGTGAAATCAGTGATGTTCAGTCGCCATTCAAATTCACTGGTTTGCCAGTGAGATTCACTGGTAAACCAGTGAATTTTGATGGCCACCGAGATCACTGGCGGAACCAGTGAGTGTCACTGGGAAACAAGTGAGTTTTCACTGGCGAACCGGTGAAATCTCACTGGTTCGATCTAAGAGAGTGGATGGATTCGGTGAGCTCGCGAGTATCAACTATGTGCAGCCGAACGAAGTAGACATTAGTGGTCCTTACAAAGAGGAATTGTATGAAGTAATAGAGAATTATAAGCCGGAATCTAACGTAGAAGGTAAGCTCGAGACGCGCATTGAATTAAGCGATAATAGTCCAGTGTCGTTAAGACCACGTCGGTTAGCTCTAAAAGAAAGAGAAGTGTTAGACAAGGAAATACGAGAATGGCTCAATGAAGGCGGAATAGAGAAAAGTACGAGTGAGTATGCTAGTCCAGTTGTAATTGTACCGAAAAAGAATGGATCGTACCGCGTATGCATTTACTACCGCGAGTTAAATAAAAAAGTTGTTCGGGACAGATTTCCAGTTCCTCTGATCGAGGACTGCTTAGATTCGTTAACAGGCGCGGCCGTTTTTTCGACATTAGATTTAAAAAATGGATTCTTTCATGTGCCGTCGCAAAGAATAGTCAGAAATACACGGCGTTCGTGACGCCGGACGGCCAGTATGAATTTAAAAGGACTCCGTTTGGTCTTTGTAATAGTCCTACTAGTTTCCTCAGGTACATAGACGAGGTTTTCCGAGAATTAAAAAAGCGCAAAATATTAATCACGTATATGGATGATCTCATCGTGCGCGGTGTTGACGAAAAAGCCGCGTTCGAAAATCTAAAAATAACATTAAAAGTCGCAAAAAGGAACGGATTGCATTTAAATTGGCAGAAATGTATGTTTCTACAACCACGGGTAGAATTTTTCGGCCACATGGTGGAGAACGGGTGCGTTAGCCCGTCGCCAAATAAGATTAAAGCCGTTGAGTCATTTCCTCAGCCAACGCGGAAAAAAGACGTTCAAAGATTTCTAGGGCTTACAGGGTACTTCCGTAAATTTATAAAGAATTATGCTGAAATAGCTCATCCATTATCGGAGCTTTTAAAAGAAGCAGTTTCTTTAGATTTCGGCGAAGAACAAAGGCGGTCTTTTGATTCGTTGAAGCTTGCGTTGTCGCGTGAACCGGTGTTAAGAATTTATCAGCTAGCCGCCGTTACAGAAGTATACACAGATGAGAATTGTTACGGATACGGTGCGGTTCTATTGCAAAAGAATGTTGATGAGAAAGTGTTTCATCCAGTTCACTATAAGAGTAAAAAGACAACAGAAGCCGAAAGAAAATACAGTTCGTACGAATTAGAATTATTAGCTATAGTAAAAGCGGTACAAAAGTTTAGAGTGTATCTTTTAGGAATAGATTTTAAGTTAATCACCGATTGCGAAGCGGTTCAAAAGACGTTTTGTAAGAAAGATCTTAATCCTCGTATAGCGCGGTGGGCGTTGACCCTCGAAGAATATAATTATAAAATAGAACACCGATCGGGTGATAGACTAAAACACGTAGATGCTTTAAGTAGATATCCCGTATACGTTGTAGAAGACACAGTGGCAGAAATAATTCGTAAGCGACAAAACGAAGACGAGCGACTTAAAACAATTCAGCGGTTATTGGAACGCGAACCGTTTGAAGATTACGTAGTGGATAACAATATGTTAATTAAAACAAAGTGGTGATAAAAGAGTGTTAGTGTTACCCGAGAGCATGTACATTGAAACAATACGGAAAGTGCACGAAAATGGACACTGTGGCGTGAAAAAAGTGGTGGAGCGAATTAAAGACGAATTTTATATTCCAAATATTAGCGAGCGGGTTGAAAAATTCGTAAGTTACTGCGTCCCGTGTATTCTTGCGGAAAAGAAGAAAGGGAAACAGGAAGGGTGGCTTGCTCCAATACCTAAAGGAGGTGCGCTGTTAAGTACTTATCACATCGACCATTTAGGACCCATGACGGCAACGGGGAAAAGTTACAAATATGTATTAGTAGTAGTAGATGCGTTCGCAAAATTTGTATGGATTTATCCGACAAAAACAACCAGCACAAAAGAGATTTTAGATAAGTTAAACGCGCAGCAAAAAGTTTTTGACAATCCGACGAGAATTATTACAGATAGGGGTTCTGCATTTACGTCGAAGGAGTTTGTAGATTATTGTAATCCGGAGGCGATCGAACACGTAAAGATTACTACCGGTATCCCGCGATCGAATGGTCAAGTCGAGCGGATTAATCGCATAATTATACCGATGCTAACGAAACTGTCTCTTGGATATCCAGATCGTTGGTATAGATACGTAGACCGATTGCAAAGATGTCTCAATAGCACCTTTCAAAGTAGTATAGGTATGACTCCTTTCGAACTGTTATTAGAGGTAAAAATGAAACAGAAAGAAGACGTACATATTTTAGGACTGCTTGAGCAAGAAGTAGCGGAAAATTTTGATAAAGAGCGCGATAAATTAAGGATTGTAGCCAAAAACAATATAGCGAAAATTCAGGCAGAAAATCGAAAAAGTTATAATAAACATTGTGAAGAGGCGATTAAATACGACGTCGGCGACTTAGTAGCGATTCAACGAACGCAGTTTGGCGCAGGGTTGAAAATTAAACCGAAGTTTTTGGGGCCTTATTAGGTATCAAAGGTGAAGAGAAATAATACATACGAAGTTGTACGCGTTGCGGATGGAAACGGACCCAATGTCACGACCACAGCGGCAGACTTTATGAAGCCGTATTTAGAATTGTCTTCAGAGACTGAAGACTTCCAGGATGGCCGAGTGTGGGATCTAGAAAGGGTATAGCCCTAGAAAGGTATAGATGGTCAAATGTGCCCTTGAACCGAATTCAAATCGCGATGAGTCATTCGAAAGCTTATAAAAAAAGAATGATTTCTGCCAAGTTTCAACTTTGTATCTCGACCCGGGGGGTAGTAAAGGGTAAAAATGGAAAATCAGGTTTTTGCCGAATTTCTCCTATACCAGCGGATGAAAAATTTTGAAAAAATTCAGAGGCATTTCTGTTGTCAGGGCACATATTAGAGAATTGTTTCAGATTTTTAAATTGAAAAACCAAGCTGTGAAAAATAAAAAACGCCAAAAAATGCTGAAAAATGCCGATTGTGTATCGAAGCAGTCTGCCAAGGGACTTGGAAGTTCGAGGCTCGAACCTACGTTCAAAAAGTTCGCAGCGGTATAGCAGTTCGACACTCTACCGCTGCGCCACCGACGCCGTTGGAAAATACGGTAGATACTTTACAATATAAGGCGTTAACAGTATAACAGTTTCAAATGATTCGGTTTTTTCAGTTTCTTTAATTCCTATGATGTTTTGCTGTACGTATAAACATAGAAGATCGCATAAAATACCTATTTCATGAAGCAATTCGACGTATAAGTTACTCTGACACGGAAAAAACGACGAAAAAATCGGTTTTTAATTTTTTTAACTGCGGCGCACCAAATTGAAAAATCTGAAAAAATTCAGAACAATAGTAACAATGATACGTACTTACAGTAAAAATATAATTATAGTGCCAAGACTGCTTCGATACACAATCGGCATTTTTCAGCATTTTTACCCTTTACTACCCCCCGGGTCGAGGTACAAAGTTGAAACTTGGCAGAAATCATTCTTTTTTTATAAGCTTTCGAATGACTCATCGCGATTTGAATTCGGTTCAAGGGCACATTTGACCATCTTAACCGGCTATACCCTTTCGTGTGGTTGCTGGGCGACGCGACAAAAGACGAGCGCGGGTCGTAACCGCGAGGCGGTTGCGAAAGAGGAGGCAGTTGATTCCGAGCGATCAGAAAAGATGGTGTAGTTATTATTTCAAATACATTTCATTTTTTGTGACGAGTCTCATTCATTCCCCTGTCCTCAGAAATCCTACATACAGTGCGACCTGGGAATAAGAACGCTGAGAATGCCTGAGAATAAGAACACTTCCCCAGTCTGGTGTTCGCTCACGGTCCCGCACTCCGACTTAACTTCCAAGCGCGCTTTACATACAAACGCATAACTACATGGAAACATACAACGCTTTTATTTATATGGGTGAGGATGGCAACACTCATTTGAATGGCCGCATGCATGGTGGGGGTACTCGGCTTCCGAGAAAAACACTTCCCCACGGCGGCTTTTCCGTTCTTATTCACAGATCGCACTGTATATATATTTATTAAGTTCTTTTACAGCGAAGAAGGCGAGCTTCGTCAGACGACGTTTCAGACGTAAGACGAGAATCGACGAGTAAAGACGTACGACGATTCTATAATATTAATTATTTTTAACAAATAAAGAAGAGAGACAATTTTACTTTAGACTAATCTTCCTTGTAGAGTTCAATTCGTATTCATCCCTACCTGCGATTCTGATCCCACATAATTTTGGGGGCTCAGTCTGAGATCGGAACAGATCAGATGGCAAATAACGCGGGTGAGTGTATCGTCAATATTCTATTACGGGTTGAACTAGAAAATGAGATAAAGTGGACGTGCAGTGATGCCTCTCAAGGATCTGAATGAATTTACGGTGGCCCAACTAAGGGAAGTGTTGCGACGTCGAGGGTTAAATGTGAATGGATCGAAGGCCGAACTAATAACCCGATTAAACGATCACGATCCGTCGGGTCAATGGACCGCGATCGACGAAAGGACGGAAAAGCCGAACGATACAAAATCTGACGACGACGCGGAAAACCAAGGTGCCATAGGATCGACGAGTACCTCAGGTGCAAAGGTAGCCGACGAGACGATGTACAATAGACATGAAATAGATCTTCTTCGCCGGGAAAAAGCGGTGATAGAAAAAGAACTAGAAGTGGCGAAACGCGAACTTGCGGTATTGCAAAACACACCGCAACCGAATTTGCTCGCGGAACAACTGCCGGTGACGCAGAACGCACACTCGCGCATCACAGTTAACACAATCGCAGAGTTACTCAACTTCTTTACTGGAAGGTCAGGACTTTACCAGCTGGTCGAGGCAAATAAAAGTATTGCAGACGACGTATAGACTAAATGACGACGAGACGAAAATTTTGATACGAATGCGGCTTCGTGGGAGAGCGCAAGAATGGGTGAATAACAGACCTGAACTTCTGGAAGGAAACGTTGACGATTTAATAGAGAGGTTTCAAGGAATGTTGTGCCACCAACTAAGTACAATCGTAGTGCGCAATCGATTCCAGGAGCGCATATGGAAGAAAGACGAGTCTTTTGAAGACTATTTTTATGATAAGGTAATAAAAGCAAGTCATGTGCCAATAGTAAACCAAAAAGAACTTTTCGATTATCTCATCGATGGTATTCCCGATTTATCACTACGAAACCAAGCGAAAATGCATTGCTTCGCTTCGCCCGAATCATTATTGCATGCATTCGAAAGATTGACTCTACCACCAGTAATGCATAGTGAAAAAAATGGCGGAAAACAATACAAGCAAACGACTTTGACGTTTTCCGACGGAAAACAGAAGACCGACTGGAGGATACCGAAGAAGGACCCGTGCAAATGCTACAACTGCGGCGAGGTGGGTCATCTACGCCGATCCTGTCCATCGAAAGATCGTGGGTTGAAGTGCTTCCGATGCGGTCAATATGGACATATTTCGCCAGCGTGTCCAAATCGTGAAAATAAAGAGCCGACGAAAAATATCAACATGGTAGTGCAGCCGTCTACGCAGAGTTCATGTAAAACGGTAACATTGAACAATTTTGAATTAACGGCCCTTGTCGATACGGGCAACGACTTGACGCTAATGAAAGCCGAATGTTATTTCAAAATAGGCGCGCCGCGCATACAGAATATCAAGACGAAATTTCGAGGTATCGGATCCGACAGTAATAAAACGTTGGGCAAAGTAGCAACAGATATTTTCATCGACGGGCATTCTTATCCGATTGTAGTTCACGTAGTTCGAGATGTATTGCTAAAGCACGATTTACTTATAGGAGCCGACTTTTTAAACGCAGTTAAAGTGACGAGAAGTAACGGAAATCTGTTAATAGAGAGATTGGAGGAGGAACGCCCCGTTAACGATCATATTCCTGAAGTATATTGTGAATATGATTGATTTTTATTAATATGAATGAATGTAGAAGCGGAATGTAAAAACTGAATGTGTGTTGTCTTAGAAACGTTAAGGAGTTGTTGATTGTATGTGACGCGAGAAAAGTAATGAATTTAGTATAATATATAATTTATTAAATAAAACATCCACAATATGGTAGCAGAGCGTGGTTACTAACGTGTTGATAACGTGGTTTATTGAGTAAAGTAAAATTGAGCAATTTGAAGTGAAAAATATTGAATAAAAATGGCACAGGGATTATTTGCAAATGTGGAACTACTCGACGATAATAATTATTTTTTATGGAGTGAAAAAGTAGAAGGAATTTTAAGAACAAGACTATTATGGAAAGCAATAATTGGAGTGAAGCCATTAATTAAACCTGTAGAAAATGAAGATTAATACGAGAAGAAATTTCGACTATGGAACGAATGGGACGACAACAATTATGCTGCGAGAACCATAATTATGAACACGATGAGTAAAGGCCAAATATTAAAATATAGTAGAGAGAAGAGTGCGGATAAACTTTGGACCTTGATCAAAAATAATATGGCAGGTGAGACAGAACAACTAAAAGTGCGATCACTTAACGAATTATGTAATTTAAGGATGAGGAGAGATGAAAATGTAGACGGGTATATAAACAGAGCTGAGGCATTACGGAATCAGTGTGTACAATTAGGTAAAAATGTTGAAGAATATGAAATTAAAATGTACATACTAAAAGGATTAAGACCAGAATATGACGCCAATATACGAGTATTAGAAACGCAACGCAATATTACGATCGAAGATATAAGGTATGCACTTAAACAAGAGGAATTGAGAAGAGAAGATAAAGTATCGAAAGAAAATGAAACAATAAGAAGGGTAAGAGAAAAATCAAAATTTGAAATTAATTGTTATAACTGTGGTAAAAGAGGTCACACATCAAGTGAATGTTATAATAAACTAAAATGTTTCAATTGTCAAGGACTTAACCATATCGCAGCAAATTGTAGGGAGCCAAGGAGGAATATTCGATCATATGAAAAACAAAATAAACAGTTTAACAAAAATATTCGTGGTCGAATTCGAGGTGAAATGTCATTATCAACTAAAGATGAAGCAATATTAAATGTATCAGAAAAGAAGCGAGAAAATAGAATGACGACTATTGAAAACAAAACAAATTTTGAGGGTAATAATAATAATAAAGATATTATTTGGTTACTAGATTCCGGTTCAACAAGTCATATGACACATCAAAATATATGTTTAGTAATATTCAAGAAGAGGAAAGAGAAATTTCATTAGCAGACAAGGAAGGAAAAATATTGATTTCAACATGTGACGGCGAAATTTTAATGAAACAATCGTCAAGTAAAAATCATTTACGTCTTAAAAATGTATTATATATTCCTGGATTAAACACAAATCTTTTATCAGTGGCAAAAATGACTGATTATGGATATAGTATAAAATTTAATAAATATGGTGCAGTAGTATATAAAAATCCAAATGAAGTAGTTATGACTGCTGTAAAAGTAGAAAATGCTTATCATGTGAGATCATTCCTATAGTCCAGTCAAATTAATCATTAAAATAGAAGTAAGGTTACAAAAATTCCCATAGAGCTAAAAATTGGTATGAATGTTCAGAATACTATTATAAATGAATTGTGAAAAGTCCCCATCAATCCCCCTTGTGCAAAAAATTTTATTGATGGTGAAAGTTTGCAAAAATAGGTTTTTCGCGTTTTTCAGCTAAACGGTGAGTTTTACAGCAAAAATAGTTCAGACAAAAATTGTAGATCATCCGATTCTCTACAAAAAATATATCCACACTTTTTTTCATAAGTATTGCCATTTCCGTGATACAGCGGTTCAAAGAACTGAAGAAATTATTTTATTCGTAATATGCACGTTAATGTACTTTTATATACATTTTTGAACCGTTATACGAGTACAAATATGAGTCCCTATGTCTTATACATACAAATTATAAAATTCTTAGAATATAAATGAACGTCAAAAACTCCGCCCCTATTTTAATTTAGTCCCATGGCCTTGAGTAACATTTGTCTTCCACTCAATTGTCAGTGTGGCGATGCTCGTATACCTGCTCCGTTTCAAAGGTCTCATACTCAACAAAATACTGTTAGTCGTAAGCATTCCTTCGTAGTGACAACTCGTGGCTATCGCTTATATTTTGTAACAAAGTTTGTGCATTTTACTGTTTTTAAAAAAAAATGTCGCAATTCTGCTTTATTTGTAGTCAACCTTTGACTGAAAGTGGAGTTGTTACTGTTGATCGCGGCATGAAAGCATTAATTGATGCAAGTATTGAAAGATGTGATGAGTTTTCGGAGTACCTGAAAGACCAGACATCTGTAAAAATTCATGTGCAGTTATAATCACTAATGGAATTCACTTCCTTCTTTCTATGTACGGAGCTCCAAAAAAAGTTACCTGCTTGGATAAACTCCGATACTTATATTTTGCAAAAAAAAACTTATAATAAAAAACAAGTGCAATTAGCTTGTCTTCCCCCAACCTCTGCTGCTGCTCAACAACATCTATTCCGGGTATATTATCAAGTTCAAGTGTGGCTTGGTAATAAAATGGATCCAGAAGACTGGGGTTGGAAGTTAGTTGACAATGCATTGGAACCAATTCATACGTTACTCCCACCTGCACCAGAAAAACTCATTAACACCATCTTTTGCAATTGCAAAAAAGGTTGCAATGCTAAATGCGGCTGTAAAAAGGTTGGACTGTTTTGTTCTTTAGCATGTACCAATTGTCAAGGACAGTCGTGCTCCAATGTTGAATCGATACTAGATGAGGATAATTACGATATCAGTGATGAGACATATGATGTATCACTTTTAGAACATATTTGTATCCAGCAGGAAGATGAAGAAAAAGAAGATGATGAAAACGAAGACAGTACACTAGAAGTTCCATTGGATTATTATGAATCCGACGAATAATTTTTCCAAATTATTTTTTCATTTATATATTACATAATTTACACAGCTCTCATCATTTTCAATACTCAATTTGAATTCAATAGGATCACAATAGATCGTGGAATAGGCCTACCGGGGAAACCACGTTAAAAACAAGCGCCAAGCACACCACCTCATAGGTGGTGTGGAAACGTGTGCATATTACGAATAAAATAATTTTTTCAGTTCTTTGAACCGCTGTGTCACGGAAATGACAATACTTATGAAAAAAAGTGCGGATACATTTTTTGTAGAGAATCGGATGATCTACAATTTTTGTCTGAACTAGTTTTGCTGTAAAACTCACCGTTTAACTGAAAAACGCGAAAACCCTATTTTTGCAAACTTTCACCACCAATAAAATTTTTTGCACAAGGGGGATTGATGGAGACTTTTCACAATTCATTTATAATAGTATTCTGAACATCCATACCAATTTTTAGCTCTATGGGAATTTTTGTAACCTTCAAAGTCTTATTTGACTGGACTACTAGTAAATAAGGAGATTGTGAGAACAATAGAAGATTCAGATATTTGGCATCATAGGATGGGACATGCAAATAAATATATGATTGAAGAAATGAAGAAGGAAAATCTGGTAATAGGTATGGGTAATAATCAAATTAATATACAATGTGAACCTTGCGTGGAAGGAAAGGCACATCAGAAACCACATCAGAGAATGAAAAATGCACGCTCTAATGAAATTATGGAATTATGGCATATGGATTTAATCGGCTCAATAAATCCATTATCACGCGGAGGAAAAAGGTATGTATACACCATAATTGATGACTACTCACGGATGATTTTTGTTCAATTATTAGAAAGAAAGAGTGAAGCTGCAAACGAATTGAAGAAATTAATCATATTTAAAGAAACCCAAACTGGGTACAAATTAAAAGCGACACGATCAGATAATGGATGTGAATTTCTCGGTTTGCAATTGAAGAAATGGTTTGAGGTGAAAGGAATTAAACATGAATTAAGTCCACCAAGAACACCTAAATACAATGGAATAGTAGAACGTGCAAATAAATCAATAATCGAGATGACAAGAAGTATTTTATCTGATTCTTAATTACCATTAGATTTCTGGGCGGAGGCAGTATGTACAGCAGCACGTATTAAAAATAGAATTAAATCAAGTGTACATAGTAAAACGCCGTATGAAATGTGGAAGAAGAGAAAGGCAAACGTGCGATATATGAGAAGATTTGAATGTATTGCTTACGTGCTGAACAAAGAAGGAAATAGAAATAAATTTGCATCAAAGACTAAAAAAGGTATATTTATAGGATATGCTAAAAATAATACACACCGTGTATATATTCCAGAAATTGACAAAGTCAAGTGTGATTGTGACGTAAAATTTCAAGAAGATAAGAACGGATGTGAGTTACTATATAATAAACAGAAACAGAAGGAAAATAATGACAGAAATTTAACAGTAGTAGGATTAGATTATGTAAATAAAGAAGAAAAAGAGGAAAATGTTGAAACAGAATTAATTGATGAAGATAGTGAGTATGAAGTGGCCATAGTAGATGATTTTAATGATGGAACGGAAGTAAATACCGAAGAAGATGAAGACATTGCAGACGAAAATATTATTGAGCCATATCAAGAAATTATAGAAAATACAAATGTGCCAAGATGTAGAGGACGACAGAAGGGAGTAACAAAGGAACTAATGAGTATAAGAAGACGCCTTGAAAGAGAAAAAGAGGTAGAGGAACGAAGAGGAATTGGTTTAACCCTTTCGTTACGAGCGGTGACTATAGTCACCCAACCCATGACGCTCACTATATACGGGCGGTGACTATAGTCACCCAACGTTTGATGCTCGCTGCGTATCCTTATATGTTATTTCCATGGTAACCCATCACAAGTGTTTGGCATTTGTTTAACACTCCGCGATTTTCAACTGGCAAAATGAACAGCAGTATAAAAGTAACGTTTCGACAGTACGCTGGTTTGAGTTGGCTCACTCGTTTGAAACATTTCCACGGTATGTGTTTTTATTTTTTTTTATTTTTCGCATCATTGGATTTTGTTTTATTTTTTGTTTACTTTTTATTCCTTAAAGATGATGAATACAAATTTGCTACCAAGTAGGGAAAACGAAAATGAGGGCTATACCACGCATGATAATTCATCGGACACCCATAGTGATATTGCGATAAATAATAATTGTGCTAAAAGAAAGGCAATGAGCATTCCCAGTAAATATGTACTTAGTACCTCCGAATCAGAAGATTATGTCGCCGATGATTTACGTCCATCGAGTTCTAACGACATGCAATGGGTTATGGAGAATGTTAACTTAAAATTTCACAAATTTAATGCCTCCAATGCCGGACTTCGGAGAGATGACATCAAATTCTTCTCTTCAGTATTAGATTATTTCGAAATATTTTTTTTCATCCGAACTGGTGAACTTCATAGTAGATAAGACAAATAACTACTGGGCACATACAATAAATGATAACATGTCTAATCACAACATTGGGACAACTGTGGACGAATTATACTGCTTCCTCGCATGCACGTTGCTAATGTCGCGAAACAAAAAATTACGACTTACCGAGTATTGGTCTCGGGATAAACTTTTAAAATCAGATATTTTTACCGATATTATGTCTAGAGATAGGTATTTAACAGTATTGAAAAAGTTACATTTTGTAGATCATAATGAATTATCTTCGGACCGTTTACATAAAATCAGCAGTGTTACCAGTAAACTTCAAAAATCATTTAAAGATTCATTTTTTTCCATTTCAAAACTTATGCATAGACGAAAGTCTGTTATTATTTAAGGGTAGACTCGCATTTAAGCAATATATACCATCCAAAAGAAGCCGATTTGGCATTAAAACATATGTACTATGCGACTGCAAAACAGGCTACGTACTGGATATAAATATATATGCAGGTAGCGAATCACGCATAACAGAGGACATACCAGAAATTGGCAAAACCGGGAACATTGTTTTGATGTTTTTAAAAGCTTATTTGAGAAAAGGTCACACGTTGTATGTGGACAATTTTGACAGCAGTCCTGCACTTTTTAATTTATTGCATATAAATGCGACAAATGCTTGCGGCACTGTGAAGCAAAGGCGAAAAGGAATGCCTATATTGAATAAAAGATTAAAGACAGGCGAGATTGAGTTTCGAACAACTAATAATTTACTGGTTCTTAAATGGCGTGACAGAAAGGACGTTTTTATGTTATCCACTTTTCACACTAATGAATTAATAAGTACAGGAAAGAAAAATTATAAAACTCACGACTTTATAAGCAAACCTAAATGTATAGTGGATTATAATTCTTTAATGGGCGCTGTCGACAAATGCGATATGGTTATTAGTTCCGTACAATCCATTAGAAAATCATTAAAGTGGTATAAGAAGTACTTTTTTCATTTATTAGATATTGCCGTGTGGAATGCATATTGTTTGTATAAATACAAAACGCATAAAAATATTTCTATTGCTGCGTTTCACCTCGAATTGATCCGACAAATTTTAGGAAAATCTCGTAAAAAGAATTTGAGACAAAGCGGTCCGAGATCTGAGGATAAATATCCCTTCAGACTAACTGATAGACACTTCCCGGCGATTTATACTAGTACGAACACAAAACGAAAAAGCGGATTAAGAAAGTGTGTTGTTTGTTCTAAAAATGGTGTGCAAAGACAAACGCGATACCAATGTAAGATATGCGACGTAGGACTTTGTGTATGCCCGTGTTTCGAAACATTTCATACGAAATTATATTATTAAGTTATATTTTCTGATGGCATTATGTGGTAATTAACCCTTTGCGGTCGTATTAAATTTGGACATAGGTATCGTACTGGTCGGAATTAAATTCCGTCAAAAGAGCAGGGATACATAACATGCAAGATTACGAAGTATAAACAAGATTTAGTAGTTCTTTTGTGAACTTTAGATGTATGTTTACTCAATAAAGTGATCTAATGTCACGTTTTTGTATAAAAATTATATATTATAGTTTTTCATCGTCTGGTATTTTTCAAAGCAATCTCCAACATGCAGGCCTGGTTTTCGATTGCATGTATCGCAAATATAATTGGTTTGGCGCCTTCTGCCCTTAATCTTTCCGTTTGAACATACTGCGCAATCTTTACTTTTTACGTCTTCACAATGCCACAATATGTGCAGTTTTGAATTCAGTCTTTCCTGCTTATCTGAGGTCGATGATTTTCCTAGTTTTTATTGTGCTCCATCACGATAACCACCAACCAGTTGTCCCACAAATTTTCGGAAAAAACATAAAATGTGTCATAGGCGTCCTGTTCTCTCTTCTAGCTGACGCCTTATATGCAGAGTCTGTATTGAAGGGGTCAAAATAAAACTCTTCATCGCTATTTTCAGTTTCACAGAACACTTCTTGCGGTAACTTTCTTTTTGCCATTTTGGAGTATTATTTTGAAATATTTTAACAAGCGAGAATGTCTTATTACTGTTAGACACAATTTATACAATATTCTTTGGAATTCTACAAGGTATCGCCGAATGTTGTCGATTTCTTTAAGCTCAAAAGGTGACTGACTCCCCACAGCGCAGCGTCTTGCATGGCGAGTGCGGGGTGACAGCTTTTGTTTTATATTGGATTTCGTTATCTCCAATTGATAGGAGCATCGAATTGGTTAGTGAATAGGTTCCTTAGGCATTTAGGTTCGTTTAGAGAAAGTTTAAACTGATAAATTAATGAATACAGTATAGGATTTGTATGGTTCCTTGCTATGGTGGCTGAGAGAAGACATACGACCGCAAAGGGTTAAAAACAATATATTGTTATGTGATAATTTGTTATTTAATAATTTGTTAACCCTTTCCTTTCTACGAGCGAATAGTCACTCTGTATAAGATGCAGCGGTATTGAACGTCCAGCGGGCGACTTTAATTCTTCCGCAAGTGCATACTTGTGGCGGGGCGGCCCGTTCCACGGGAGTAGCGCGCCGTAGAATCCGTCCGTAACGAAAAGGTTAAGAAGATCAGAAAGAATTCAAAAACAACAAGCGATGAAGGTTAATGAACAGAAGATTCCGAATACAGTAGAGGAAGCAAGAAAATCTGATAATTGGTTACAATGGAAGAAAGCTATGGATGATGAAATGAAAACAATGGAAGAACACGATGTGTGGAATTTAGTAAATCGTCCAAAAGGTATAAAGATAATGAAATGTAAATGGATAATCTTGTATTAAAGAAGATCAAACAATGAAGAATAAAAGATATAAAGCACGTCTTGTTGCAATGGGATGTGGACAACGTCCGGGATACGATTTTAATGAAACATTTGCTCCTACTGTTAGGGCTGAAACAATTAAGCTATTAATAAGTATTAGTGCAGAAAGAGGTAAAAAATGAAAAATTTATGACGTAAAAACAGCTTTTCTTCACGGAAGATTAAATGAAGAAATATACATGGAGATGCCAACAGGGTATAAAAATAATTTAAATCAGGTATGTATGTTAAAAAGTAGTATACATATATGGATTGAAACAAGCTAGTAGATGCTGGAAAAAACATTTTACTGAAATGTTAATAAAGGTAGGGTTAAAGCAAAGCAAAGAAGATCCATGTCTATTTTATATAACAGAAGGTAAGGATTTTTTATATTATGGCGTTCATGTTGATGATGTACCATTAGTTTCCAGTTCAGATGAATTTGAGAAGAAGTATATGGATGAAATAAAAAAATATATAGACATTAAAAATCTTGGAGAAGCGAAGAATGTATTGGGAATGCAGATTGAACAAGGAGAAGGAAAAATATTAGTACACCAAAAGGTATATATTAAAAATCTATTAGAATTATATGGAATGGAAAATTGTAATCCAGTAACAACGCCGATGGATATTAATCAAAATTTTGACGAACACCAAGATAGTGAATTATGTGATCAGATGGTGTATCAAGAATTAATTGGGCGTTTTATGTATTTAAGTATAATGACTAGATCCGATTTATCTTAGTGCTATGAGTTGTCTTTCACAATATAACAGTGAGCCAAAAATGATACATATGAATGGTTTAAAACGAATACTTCGCTATTTAAAAGGATCAATTAATTATTGTTTAGAATATGATAAAAGTAATTTGGAAACGGGTGTACAATGTGACACGGATGCGTCATGGGATAGGACAAGAGATGCTAAATCTTTTACTGGGATTTTAGTTTATTATAATGGAAAGGGTCTAGCCGAATAAGGGGGTCAAAAGTGCCCTTGAGCTGATTTTATTCGACGATGGGTCATTCGATAGGTGATGATGAAAAACCATTGCACATAAATTTTTAATCCGATACCTTGACCGGGAGGGTAGTTATGGGGTAAAATCGAAAAATCAGTTTTTGCCTCATTTTCCCCAATTAATGTGGTGCAAAAATTCCAACAAAATTCGAACACATTCTAAACATGAATGTACACGTTAGGCATTTTTTTCAGATTTTTCCTTTGCAAGTTCCACTCACGAAAAATGAAAAACCAAAAAAAAAAATTTTTTAAACATCGATTTCGTATTGAAATCTTCCGAGCACAACTTTTTCCTTTTTACAGTAGTTGCATAATGTTATCATTGTTATACCCTAATTTTTTCAGATTTTTTGAGTACGGTGCATCACGGTCGGAAAAATCAAAAACCGATTTCTGGGACACATTTTGGGCTGAAACTCGCACATTATCTGCCATTCTTGCATGATTTTAATACAGTATGTTCATATTGTGACCTTCAATGTTTCTGCATAGAAATATGCAGATGTTAAAGAACAATATCGGGATAATTAAATAAATTGCTGATTGTATGGTCTTTATAACCTAGAATTTTAACCGTTCTTTCAAAAGCATTAATGGCGCAGTGGCTATGGTGTCTGCCTGTGGAATCGCTGGACACTTTTTTGTCGCGGGTTTGAATCTCCATGTGGAACTTAAGTTTTTTTTTTTATTTATATATATTATTAAAGACAACAAGACGTAGTGCCATCTGAAACTGTTCCTCAACAAATATTCTGAGTCGACGTGCCACGCACGTCGTTCTGATCTCCGCGACTGACGCGCGAGGCACGTTTTTCCAGCGCGAGTGATTAACTACGAATGTCGCCCCAAATGCGCCACCACGCCAGTGCCAATAGGCACGACCGTGACGCCTACAGAGTGGTTGTGAATCAGTGACATCTCGGCTGTATGTATGGGTGAGTGAGGCGGTGTTTCTCGAAGGACGGCTCTGGCGTGCAAAAAATTCTTGACGCTGCTTTAGTTCATTGGAGAAGCAGGAAGCAGAAGACAGTTGCATTGTCGACAACAGAAAGTGAATTGGAAGCATTACTGTAAGGAGTTAAAGAAATAATATGGACCAGTATGATATTGGAAGAAATAGGAGTATCAACGATTTTAAATAAGGAGATTCGATGTAATAATTTAAATGCGGTAAGATTGGCAAATGGCGGAAGTTATAAAGCGAAATCGAAATTACAAAACAGAAAATGCCATTATATTAGAGAATCGGTGAACAAACATATGATTACAGTAAAACATGTTTCAAATGAAACCATGACTGTAGATTCGCGACTAGAATTTCAAGTAGGCATGCCCAAAGATAAAATGCGGGCCGAATGTGGAAACGATTAGGCGTACCTAAATGGTGCAAGCCCAATCGTTACCGCATTAGATCCTAATTGAGAAGAAACAATATACGCCTAACCGAGGCATTCCTAACAATTGCCATACGCGGCCCAAATGGTGTGCTCGTCCCTACGCCTATGTTAGGCATTCCTAATAATTGCCATACATAGTCCAAATGGTGTGGTCGTGCGCACACCCAAGTTGGGCGAATATATATAGAATTATTATTATTATTATATAATATACAATATATGCCAAACAACAACCGGGGTTTTTAACAGGTTGAATGCCACCGATGTTTCCCTTATTTCGTCATTTCTACTGAAGTGAAACTTTTTTTATGAAAATTACATATTCATAAAACAGAAATTTTAAGGACACTGATTGATCGGTGTTTAACAGACCTTCATCTTCTTAACGCCAAAATTTAAATATTCAATATGTTAGAAAATTCATAAATATTGCAATTTAAACGTAACATAAAATTTCATTCAATTCAATAGCGACGGTCACCGGTGAACACCATGGCAATCAGCCTGTTAAAAATGCGCGTGTTGGATTGTGCCACGCAGCGCGATAGTGCTTCGTTCATTTATCTACGAGTAATACCACTTCGACGCTGTTGCGCTGCTTTTTAGCTATATATACATATTATCTATAAGAAAGAAAAGAAGATGAGTTATACAGATATGTGCGAATGAGAGAAATACATTCGGAGACGAGCGCGTTGCGAATTGACTATCGCGTTACCAAGCATCGCGGCATATACACATACATATTTCAACACAATAGGCGTACAGCGGCGTTGTCATTACCGCTCTCAATAAGATAAAAAGTCGGTTAATATTCTTCTATCAGATTACAAATTTAAAGCATACAGTATGTAATACATATATTTTCTGATGAAATGAATAATAATATTATATTTCTGAGGTTTTACTGCAATACATTATATATAGAAAAATTTGAATTTGAATTTATATATATTAATTAATATACATTATATATAATATATTATACATATATAAATAATAATGTATACTAATAAATATATATTAATTAACATTTTATTTAAGTTTTAATAAAATTTCACTTTGCTGTTTTATTATCGAAATTTATTATATTCAAAACAGGTGATCTAATAAGCTGTTCAGTTTATAATTATTTGGTAATTCTCAACGATGTCGGATGACATGCGAGTGCTGAGAACTCGTGAACTCACACGTCTTAGAGTTGAACGACTTCGTAAGCGGCGTAAATTATTATCGAGTGATCAACAGTGCGCAGATTTTGTAAATTCTGAAATATCCGTAATGGCAAAAAACATCGATTCGAGGATTTAGGAAGAATGTGCAATTGCAACTTCAGAAAATTGTAACTCATCGGGCGTTGGAAAAGTCTCAGAAAACAATGAGAATGTATTATTAAATTTACAAATAAGTAATAGTGATACTGCTGATGAGTCAACACAGAAAGAGGAAAGAAATAAAGAGGATGCAGTACGTATCAGAACAGATGAAGAAGAGACTGTTGTGCATCATCATCAGATTATAAGCAATGAGACACGAAAAGATCCTGCACAGAATAATGACATCCAAGATATACGACAATGGGCTCTTATGGACCCACCAATACCACATACTCGATTAGAAGCATTAATGAATATATTAAGGAGACATTCTTATCCGAATTTAACTAAAACAGCGAAAGCATTTTTGGGCACAACATCTATCGACTATACAATCGAAAGCTTTAACGATACCGATGGTGAGTTTGTTTATTTTGGGATAAGTAAAATTCTTGAACGATATGTAAATCCAGAGGTCCATGCAAGTAATGATCTACCATTGATGTTTAATGTTGACGGTTTACCATTATTTAAATCCAGTAAAAAGCAGTTTTTGCCCATCTTATGCAAAATTTTTCATGATCCTGATGTTTACCAACCCTTTCTTCTTGCCACGTATTGCGGGAATGGAAAGCCAACCGATATTGAACGATATTTGGAACAATTTATAGATGAAATGAATGATCTACGAAGTATCGGTATAACTATAGGTAATAGAGTATTTACTGTGTCTATCAAAGGTTTTGTATGTGATAGACCTGCACGTTCGTTTCTAAAATGTATTAAAGGTCACACAGAATACTATGCCTGCGAGAGATGTACGATACGTGGCGAAAGATACAAAAACCGCATAATTTATCCAGTGCTAAACAGCAATGAAAAAAGAACTGACTTTTCATTTAGAAATCAAAGTAATAGACAGCATCATTTAGGAATATCTCCCTTGCTTCGCTTACATCCGAATATTAATATGATCAACCAATTTATATTAGACTCCATGCACTTGGTATATTTGGGAATCATGAAGAAACTCTTACACTGTTGGACAGATGATAGAGGTATGAAAGATTTGAAGACGAGCAATCGTGCTAAGATGCAATTATCAAATTTGTTACAAAAGATAAGAGTACCTATTGAATTTCAACGAACAACTAGAACATTAACAGAGTTTCATAAATTCAAAGCTACTGAATATCGATTTTTGTTGTTGTATGCAGCACCTGCTATCTTTAAACACATTTTACCAACTCAAATATGTAGGCATCTATTACTCCTTCACACTGGCTGCAGAATATTAGCGTGTAAAGATTTAGCCGTGGAAAAATGTGAATACGCACAATTATATTTGAAAAAATTTGTGGTCCAAGCGTCATTGATATATAAAAAAGAATTTATGGTTGGAACTGTCCATAACCTGATCCATCTTGCAGATGATGTTAAAAATATGAATTGTTCTCTATCCATGATTTCCAGTTTTCCATTCGAAAACGTTCTAGGAAAGATAAAACGACTTCTTCGCAATGGAAATAAGCCTCTATCTCAATTATGGCGCCGATTAAATGAAATTTCTCACAGCTGGAATGAAAAAGTGGATATTCTACCTGCAATCCAAATTATTAGACAAGTCGCATCAAAAGAATCCGACAATAAAATAATAATTAAAAGAGTTCGATATAAAGAGGCACTTTTAACCACTAAATTTCCTAATAATATAGTTTTAGTAAATATTAATGATGAAATCATACAATTAAATAGTATGTGGATATCTCCAAACAATGTAAATCGTATCGAAATTAGAGGCAAGGTATTGCGGAAAAGAAATAAGGCACTCTATTCGTACTCCTGCAATTCTAATGATCTTCAAATGTGGAACGTTAGTAGTAAAGATACGGACACTGTAACGTGTGATATTACCGATATTAAAAAAAAAATTGTCCCATTTGATTTAACTGATAATAGTATAGAAAAAATTATAGTAATGCCTCTGCTTCATATGTGAATATACCTTATTATTTATTCAATATGTGATAAAAAATGAAATACACAAAGCGGACAATATATATGTATGTTTAATATCATTAGGATTAAGGACTACTTAAATTAATAAAAGTTAAGTTTAACGTTGATACCCTAGAAAGAACGCTTATGCAAAAAAAACAAACAAAAAAAAAACTAAAAAAAAACCTTAAAATTTCGAATTTTGAAAAATCCTTTCATAGCGGGTGCTTATACCCTAGAAGGAACGCTCATGCAAAATTTCAAGTTTCTAGGTCAAGTGGTTTCTGTGTGTGAGCGTAGTTGTTTTTATTGTATATGTGTGTGTGATAGTGGAGAAAGGTATAGAGAAGAACGGATGGTGGCGTGGTAGTAGACAAAGAGTGAACGAGATAACGAGTGAACGATAACGAAACGTGTATATACTTTACATATTAATCGTAGGAATATATTTCAATAAATATATTATAAATCATAATCTTCCGATTCCTTCCATCAAAAGTTCCAACAGTTTCGGCTCTGCGTTGATGAGTTTGGCCCATACTTTAACCCCCCAAACCCCCCCGCCCCCCTAAAATTTCGAATTTTTCAAAACCCTTTCTTCCCCCAAGGGGAAGGTATGTTCCAAATTTAGTTGCAATCCGTTCTGTGGTTTTTGAGATTTCGTGATGAGTGGATGAATGCGTCAGTCAGTCAGTCAGTCAGTCAGTCAGTGGTATTTGAGCTTTATATAATAGATTTGTTAATATATCAATCCTGATGTAAGACTGAATGTATCTTATTTATCCTGTTGGATTTTACTCTTCTGACGTTTAACTCGCCTCCCTTCCCAGTCTCTGCAGTGATGTAAAACATTTTCATTTATTTTAATCGAAGCTTTTCACTTATTGTTAGAAAAAAAGGAATGAAGAGTGAGCATCAGATAACCTCTACATCTCTATCTGCGTATTATTAACCTACCGGCAAGCGTGCATAAAATATAGTTAATATAATATATGTACACACACACATATAATAATTAGTTAATAATACACATGTATAATAATTAGTATACGCGTGTATCGAACTATCGAATAAAAAATTGAAGGATTATATACTTTGTGTAGCAGTGATACAAATTAATTATATATCTAGTACAATATAGTACAACAAAAAAATATGGCAAATGTTGGAAATTCATCGACGAGCAAAAGCGGCATACACAAATGCACGAAAAAATCCCGGAACATTCTAAAAAAGAAAAGAATAAGTAAGTTATGAGTAATAAAAAAAAGTAAAAGATATAACAAATTCAACTTGACACTTTTTAAACATTATATCATTTTATCGTTCATTTTATTTCATAAACAATACACATTTTTTTAAAATTCTAAATTTTACTTCGCTTTACTATCATATATTTATTTCATCATTTCACATCAGAATTTAAATAAAAGAAATATAAAAAGCTTCATTAAAAGGTTTAGATGACACGGATTCACAAGACGTACGAAGCATCATCAGTGATACGTCAAGAAAAGCCAAAACAGTAATATGCATCCACGTATGCATCCGCTCAGATCGATCTCAAAAGTTATTGAACAAAACGGCGCTTATTTGATCTAATTCCGAAAATTCTAAGTTTGTTAATTTTATCATCAAAATAAAGAGAAAAAACGCCGGCGAGTTTCTCGCAGGTTCTAAAAAGTCACGCATACGTGACAGCGGCCGATAACAGTCGAAGAAGAGATGTCACGCATACGTGAGAGCGGCCGGCAAAGTGTTAAAATACCCCACCTCGTAACTTTAGACCCACCTGCCAGGTATTTGTAACCCAGAGAATCTTCTGCCAATTTTTTTTTATACTTGAAATAGTATAAATTATAACATATATAAACGGCAGACGTGTGAAAGTATATTTAAAAAAAAAAAAAATTAACAACTTTAAAAATAAAGGTGGTATTTTTGCAACCGCGGTAACCCCGGCAGAAGTAGCTTTTCATACATTAATATTATTGAATAAACTATGCTAAAAATTTCAGCTTTGTGACGAGTACCTTAGTCGAGGTGGCGGCCAGCTCTCCGACTATAAGGAAGACCGTTAAAAGACGAAAAGTATTAATTTCACAAATTTCAAGTTCAGGGAGTGATCCCGATATAAATGATTCGCCGCTGCAGGAACAGTTTCCATTTAAAAGGACAATTAAGAATTCTTCACTATATAATGAAATGCATCCACATGTATCATCGCCGGTAACGATAAATGATCAACAACCTACATGTTCATGTGGTCATCAAGACCAAATAAACTTATTAAAAGGTAATTATGATAAAATTTTGTCGTAAATAAAGGGAAATATGATTGAAAACAAGAAATTTCCGTTCGGTCAAATGCTTTTTACACATATTTTTTTATGTGCATAAAATTGAAATTTAATAGATTATATTGATCGCACGATGGAGAAGTATCAGCAATCGTTGGCGATCCAAATGAGCCAACTTAGGAGTCAGTTGGTCGATATAGAACTCGCCATCGATCAATTGCAGAAAACAACAACCACATATGTAGATGTTGATTCTAGTGATTTTGAAAATAATTGCTGGAAATCGCTCCCTTGCAAGACCAAAGAAGATTTTGAAAATTTCGACGAGAAAATAAAAACAGATCCAGAGTTTCGACAAAAATTGGTGAACTTTTATTTATTAATTTATTTATTTCATTACATTCTACTTTCTCCTACTTATATGTAAAACAAGAATTGCAATTTTTTACAGGCTCAGAAATTCGTTAACATGATCAATAAAAGGACAACAATCATCCGGAATATGGGCGAAATACAGTAAAACCTGTTTTTGTGCGGTGGATAGGGACCGTATAAAAGAAACCGCACAAAAAAAGAAATATTCAGAAATTTCACAATCACTTATAACAAATAATTTTTTACAACATATTAGAAAAAATTTTTTTTATGCGGTGGATAGGGACCGCATAAAAAAAGTCGCGCTTGGAAAATATGTCAAAGACTTATGAAACACTGAGAAAGTGCTTTAAAACAAATGTAATAATTAAATTATACATGGAAACGTTGAAAAAAAAATTAATTTCTCATTTTACACAGTTCAGTTCAGTATATATATATTTGTTCCCTTGCGGGGTACAAAGCGGGCCCCGCTCCGCTTACATTATATCCTTCTTACCCCTACCCTAACCTCTTAATACAATCCTTCCTCACCGCATTATTTAGAGAGAGAGAGAGAGAACGCAAAATATTAATTTACATTTCTTTACATCCACGCATATACGCTCGCTCTTTTCGCCTCCGTTTCCGCCGCTCCTTTTTAGCTCCCTTCGCCCTCCCCCCACCCACTTTTCTTTTCCATCCCCCTTTCCTCTTAATCCCCCCTTTCATTTCTCCATTCATTCAACTTCTTCATCCACTCCCATCCTTTCCCATTCTCTCCCATTATTTCACACACCCTCTCATGCACACTTCTTCCACTCTCTCCATCCTCCCACATCCTGCATTCCTCTAGCACATGCTCCCAGCTTTCCATCTTCCATCCACACATCCTGCATTTTCTCTTTTCTTCAGTCTCCCAATACCTCCCTGTCTTCATCTCATTACCCATTCTAAATCTCGCTATCATTCTCCACTTATCTTCCTTCCATCCTTCTTTCATGTACCCCGGCACTCCATCCACTCTTACAAACTTATACCACTTATTATACTTTGCCTCATTTATCCTTCTCTCCCTCTCCCTTTTCTGCTCCATTTTCTCCCTTCTTTCCATTCTTTCCCATATCTCCTCCCTTTCCTCCGTTGACTTCTCTTTCACTTCCTTCACACTCTCTCCCATGCTCTCTATCCATTCCGCTCTCTCTTTCTCCCATTTCGACCATTCATTCCTCCTTCCGCTTCTTTCATCCATCTCTCTCACACATTCCCGTGCCCACCAGTTCCCTTTTCCTTCTCTCAGTCTCATCTCGTACATCCATGCCCTCCTCACATACCTCATTCTCATTTTCTCTCTGTCCAATTCATCCCTTACCATATATCCAGGTGTTACCCAATCCACCCCAAGCACCCACCTTACAAACCTCTCATGCATTCTTTCCATCTTCTTCCTCCCCTTCCATCCCCAAATCTCCGCTCCATACGCTGCCACCGGCCATACTAACACATCATACATCCATATCCTTCTTCCCACGTACTTTCCAAACATTCTCTTTCCCATTCCCCATACTTCTCTCATCACAACTCCAGCTTTTCTCACTCTCTCATCCACTTGCCCTTCTTGCATACCGTTCCTTCTGAATACATACCCTAAGTATTTATATTCATTCACTTCCTCAATTTCATTCTCCCCCCACTTCCACACTACTTTACCACCCACCCTCCTTCCAAATCTCATCACCTTTGTTTTCCTCACATTTATACTCAGTCCTTTCTCCCCCACATACCTCCTCATTTCATCCATCATCATTCTCATACTTCTCTCATCATTCGCCATCAATACTATATCATCCGCATACAACATGCAATACAATCTCTTCCCTCTCACTATCACCCCTCCTTTCGCTCTCTTTTCCATTCGCTCTTCCATGTCCGCTAAGTACAAAGTGAATAACCTTGCACTCAGCGGACATCCTTACCTTACACCCCTTGCCGTCCAGAATGGCTCACTTACCTCCCCATTCGCTCTAACCTTGCATACCGTCTCCCCATATATTTCTTTTATTCTCTCTATCAATCCCACACTCACTCCTCTCTTCTCTAATACACCCCACAGCTTACTTCTGTCAATCATATCAAACGCCGCTCTTAAGTCTATAAAACACGCTACCACCCTTTCACCCTTCCTTCCAATCTCTCTATTCACTATATAATTCAAAACATATACATTATCCATTGCACTCATACCCACTCTAAATCCTGTCTGGCATTCCGGTATCATCTTTCTCTCATTCATCTCCACATTCAATCTTCTTTCCAAAATTGACACATACATTTTACACATTGTCTCCATCAGCGTCACTCCTCTAAACTCATTCACACTTTTTCCATTCCCCCCCTTTTTCACTGGCACAATCATCCCCACCTTCCATTCCTCCGGCCATCCTTCACCCTTCCACACCCTATTGCATACCTCACATACTAATTCCCTCACTCTCTCCCCTCCATACTTCCATACCTCATTCTGCAACCCACTTTCTCCTGCAGCTTTACCATCCTTCATTTTCCTTATTACCCTTTCTATTTCCTCCATACTTATTCCTTCCCCTCCCTCCTCCTTTTCCCTTTGTCCCCCTTGTCTCACTCTCCTATCCACCACCCCCCCCCCCCCCAATAACCCCATGAAATAATCCCACCATTCCCCCATACTTATCTTCTCTTGCCTTTTCATTCTCTTCCTCCCATACTTTTTTATTACTTTCCATATTTCTAATTCTGTTCTTGCCTCCCCTATTTCCCTCACTATTGCATCCTTCCTTTCCTCCTTTTTCCTTGCGCACATCTCCCTATATTCTTTCCTCGCCTTTCTGTATTCAATCTCCCCTTCCCCCTTTTTCCTCCATTTCCTTAATATCTTCCTCATTTCCCCCCTCATCTTCTTGCATTCTCTATCCCACCACCTCTCTCCCTCCTTTTTCTTATCTCTTTCCTCTTCACACTCCTTCTTACAACTCCTTACAATTTCCTTCACCCTTCTTACTTTTTCCTCCCACCCTTCTCCTATTTCTTTCCACTCCTCCATTTCCCTTCTGTACTTCTCCACCATCCTCTTATCCCACTCTACTTTCCTTTCCCGTTTTTTCTCCCTATTTCCCTCCTTCCTCCCTTCCACTTTTCCTCTCATTCTCACCACAATCGGCATATGATCCGATTCCTCTCCCTCCCCCACTTCCATTCTCTCTATCTCCTCTTTCACTCCCGTTCCCCCCATCACATAGTCAATCGCTGAACTTCCTCTCTCTCCCACATACGTGTATTCACCCCCTTCATCGCCCCTTACTCCTCCGTTCATGATCCCCATCCCTATTTCCCTTAAAAACTCCAAAACTTTTCTTCCTTCTCTATTTATCTTCTTGTCCTTTGACCTCCTCCCCTCTCTTTCCTCTTCCTCCTCCTCCCCTATACCCCCCTCTTCTCCCGTTCTCGCGTTGAAGTTCCCTCCTACTAGTATATTCTCTACGTTACTCCCTTCAACTATTTCCTTTATTTTCTCCAGCTTTCTCTCTAACTCTCCCCATATATAAACCCCTACTACCTTCCATATCCCTCCCCCATATTTCCTTCTATTTCTACTATTCCCTCCCCTCTGTCTTCTATCCTCACTCCACCTTCCCCTACTATTTCTTTTCTTACCCCAACTAACATCCCTCCTTTCGCTCTCCCTTTCTTACATTCTCTCATCGCTCCTTGCCATTTCCATTCATACCCACTCAACACCACCTCTTCCATCCTTCCTACATCCTTTTCCTCCACCCATGTTTCTAACAAACACATGATGTCCCATGCCCCTATTCCCCTCCAAAACTCCTTTCCCTTCCCCCTCAATCCCCCTACATTCCAGAATCCCACAGTCAGCCCATCCTCCTTCTCCGGTCCTAACCCCCTCTTTTCACTCTGCTCTCCTTTCTCTTTCCTTTCTCCCATCCCCTCCACCCTTTTTTCTCCTTTCCACTCCTCCTCCCCACTTATCCCTCCCTTCCAAACCCCTCATCATTCCTTTCTTCCATCCTCTTCCCCACCCCCCCCCCCTCCTTTTTTCTTTTTCCCATTCTCATCCACAAAATCTTCCACCCACTCATCCCATCTCCACATTTTCCCATTCACCCAGTACCTCATATACCCACCTCTCACATTCATTCCTCTTGCTCTTTCCTTCTCCATCTCCCTTTTTATCTTCCATTCAACCATCCTTTCACTCCACGTTAGGTCGTCTTTTATCCAAATCCTCTTTTCTCTTCCTAATTTATATTTTCCTCTCATCACTTTTACCTTCTCTTCTATACTTCCCAGCTTAACCCATACTGCCCCGCTACTATTCTTTCCTTCCCCCTTTCCTACTTTCTTTACTTCCTTTATCTCCACATCCTCGCCTATTTCCTTCATTATGTTCTTCACCTCCCTCATCAGACCATCCTTACCCTCCCCTCCCTTCCCAATCCCTCTTATTATTATATTCTCTCTTCTTCTTTCCCTTTCCTTTCTGTCCATCTCTATCTCCATTCCTCTTACTCTTCCCTCCCACTCCTTTCCTATCCCTCCCCCCCATTCCCCTTTCCCCTACCTCCTTTATTTTTTCTTCCATTTCGGCACACTTTGCCCCAATTATCTCTATTCTCCCCACTTTGCTTTCTAGATCACTGATTCTCTCCTCATATTCCTTCCTCTCCCTCTCCCACTCTCTTCTCATCTCCTCCATAAACTTTCCCACCTCCTTCCTTTCTTCCTTCTCCCTCCCCAGTCCCTCCCTTATTCCTCTCATTTCTTCCCTTATTTTCGACATCATTCCCATTAACACCTCTATCTCTCTCCCTTCCTCTTTCCTAGGAGACCTCTTCATCCTTTCCGATTTTCTAAAAATCTCCCACTCCTCATCCCTCTCTCTTTCTTCCTCTACCTTTCTCTTTTTCCCAAACAACTCTACACATCCTGACAAGCTCCCCGCTCTTTCCCTCCCCAACCTCACCGCATTTGTCGGTCTTCCTCTTCTCTTCTCTTCCCCTTTATCCTCCATTTCCCTGTTTTCTTCCTCTACCCTTCTTTACCCTCTGCTCTTCTTTACACCTACTTCCTACTCTCCTTCGATGGCGTCCCTTTCTCCACACTTTCTCTCACACTTTCTATCTTACTCCTAACCTCAAAATCTCTTCACTCCTCTTTGCATTCACTTTCCTTTTTTCCCTTCCTTTCTTCACCCCTTATACTCCCTTACACTTACTCTCTCTCACCCTTCCTTTTCCACCTTTCCTTTCCCACACACCCCTTTTCCACCTTTTTCTTTCCCTGTTTTCTCACCACCGATCCTAAGCCCTCCAATCACCTTACGTCGCCGGAAACGGAAGCCCTCATTTTACACAAGGAGAAATTTTCAAAATGCACATACTTTACTGCTGCTCGTCGTAGTCCAAAACGCGCATCTTCTTGTGATGCGTATTCTGCTGATAACAAATGAACATAGCGTCTGGAGCCGAACAGCGCTTTGTAGTGTATATGTGCACACTGATAGAAAACTTTGCAACAGTGCATAATGCCAACACCGATGGAATTCATATACCGCACAAAATAAAATCGCACAAAAATAAAATCGCATAAAAAAGGACCGCACAAAAACAGGTTTTACTGTATTAAGATCTTGTTTGACGCGAGAATTTGCGTTAAAATTCAATCCTGTTAAAGCATCGGAGGGAAAATTATTCATTTTCCGGAATACGAATTTATTCAATGTTATCAAAGGTACATCATCATGTTTCTATTTATAAGATTTGCTTGCTATTAAAATTAAATCAAATAAAATTTCTTTTTCTAGCATCGCTTTCATCAACTTTTTCGTCATCCGAAAATACCCTGACCGAAACGGAAATAATAAAAGTTGTAGCCAATGTTTTGCATCACTGCAGAGACTGGGAAGGGGGGCGCGAGTTAAACGCCAGAAGAATAAAATTCAAAACGATGAAGATACATCAATCTTACATCAGGATTGATATCGACCACATTTAATTGTCATTTAATAAATTATAATTTTCCCCATGTTATTTCGTGTCAACTCTCAATGTTTTCTTATATAATACCTCAATTTTTATTATTATATACTTTTTCCAACGTTTTATAATTTCAAATTTTATATTTGTTTAATTATTACCATTTTAAACATTCATTAAGAAATAAAAAATTGTAAATAAAACAGCCTTATTTTATCCACTATTAAAGCAACCCAAATCTACCAGCACAGTTCCTATATAATATATATATGAAATTTATTAATGTCTCCCAATGACAACCTAATAAACCTGTTCTAATATGGGCCTAATGGGCTTCACCTCATTGGGTAGTCATTGGCAAAACCTAACACGGCCCTAAAGCGCCTTTCCCGATTAGGAAGGCGTTCATGTTTCGCGTTACACATCAAATGCGGACCTGATGGGGCTGCCCCATTGGGGCCTAAAAGAAAAATTAGGCTAGCCGAATTCGGACCTAACACGTGCCGAGTTGGTGTTTCTAGTCGGGTTTTGTTTAACAAAACCATTAAGTGGACCAAGTTTAATTAAGAATGTTCAAAGATTTATGAAAGTTTAATGTTAATAAAATCAAAGGGGGTGTATGGGGATAATTGTTTTTATTAACATGGATGAATGAGAGATTTTAAGATGTTAAAAATTAAATTGAGAGAATATTTTTTTATGAATGAAAGGTATAAAAGATTTCAAATTAATAAAATCGAAGGGGGTGTATGTGAATATGATTGATTTTTATTAATATGAATGAATGTAGAAGCGGAATGTAAAAACTGAATGTGTGTTGTCTTAGAAACGTTAAGAAGTTGTTGATTGTATGTGACACGAGAAAAGTAATGAATTTTGTATAATATATAATTTATTAAATAAAACATCCACATAACATCCACATATATAATATCAAATGCGACGAAAACTGTAACGATGTCGATCTTTCGCATATCGAAAATCCCGAAATCCGACGGGAGGTTCGCGAAATGATAGTCAATTATATTCCTGAAAAGACGCGCGCAATTGACGTAAAGACGACGATCGTGTTAAAAGACGACAAACCAATTTACCAGAGACCACGACGATTGGCTCCGACGGAAAAAGATATCGTAAATGCGCAAGTAGATGAATGGCTTCGCGATAATATTGTACAGCCGTCACTTTCAGAATATACAAGCCCTATTGTTTTGATGAAAAAGAAGGATGACTCTACACGATTATGTGTAGATTCTAGAAAAATTAATACTAAGATTGTAAAAGACCGATACCCGCTGCCGTGAGGGGAAGATCAATTAGACGCGTTGCAATAATTAAAAGTATACAGCACATTTGATCTGAAAAATGTTTTTTTTCATGTGTCATTAAGCGAAGACAGCCGTAAATATACATCTTTTGTTGTGCCCGACGAACAATATGAATTTTTACGTGTACCTTTTGGATTATGTAACTCGCCGGCGGTTTTTGTGAGATTTATTAATGCAATATTCAGAGATCTCATTATGAAAAAGATTGTACTAGCGTACATGGACGATCTAATTGAACCATCGAACGATATTGAAACCGGTGTGCAAAATTTAAAAGTAGTGCTGTCGTTTGAAAAAGAATTCGGATTATTGTTAGTTATAAATTGAAGAAAATGCGCGTGATTGCAAACCAAAGTACAGTTTCTGGGACATGTAGTCAAGAGTGGAAGCATTTGGCCGTTAGAGCGCAAAATAAATGCAGTTGCAAAATACCCAAAACGTCGATGAAACAAATACAAAGCTTCCTAGGTTTGACTGGTTATTTTAGAAAATTTGAGAAAAAATACTCAATAATCGCAAGACCACTGACCGAATTGTTGCGGACTAATGTTAAATTTAAATTTGGCGACGAAGAATTGAAGGCATTTGAAAATTTAAAGGCTAAGCTTTGTGAAAAACCTGTCCTAAAATTATATAGAACGGACGCAGAAACCGAGCTACACACTGACGTATCAATGTATGGCTTCGGCGCGATCCTGTTGCAGCGTGATATTAACCGTTTGAGTCCCAGGGGGTATTGAAAAAACAATGTCGAAGAATCCCAAACAGCGCGACGGCGCTTTCTCTAAATGAGTACAAGACCCAAGCAGAGTGATAGCCCTTATTTTATTTTGTGCCAAAAAAATACCAATCGTCGCAATAACACTTCTTCTGTTTGATGTTCTGCACATATAAGATGCGTTCGCTCCGTCACATGAAACAAGAAAACACCGACAGTCGGTGGCGCTCCGTTAGTTGTCCACACGCTCGAAATGTGCTGGGTTTTCTCGACATAAAATCTGAAGAGCGCGATCGCGCTGCTTGGGACTCAAACGGTTAACGACGGCGAGATGCATCCAGTATATTACCCTAGCAGTAAGACGACCTCAGGCGAATCGAAATATACAAGTTATGAGTTAGAGGTACTAGCGATTGTAAGATCTCTTAAAAAATTTAGAATTTATTTATTAGGATTACATTTTAAAATTGTAACAGACTGTAAAGCGTTCTCTCTAACAATGAAGAAACGCGATTTATGTGTACGCGTCGCGAGATGGTCCCTGTTGCTCGAGGAGTTCGATTACATTATCGAGCATCGACCCGGTAGTAAAATAACTCACGTTGACGCTCTCAGCAGGAATCCACTACCAACGTGTTTACTGGTTACAGAAGACAATGCTAATTTGACGGCCAGGATTCGGAAAGCGCAACAAGATGGCGAAAAGGTGCGACGGATCTGGGAAATAGCAGAATAGGGGATGATTGACGGGTACTTGATGAGAAATGGGTTATTATACAAGGTCGTTGACGACGATATTCGGTTAGTTGTACCGAAAGCCTTGCAGTCACAGTTGATACGACGAGCGCATGAAAATGGTCACTTTCCAGTCGCGAAAACCGAAGCGCTGTTAACCAGTTAACTGCGGAATTTAGTTTTACGAATCCCTCGCGGGATACGGGATTAAAATCGAGCAATTACGTGTATATTCGTCAATCACAGGGCAAATTTATGTTGTAAATTTTACAAAAAGAGGGAAGCAAAATATAAAAAAATTAAAATTTTAGTCCATAAGATATTGACAATTCGGCATTAAAAAGACTACCGCAATAGAACTTTGGATTGACGTGTATACACGTCGAACGCAGTTAACTGGTTAAAAAGAGATTATTGGTTTCAAGGTATCAGGTCCAAAGTCGAAAAGATGCTTCGTAATTGTCTTGATTGCATATTAGCCGAGAGAAAATCGGGAAAACAAGAGGGTTTTCTTAATACCATAGATAAAGGCAAGGTACCGTTGGATACGTACCACCTCGACCATTTGGCACCTTTGCCTACGACAAAGAAAAGTTATCGCGATATTCTTGTCATAATCGATGCTTTCACGAAGTTCGTGAGGCTTTACACGACGAAGACAACAAATACCAACAAAGTCTTGGGGCACCTAATAAAGCAAGCGATTATTTTCGGAAATCCAAGACGCATTATTTCGGATAAAGGGACCCCGCCTCACCTCTGCAGAATTTCAGGAATATTGTGCATGTGAAAAAATTCGACCCTCGCTTATCGCTACAGGAGTACCAAGGGGCAACGGTCAAGTTGAGCGGGTTAATAGGACGTTGATTTCAATCCTAACCAAATTGCCATCGCCGAAACCCGAAGAGTGGTATCGATATTTAGGTGCTGTGCAAAAATATTTTAAATGCTACACCTCATCGTAGTATTAACACATCGCCTTTCCAGTTATTCTTTGGAACGCGCATGAGGTCGGCGAATGATCTTCAGATAAAGGAGTTACTCGAGCAGGAGTGGATAACGATGTTTGAAGAAGAACGAGACGAAGCAAGGACGAAAGCAAGGGAAAGCATAGCGAAAGTTCAACAGGAAAATCGGAAAAATTTTAACAAAAAAGGGAAGAAACCAAGACTGTACGGTGAAAATGATTTGATAGCTATCAAACGAACTCAAGCTGGTCCTAGATTAAAATTAGCATCAAAATATTTGGGTCCACATCGTATAGTGAAGACGCTACGCAATAACCGATACATGGTGGAAAAAATAGGACAACATGAAGGTCCCTATCGGACAACTACAGTAGTACACTATATGAAGTCATGGATAGGAGCGGATTATGCCGCGAACAACGAAGAAATTGACTCTGAAGAGGAAGATTCGGAGATAGCATGTGGGGACACACGCTAAACCAGGATGGCCGAGTGTGGAGTCGAAAAGACTTATTTTAGTTTATTTTGCGACTAACCATGGTGTTGCAAGTAGTGGTGAAACCCCATGCAACCACTTTAGTATATATATATATATATTTATTTATTAAGTTCTTTTACGGCGACGAAGGCGAGCTTCGTCAGACGACGTTTCAGACGTAAGACGAGAATCGACGAGTAAAGACGTACAACGATTCTATAATATTAATTATTTTTAACAAATAAAGAAGAGAGACAATTTTACTTTAGACTAATCTTCCTTGTCGAGTTCAATTCGTATTCATCCCTACCTGCGATTCTGATCCCACATTATTTTATATTAGGTGTAGTAAAACGAAATCCATTATTTTTCCAATGGATGGCTTTAATTATCTGTATCTCACATTGTATAAGTTCGATCGGGTTACACTTGATGGCGTTCTTATAGTTTTGTGATTAGTTGACACAGTTTTGTTCGAGCGCGCGTCAAAGATGGACACTAGCAAAGAGAAAATACGCTATATTTTACAGTTTTTCTTTGATAAAGGCGAAAACGCAAGCCAGGCGGCTGAAAATGTGAATAGTGTTTATGGTCCTGATACTGTAACAGCCAATCACGCGCAATTTTGGTTTCGTCGATTCCGTTCCGGTAATTTCGATATGAAAGATGCTCCACGCACTGAAAGGACAATTGTCGAAAATGTCGATAAAATCATGGACATTGTCGAGTCCAACCGTCATGTAAGCACGGTTTCGATTGCCCAAGAGCTAAAGATTGCACAAAAAACCGTTTGGAATCATTTGAATAAGGCTGGATACAAAAAGAAGCTCGAACCTAAATTAGATCATTCTAACTGTGCTAAATAAAGCCTTCGATTTCATGCAAAAATAATGGATTTCTTTTTACTACACCTTACATATATATTCGTAAAAAACATATTTTTTGTTATGGACACTTATACCAGTGCCAGTCAAAACGACTGATGTACGTTTCTATGTGATGAAATGACATTGTGGCAGCTATAACAATTGATAAGTACTGCACCATTTTTCGGGACAGAATATATGATCCGGGAAAATGTGGGGCGTACGAAGGAAACACTTTGAGACTTGAATATTTATAGAATAACAAGTGGAGACCAAATTTTTTTTCCACAACTATGAGTAGCCGTGATTTTACTTACATGAGATTCTACGTTACATTCGTTTCGACAACAAAAATCAGAGGAGTCAACAATGTTTACAAAGAGACCAATTCGCTTTAGTTTCAACAGTTTGGGATAAATTTATTGAAAAGTGCCAAAATTGCTTCAAACCAGGAGCTTATATTACGGTGGATGAGCAACTATTTCCAACCAGGACCAGATGCAGGTTCACACAATATATGCCAAACAAGCCTTAGAAAGGCATAAAATTTTGGCTGGCGTCTGACGTTGAAACTAAATATGTAAGAAGTGGCTTTCCTTGCTTAGAAAAAGATGAGGCTCGAGATTCATAAACCCCACTAAAAATAAGTGAAGTTGTTGCATTGAAACTTGTAGAATCATACACAATGAAAGGTAGAACCATAACAACAGATAATTTCTTTACCAGCTTTTTTTCTGGCGTTAAAATTACTATCTAAAAATACTTTGTTCCTTGGAATAATACGTGCAAACAAGAGGGAACTCCTGAAAACTTGCAAACAGAAGAAAGATGGCATGGCTCGTTTCTCAACGTTGCTGTACGAATCAAATGGATATACAGGGTGTTTCAAAATGTTTTGTCATGGCTTTTAGGGGTTGTTCTACACCTCTGGATCGATGGAGATTTGCGAAAAAAACCTGCCGCAAAATTCGGGAAAGGGTAGCAAATTTTTTTTTATTGGCTCATCGTATTTGTCTTCTTACGTAGGTAAAATGTCTGAGAGGATCCATGGGTCAGAAACGAACCGTTTTCTCACAAATTAAGTTTTAATTGGGCCTTCCTATTAAAATTTCGCCCATATGGCAGCCTTCGACTCACTGACCTTTCGAAAGGAAACACATGAGATACCATTGCTAGCTCCAATAGTTAAAGCAGAGGCAACACAAACGAAAATCTCTTATGAAAAAAGTCCATTTCGGCCGGCCACTCTCGCATGGAGCGAAAAATCTTAAACGCGAAATAATGACCGTTATCGTCAAAAGTCGAAAGAATCAAAAAACTCGTACCCGCTAATTTGGGCCATAGTTTGTGTACATAAATTCATTTAATTGATTGCGAATGTTTTCTGGGAAATATTAATAAAAAAAAAATAATTTTTTTAAATATTTTTAAACAAATAACTTTCAGGCAACTTTTCTTACACAGTTTCTTCCTGGTCGAAAAACAAACAATTTGGAAAAAAAAAAGAAATTTTTTGCCCCTCGTTTCCGAGATATTCCAAAAAATGTTTTCTGCCCTCAACTTTGAGGGGTATTTTCATCCCTTCAGAGTGGATGGTTGTCAATAAAACATACGTGTCTAATATTCTTTCCAGGGCTACCTGTGACATTTTCATAAAAATCGGTGTGTTTGAGTTCGATATGTTCCCTTGTAAGTACAAAACACAAAAACGTAAAAATTGATAAAACTAACAAGAGATTGCCCGAAACTGTGTCGTTTTATAAAAACACTAAATTTCGCATCGATATCACTACCCAAATGACACTAAAGTATACTGTCAAATCGGGTTCCAGAAGGTGGCCACTTCAAGTTTTTTTCAATATTTTAGATTTAGTTGGAATAAATTGTTGGATTTTGTATAAAAACACAACAGGTGAAAATAAATCAAGGAAAGACTTTTTGTTTCGCCTCGCTGAAGAACTTGCTTCGGAATATAATAGTTCAAGGGAAAAACCACAAGAAGCTAATATACCAAGTGCAAGTGGCACCGTTCCTGTACGTAAATGGTGTCAAATAGGATAATGCAATAATAACAAGACCACAAAAATTAGCAATCTATGCAAAACAAATGTACGCAGAAAGTGTACGCAGAGTAAAATTTACATATGTAAAAGTTGTAACCGATCACCTACAAACAATTAAGCGTTTGATTAATTGGTAATGTTTATAAATTATTACACTTGATATTATTCAACTTTTTTGTCATTTTTTAAAAGTAAATAAAGACTGGAAACCCCACCAAGCACTTTTTCTAAACACCAGTCAAAATGACTGGTTTTGGTAGAAATAAGTATACATACTCAAACAGCTAGTAAATCTAGTGTTAACCGTTAACTTCACATAACTTCGTATTTTGTGAAAATTGAGACGATTTAGTTCAATTCATGATAAACTAATGAAAATATATATGTGTAACGAATGCGAAGTTCATTCATTATATTGATTGTTTCCCTAAATATTACACGAAAATGAATTATTTAAACTTTGTATGAATAAATTTGGTAGCAGAAAGTGTAAACGGTCTTAAAAACAGAGATATGTAATTATTTTGATCATGTGCTTCTAATAATATTGAATAAATAGTATATAAATTATAACCAAAACCTATTTAATATACCCTTAAATATTCATTTCCAAATCTAAATTGCACAAAATACACAAGAATTTGATGGAAAGATCAACGTTTTTTCCAATTTTATAAAAAATGTCTCTGTAACAGGTTACAGGTTGAGCTCAAAAACTCCTGGTCGATAAAGTATTAATAACTCCTCTCTGGAAAAATCAAATAATCTATCGGTTGGAAGCATAAACAGCGAAGTAGTGGCTGAAGAAATAGAGCTAACTCTTAAATAATGTAAGAACACAGACCCAGATCCCGATAAAATTCGTAATGTCTTCTTAAAAAATTTTCCGTCTGAAGGAATATAATTTTTAACTAATTTGTTTAATGTGTCTTGGCTCGGTGAAGTTTTTTCTGTAGAGTGGTTGGAGTCAATTATTATACCATTTCCAAGCCTGGGAAAGAGTTATGCAGAAAACTATTGTGCAATAATAGCTCAAACGTGCAAAATGTGCAAATTACTGGAAAGTAGTTAACAAAGAAATGAGGGCTAACAATAAGTTAGAAATGAGTATGATATTAGCATCCAAAGAAAATAGCATCAGACAAGGAAGATCGACTACAGACCACCTTATCATGCTAAAAACCTATATTTGCAATGCGTTTGAAAAGAATCTCCACTCGGTAATTGTTAATCTATTAGATATAAGGGAAAGTTCTTTCGTTTTTGAACACGTGCACTTTTATACGTTGTCTTTCCTCAGTAAGAATTCTGATCCGACTGAAACCAATTTAAATACTTAGATTAGTATATGATTGATGATTTGTACACATTTTTTTGTATTTTAGTCAGTTTTTTAAACTTGTAAAACTCTTAACATGAGTGAAGAAAAAGTGCACTTGAGACATTACATGTTGTATGAGTTGCAAAAAGGGAATAACGCTATGGAAGCAAAAAAAAAACTTGTGTGACGTGTTTCGAGAGGATGCAGTAACAGTTCAAAAATGTCAAAGACGGTTTGCGAAATTTCATTCGGGTGATTTTTCTTTGAAAGATGAACCCAGATCAGGAAAGCCGACGCAGTATGATCAGGACAACCTAATATTATGTGTAAGGGAAAATTCTGTCGTTTTTAATTCATATGGCATCCAAACAGAGATTTTGGACAGGAAGCTAAGTCTTTTAATGTGATCCAAAGCAGTAGTTTGATGAATTTCATGCTTGAAGCCCATTTCTGTGGAAGTTAACGTGGGATTTGTCCTGACCATACTGCGATGGCGTTCCTGATTTGGGTTCATTTTTCAAAGAAAAATCACCCAAACAAAATTTCGCAAACCATCTTTGCCATTATCGAACTATTACTGCATGCTCTCCAAACATGTCACACAAGCTTTTTTTTGCTTCCATCGCGTTATTCCCTTTTTGCAACTCATACAACACGCAATGTCTTAAATGAACTTTTTTTTTCACTCACGGTAAGAGTTTTACAAGTTTAAAAAAAACTAACTAAAATACGAAAAATGTGTATAAATCATTGATCATATACTAATCTAAGTGTTTAAATTGGTATCAGTCGGATCAGAATTCTTATTAAGGAAAGACAACGCATAAAAGTGCACGTATTCAAAAACGACAGAACTTTCCCTTATACCTAATAGTTACAGGGAAGGCTTCTGAAGTAGTACGGAGAAAATAGATAATTAAAATATTAATCCAAAATCATCTCAAAGGCAAAATTTTAAAATTCATATCCTATTTTTTAAAATACGGATCTATTGAAGTCAGAGTTAACCACTTGACATACAATGACGTCTGGGAGACGTTTATTATATTATATTATTTAATTATTTCACTTGTACATCAACAGGAATACTAATTTATTATTGTAGGAATCGTTCTTGACGACGTTTGAAAAAGTGTGTATGTGCGTTTGTATTGGGTGAGTGAGTGTGCGAATGAGGTAACGATGTTTTTGAATGACCAATGATTAATTAGTGCGTAGAGAACAGTGAATGAGAAAAGACGAAAGTTTAAGACGTTCAATTTTATTTCCATTTGTATCTCCATTTGAATATTATTCTTATTAAACAGTTTATTTATGCAGTTAACACGTTGAGTGTGGTGACAAATTGGCTATACTTTCCGCTCAGGCGGCAGCGAGAGGCATTGATGCCGAGCGCGGATGTGGAGTGACATGTATGAACAGAAGATTACTTTGTTTAATTTTTTCAATTATCGTTTAGACTGTGAGAACGATGTATTCAATGCACAAATATACAAATTGTAAACAAAAAATAATGGGGTGGGGAATACCAGAAAGGCAAAAGGACGATTGCTTAGAGAAAAGCAAAAGAAAAGTGCAGCAAAGAAGAAGGAAGAAAGAAAGGATACAGCAAAAGAAAGGAGGAAAGGAGCATACAATTCAAAAACACTGTGTTGAATGTCATAGTACAAACACAAAAACATTCGGACGCAAGATAGCAAAAAAACTAACAAATGTAAGAGTGTTAATGTTTATACTAATGTAACATCGAGTATGTTCATCGCCGCTGCGACGACTGGCTCGCGTCGGCTTGTTGGCAGAACGACGAGCCGCATTTTTTATAAATATTCAGTTAGTTGTTTATGGAGACTTGAAGCGAACAGGCAAATTATTTTACGACAGATATTTAATTTATGTATTTCAAATTATGATTTATGTTTGAAGTGTTATTTTATTTGTTAAGTGTTGTTTTACTAGTTTATGTCATTAATTTACTAAAATAATTTATAAAAGTAATAGATTTTGTTCTGATTTTTCCTCTTTTATTGTTAGACAAAGAAGTTCGTTAGTTTATTGTAATATGTGCAAATCTCAACCATATCTTTGCTTTAAATGTTTTAATAAACTTCAATAAATTTTAATATAAATTTTTAAATTATTATTAATAATTTAACCCTTGACAATGCCAAACTCACGCACCGTTGTCGACCAATGAAAACTTCGCTATCAGTCCCTAGAATCCACGCCGCCCAAACGAAAAGTCTGTCAGTCCCCAGGGACTGACGCCGCACTCAACGTGATAATAAGTGATTAAAACCTTCTTTCCACCACATTGCGTTTCCAAAGAAAAAAATCCTATATTATTTCATAATATTACTTGTTTATTGTCCATTCAACGTTATTACACGTTACATAGCAATACAAATTGCAAAATAAAATGTTCTCTTTTAAATTTGCACATAACTGTTCAGTTGGGTAAAGTTATTGTAAATAGTATTTTTCGGACGAATCGAATTCTATTTTATTTGTATGTTAAGGGGTTAATGATGTTTTTTCTGCAAGTACTGAAATTTCGAAGGGAATACTGCAAAGTTTGGTGCTTAATGTCAAGCTATTTCTATCAGCCATTAACGACATCGTCTACCGTATTGAAAAACCAGCGAAAGGTAAAGTATTTGCTGATGACTTTTACTTAGTCTGCAGTGATAAAAATCTATTAACTACTCAGGATAGTCTTCAATTTTCACCAGACACAGCTTCTGAATGATCATACTAAAAATTTTAAACTCTCAAATACAAAATCTGTTTATATAACACTGTTAAAAAATCTAAAAAAGGTCCATAAAATTAACTTCTATATCAAGAAATGCACCATTACAGAAGTAAATGAATTAAAAATAGTAAGGTTAATTTCGCACCACAAAATGACATGGAAAGTATATATAATGTCTCCCAAAAGTGAATATGCAAACAAATTACAGGTAGCTCTCCTACAACACGGTTTCGCTATAACACGATTTATGAATTGCGGAAACCCTTCTACAACACGGTATCCTATAACACGGTTTCGCTGTAACATGGTAAGAAAATTGCAAAAACATTTAAACAACACTGTACTTCTATAGCCGCGACGAGGCTTGCCGTCTTAAAGATATAGTGTGGCATAAACTATTTTGACTTCATCTCCGTGGCTTGAAAACAAAAGTATTTCACGCTGCTGATCGACAGTCTGCGTCGAGCCACGATGTTGCACGGTGTGTCAAATAACAACTTTTTCGTCTTTAAAATATTAAAGAAAAATTAACATTGTTCCGGTAAGAACCAGAAAGCAAAGTAAAATTACAGATTTTTTAAAGGGGAAAGAAAATACAAAAACTTTAAATGATGAAAAAAGTTCTGAAATTGAAGGCGATAACATTCCACCAAACAAACGTTCTCGATTGATTATACTGAACAGTGACTATGAAGAAATTTATTATATTATAGTAGCATCAAATTAAAATAATATTTTTTGTTTTGTGTTGTACACACATTTATATATTTTTAATAAAAATTAAGTTGTTTATGTAAAATTTAAAAAAAAATATTTGTTTTTAGTAAGTTTTCGGAACGTAACCCCTCTTTTTGTACTTGCTCTGGGTCTCATACAACACGGTTTCCCACAACACGGCATTTTTTAGGAACGTATCTACCGTGTTATAGGAGGGTTACCTGTATATTCCTTAAAGGTACTTGCAGCTAACAATTAGGGATCAAATTCAATAAACTAAGTAAATCCTTAAAAATCAACTATACTAATAAAACTGGACTATGCTTCCATTATGTATGAAAGGAGTCCAATATCGAAAACACTAGATTTCATACATTACATGGAACTTCGCGTAGTCCTGGGAGCCCTTCAAACCAGTCCCACACAAGTCTTTTAGCCAAGGTAAAGCTGTTACTTCTAGAATGCCGAAGAATGCAACTAGCATGAAAATACTGCAGTTAAATAATGGCTTCACCAGTCAATTCAATACGAGATATTATGTTTGAGAGTAAATTCAAAAGCAGAGATAAGTCATGTGCACTTCGAAGTGCGCAGGTATAGTGGTGCAGCAATGCCAAGCGCACTTGTAGGACTAAAAGTCTATGCACAACCAAATCCTAATGGACAGTCGTTCAACCATTTTGTTTATAATGTTTCAATGAAATCCAATCAAGATTTTGATAAAAAATATTTAAGTATATTAACGATACCATCCTGAAATTACTTAAAATATGTTAAAACAATATAATTATTTATTTTTATATCGTATTTTATACTGTCAGTTACTAGTGATTGATATATCATAAAATTATGATAATATGCGAAAGGTAATTTTACAAGACATGCTATAACAGTTCATAAAGAACAAGACAATACAAACATATCTAATTTGGAAAACCCATTCAGTCAAGTGCAAATGCTAGACACAAATAACATTATAAACAAGTGAAACAAACCATATGAAATTCCATGGAGACCACAAAAGTATATATTCACCTACCCAGCCCACCCAATTACAAGGACTCAAATTTCACTCGTCTTAGAATAGGACACACCAAACTAACCCATTAACATCTGATCGTTAAAACTAATGCACCTACCTGTAGCAGACGTATCTCTAAACTTAGTATCGAACGTAAATGTAGCAATGCCTTGGAGAAAAACTGCTTGTCAAATAATCCTGTAATCCAATAATGTAATGAGCATTACTTGAAGGTATTTAGCACTAGTCTTACGCTATAAGTTTACTTCTGTTAGTATAATACTCTGTGATACAATATTTTCATATATCAAAATGTTATATGCACATTTTATTCACTTATCAGACTGTGAATATATTAACACTTTAGGGACCGCAAAGAAATTTGTAAGACATACTCTTGGGACCGCACTTTTTTGGGAAACTTGTACGTTACAGAAATTATCATAACTTTGTTATTTATGAAGCAATTTTTGTGAAACTTTCAGAAATTGTATAATTGGATGAGTTTTCGATATTATTAAAAAAATTGTTTTTTAATAATTATCATAACTTTTTTACATAAAAAATAAATTTGTACAAAATTTTTAGAAATTGTAAAATAGGATGCATTTTATGTATTATTTACAAAAAAAGTGTTTAAAAAATACTTTAAAAAATTTATCATAAAATTTTATGTAAAAATCAATTTTATCAGAGCTTCTAGTAGTTTTTTAAAATATGATATTGCACAATCGAGTTTGATACATTGATAATTGATGTAGATACTTAAATAGACAAAATAGATACGATGTACCACGTCTAAAGACAGCGTGCATAAAACACGAGAAAACTCGTGAGCGGTCCTTAAAGTGTTAACATGAATTTAAATATAAATTTAAGAACTATTTATAAAAAGCTAAGAATATGCCGAATTGATGTGCCTCATAGATCTAATACCTGACAGAAGAAGTGTAAATCCGGACCTTTATTTTCAACACTGCGAGTAATTGGTGTACTTACATTCGGTTGTAAATGCTATCTTCCCTTTCCGATGCCAACTAGTTGCGGTAGATCCATATTCTCTCATGTAGACGTAATCCGTTACACGAAATTCGTACGAAAATTTCGTTATTAATACTTTTATGACCGCTTGCACAACCGTCGTACTTTGGCACGGCCTAACGTTGATCGCTGCCGATGGATGTGCATTACGCGCCGTCATCTGTCAATATTTATGTAAAAAGCTAATTATTTTCGATTTAACGGCGAACAAGTACGGGACAACAACTTACCTTAATTTTTTCGATCTCCCACCAAGTATTTTCACGCTTTTCTATTTAGATCAAGTTAAAATTCGTAATAATCGATTTCTGCCCAATTTTACTAACTTTTTGATGTAGTAATTCGTATATGTACGAACTAAGTGGATCATTGGCGTAATTAAGTTCTTCGCGGAAAGTAGTAAGATTTTGCAACCTTTTTTTAATTGGTTTCTATCCACTACACCCTCCCATACTTCTCGTCACATCAATGCTTTTAATTCTTCGTTTAAAACAGAAAACAAATCAGATGAAAATCTGTTTTACGATTGTTCCGCGGCCGTTCAAGGATTTTCGATTAACGGTGTGGGTTGCCTCCACAGGAGATGAAGAAATTTAAAAATCAATAATTTACAATGTACGTTTAAGAAACTTTAAATATATTAAACTAAATAGAACGATAACTTTAAATGTAATAACTGAACAAAACAATAACTTTCAGCAATATTTAATAATTATGAACAGAAATATTTAAAGTAGCTTCGTAAAACGTTACACGTCTGATCGCTTGGAGATCTTGCGGAAGAGTGGCCAAGGCAACTGTTTCGCAAAAGAAGATCGCATGCAATGTTTCACGATCGCTCCGCTCCGCGAATCAAAAGTAGCTTTACGTTCATTCTTTAAATCTATTGGTTCCCTGACGTATGCAAGTCGAGATTTTTACGCGGGAGGCAATGACTAGATATGGCAACGCTGATAAACAATTGAAATCAAGTTAAATCAGAATTCTATGACACGTTGTCGATTTTGCCGCCTTCAGTTACGCACGTCTTGCATTTACAATGTTGATAATTTAGGTTCATACATTAACCGTAAAAAGCTTCTAACTAATACCGAAATTCCAGATGAGTTAAGTTAGCGCCGAACTAGAAGCAATCTTAGTGAATTATATCTCAAAAAATTGCTCGCAATTTGCTCATCAATAATATAAAATTGCTCACTCGGCGCCAATTATTAAAAAAAAGTTTTTAAACAATTTCGTAACAAACACTAATTTGACGATTTCTAAGTTGTCCGAGTACGAACGGGATCCTTTCTGGGCTCAAAAGATTGCGATTAATTTGCTCATCACTGCCTCACCTTTTTATTTTTGTTTTATTAAGGTTTTTTGAGTTAAAAATACTAATTAAAGGGTATAGCCGGTTAAGATGGTCAAATGTGCCCTTGAACCGAATTCAAATCGCGATGAGTCATTCGAAAGCTTATAAAAAAAGAATGATTTCTGCCAAGTTTCAACTTTGTATCTCGACTCGGGGGGTAGTAAAGGGTAAAAATAGAAAATCAGGTTTTTGCCGAATTTCTCCTATACCAGCGGATGAAAAATTTTGAAAAAATTCAGAGGCATTTCTGTTATCAGGGCACATATTAGAGAATTGTTTCAGATTTTTTAATTGAAAAACCAAGCTGTGAAAAATAAAAAACGCCAAAAATGCTGAAAAATGTCCATTGTGTATCGAAGCAGTCTTGGCACTATAATTATATTTTTACTGTAAGTACGTATCATTGTTACTATTGTCCTGATTTTTTTCAGATTTTTCAATTTGGTGCGCCGCAGTTAAAAAAATTAAAAACCTATTTTCTCGTCGTTTTTTCCGTATCAGAGAAACTTTTACGTCGAATTGCTTCATGAAATAAGTGTTTTATGCGATCTTCTATGTTTATACGTACAGCAAAACATAATAGGAATTAAAGAAACTGAAAGAACCGAATCATTTGAAACTATGTTATGCGCCTTACATTGTAAAGTATCTACCGTAATTTCCCAACGGCGTCGGTGGCGCAGCGGTAGAGTGTCGAGCTGCTATACCGCTGCGAAATTTTTAAACGTACAGTGGATAACAAAAGTAAGTAAAAACTGAACTTTCCAGGAATAAAATGATGATAAGAGGAAGATTTATACATTTTTTTCAAATAAAGAGTTTATTAACATAACTAAGAATTATATATAAAACAAAAGTAATTGCATTTTTTGCAATGTTTGAAAATTTAAACAAATTATTGTCTTTTAAACAGCTATTATACAAAATTACACCGTCCAAAAATAAGTAAACACGCAGTTTAATATCCACAATGGTAGCCTTTTCTTTGTGAAATTTTAGAAATTCTGTCTGGAAGAGAGAGAGCATATTTTGTACATTCTTCTACAGAAAAATTTTGCCAAGTTTCCATTATATAATGTTTCAGTTCCTGAAGATTTGTTGATTTCCTTTCAGCTATTTTTAGTTTAAGTAAAGCCCACGTATTTTCTATTGGTGATAGGTCGGGACTTTGCGGTAGCCAATCCAATAGATTAATATTATTATCTATATCTATATCTATATCTATACTAATATTATAAAGCTGAAGAGTTTGTTTACTACTGGTCCAAATTGAAAAATTCTTTTTGTGTTGAATTGTCTATTTCTCGAGGAAGGCTATAGGCTATATAACATCACGCTACGACCAATATGAGCGGAGCATCAATGAAAAATGTGGCAAAAACGTGAAAAAATATTCCTTTTGAGAGCTTCCGTTGCGTACGCTGCGTAAACGGTTAAAGTTACGCAAAAATGTTGTATGTCGGAATTGTTCCTCTTGAAAAGTTCTAAAAAAAAGTCCGGGACAGCATATGTCTATCTTTTCAGGTTAACTCACTATAACCATTTTTATGGTAATCAAATTTGTTCTAAAATGATGCATTATTTGCGAAGGTGTTTTTATAAACATGAAATTAATCCTTATCCGAATAAATACGTTATTCATCATAAGTATTTAATTTTGAACAAAATTACCCTTGACATCATTTGATTTCAACGAATATCTTAGGAGATATCATCGTTTTAAGATAATCAAGTACCACGCGCACATTCATGATGTACAAGGCAGGCGATCATGAGTAGTGCGCATGCGTTGGCCGGCTGCTGCCGGTAGCTCTGCGAGGTACCACGCCGCGCGCGGCTATTTATTGAGGAAGGTTATAGACTTTATAACAAACACGCTACGTCACACTAATCATAAACGCGGGTGAAACCGCGGGCTCAGCTAGTCTTTAATATAATTCATCACAATTTTGGCCTTGTGAATGGGGGCGTTATCCTGCCGAAGGATAAAGTTGTCCCCTATTAAACGTTTTCCTTCCGGTATTATAGCTTCCTGCAATAACTTTAAATAAACTTTTGAATTTATCCTTCCAGACAGTGGAATGATTTTTCCAACACCACATGCCGAAAAGCATTCCCAGGCCATTACACCTTGATCCATAGATTTTAATGATGGTCTTACACAATCATACGATAACGCCTCGTCGTGTTTCCTCCACATATACATCCTACCATGACAGTGTCTCATACGAATCATGGATTCGTCAGTCCATAATATTTTTTTCCAAAAGTCATCTGATTCAAACACATGTGTTTCATAAAACTGCATACGTTTTTTCAAATTTACTTTATTTAGGTATGGCAATTTTCTTGCAACACGACAATGCCTTCCCGCTTCGTGTAATCTTCTTCGAATAGTTTGCGTTGACGGAACACTCTTACCTTCTTCTATTAATTTTGCTCGTATCTTTGGTGCCAATAAGTGTGGAGAGGACATCGAAATATTTGTAATTCGCTTATCTGTACGATTTGTAGTAACCCTCGGGCGTCCTGATCTATGTGATACAGAAATTCGACCGTCTCTTTCGTAAGCAGTTACTACTTTAAAAACAGCAGCTGGTGTTCTTTTAAAACATTTTGCTATTTTCCGGTAGGAATCTCCTTCTTTGTGCATCTCAATAATAATTCTGCATTCTTCAAATGTGAGTTGCTTAAATTTTGTCATTTTTCTATTATAAAGTCAAATAAATATTGTCGTGAACCCGAAGAATGAGAAACAAGTAATTCGAAGGGTTTTTCGTCTTACACAATAAAGGTTTTATTATTTAACTTGATTTTATATTAAGAGCGAGGTTTACTGGATGAAAGTCAATATTATTCTGGTTTTGAGTTGACATTTTGGAAGAGAGGTAAATTGAGGAAAACTGTCATTGGTTGGAAAAGTGGAAATTCTATTTGCGAGGGTGTGAACATTGGAATTGATTGGTTGCTGAGAGAGAGTAGAGGTGGTAGTTTTCGGAAAAGCGAGTAGGTTAGGAAGGAGTAATTTATGGGAGAAAGGCCCATGAGGCCCACCAGCGAAGCTGGCTGTTTTCGACTTATTGTTAGTCACGTACCCATTTATTTTAAGAGGATACGAAACAGGGTACGTTGACAAAGTCCAGATGTCTTTAAAAGAGAAAGTTGCAAGGGTATCTAACAATATAATAAATACGGCAGTAGCATACCTTCGATTTAAAATATGCACTAAAATACATATAAATGCAAATTTTCACAAATGCATTTTCAAATGCATTTTTTGCTTTTAAATATTTAAATACAATAATGTTAACAGTATTTTATGAATATACATGAAAATAATGCATTACATATAACAAATACTTACATAAACAAAATGAACGCGTTTAACGTCACCACTCGAACGAACCAGGCAAGACTAAATACTTACAATGTACATATAAGAAGAACGCAATCTTGAATATACAGTGGCTCAAAGTAAAACTCGGACACCCGCACATTTTTAGTTTATAAAGCGATAAGCAATGTGGAGAGCAAATTAATATGAACGACTGAGTAAATTTTATTAAGCTACAGTTTTAGACATACAAATCCGTGAAGAACGAAAACAAAGTTACAATGTATTGGGCAAAAAAGAAATAGAGTTTCAAACTGAATAGAAATTCATCTCAAACTAAAACTCGGACAAGTGACAATATATGCAGAAACAAACAAAAACAAATGAAATATCAGTCGCTTTGTCATACAGTGTAATTCATACCGGCGTTGTTCGTAACATAAATCGTAGAAATTCGTTTCCTTTTGTGAATTTTCGTTTTAAAATCCGAATATGGGCAGACAATCTGGACAAACGTCATTAGAACTTCGAGAGTTAATTATAAACCATTCCAAAGATGGTTTATCAGTCCGAAATATTGCAAAAATAGTAAAACGAAGCCACTCTACAGTTCACGACATAATAAAACGATTCAGAATGAAAAATAGTGTGGAAAATCAACCGAAACCAAGCCGACGAAAGATATTCACACAATCTGAAGAGCGTTGAATCGTAAGACAAGTAAAAAAAAACCCAAAATTGAGTGCTCCAAAATTAGCCATAGAAGCAAAGAGGCACTTGGGAAAAGAAGCAAATCCCGAAACAGTGAGAATTATATTGAGGAAAAATAATTTTAATGGCAGAGTTGCCCGAAAGCAACCCTTTGTGAGCCAGAAGAATCGTTCAAAGAGATTGCAGTTTGCAAAAAGTTACAAATATAAAGATTTTTCATTTTGGAAGACTGTATTATTTACAGATGAGAGTAAATTTAATATTTTTCGTTCTGATGGGCAAACATACGTTTGGAGAAAGCCAAATGAAGAATTTCGAGAAGCTAATTGACGACCAACTGTTAAACATGGGGTTGGCTCTATTATGGTTTGGGGATCCATGTCAGCTGCAGGGCCAGGAAACCTTTGCATCATCGACGGAATAATGGACCACAAAAAGTATTTGCAGATTTTAGAAGAAAATTTGAAGGACAGTGTCCAATAATTGGGTATTTCTGAGTGTTTTAGTTTTTATCAAGACAATGACCCAAAACATCGGGCTCATAATGTTCGCCTATGGTTACTTTATCATTGTCCACACGTTTTCGAAACACCTCCTCAATCACCGGACTTAAATGTAATCGAACATTTATGGGCATATTTAGAGCAACAACTAAAAAATCACATCATCGAAAGACTTGGGGAAGGCGATGCAAGAGGAATGGGCAAAAATCGACTCTACATATTGTGAGAAATTAGTGCGATCAATGCCAAATAGACTGAAAGATGTCAGAACAAATAAAGGACTGCCAACTAAATATTAAAAATAATATAAAATATACGTACAGACAAAAATTTTCTATTGTCCGAGTTTAAGTTTGAGATAAATTTTCGTTCGGTTGGAAACTCTGTTTTTTTTTGCTTAATATATTGTAATTTTGTTTTTGTTCTTCTTGGATTTGTATGTTTATAACTGTAGCTTAATAAAAATTATTCAATCGTTCATATTAACTCATTCTGCACATTACTTATCGCTTTATAAACCAAAAATGTGCGGGTGTCCGAGTTTTACTTTGAGCCACTGTACGTAAACATGAACAGAATAACGTCGTTCGCTTTTGGCACAGTGGTGCTTTTATGTAGCAGAATCTGCATGTTTATGTAATGTGCCGACCCTCCGCTTAGTTAGTATATAAGATAACTATAAGAATATTTTATAAGCGCAAATATTTTGGACGCCGCTAAACTAACTTCCGTCATCACCTCTGACTCACTACTTCAAATTCAGACTTCCTAATTTTCCATCCCGACCTTTCAACTCCCTAGTATCGTCACCGCTCCTTACTCATCTCCGAAATCACCGTTCTAATTGTAAGTCCGAAATCCTACTTCTTACTTTGACCTTCGCCTTGCATCCATCATTATCACTACTCCCACTCCTTCTCCAAAAGTCCCTTAAAAACCCCGTATTCTCTGCCCATTCGGTAGTTCATAGTAGTTCATTCAGTTCACTCACACACTTGTCAGATCATTCACACCATTCTTTTCACTAACTCTGATATACGCCGAATCGCTGCCCGAACGCTGTCCGAACGAGTCAAGTTATTTTAATATACAAAAAATCTAAAAGTTATAAGTTCTCTTATTTGGCGGACCTTAAGTGCGGATCCCTCAATCCGCCATATCAAAATTGGTGTCAGAAGTGGGATTCCTTCTGTGAACGTAAGGAAATTCGAACGAATTTTACTCCTTACGGTGACTACTAAGTCTTCAAACAACGGACGGATCCAAATTGGAAAAACGACGATCTCTGAGCAACACCGAGCTGCTTATCGTCAAAATCCAATCCTCGGAGGCGCATAATTTCTTGCTGAAATTCACTTCCACCTTTGAGAGAAGAAGGACCACCGAAGAGAACGAGCTGCTACCTACCATCCGACAACTTTTCACGCTGTGAACTCGAAGGGAAGTAACAACGAAAGACTCCCAGCTGAATCTATCAACCTCCAAATAAACCATCGCAAAGTCATCACCGCGAACTTCAACGGATTTCTCGACGTCCAGCAGTCTTTAACCAAACGACTTACCACCCGATTATGGGTTCAAATTCAATTCTCTTATTGTAAGTACATTATCTACGCTTACTGCCAAAATGCATCGGATATTTTATCATTAATAATGGAGTCGACAGTGAAAATCGAACTGGCAGAGAAATTACTAATCCGATTCGACGGGACGAAAAGTCTTCTTCACGAATTCTGCAATAATTGCGACAAAGCAATGTCTTTTATAAACCCGGCAGATAAACCAATGTTGCTCGCGATTATAGAAACGAAGATTACGGTTAATGCGAGATTCAAACTCCCAATTTCACAGATTGGGCAACGTTAAAATCATATTTATTAGAAGCTTATTCCGATATACGCTCGCAAGGCCAATGGCAACTAGAGTTAGCTTCATGCAAACTAGGACAGAACGAAACAGTATCATCGTATGCTCAAAAAGTAGAGAATTGCTTAATTAAATTAACTGGTAGCTTAGAATCGTCATTGACTGGAAACGAACGACAAGCCTGTATTAATCTATATTAAGAAAACAAGCCCTAAATGTTTTTATAGCAGGATTACACCGTGATATCGCTATTATAGTAAAATCTCAAAAATCAGAAGCTCTCGACGAAGCAATCCAAATTGCCGCTTCCGAAGAGGTAGAACAAATATCACAAAAGGAAATTGCTAAATTTCAGAATTTAAGTTTTCGAGATACGAAATATTGCAATAACTGTAATCGTCCGGGACTTATAACTTCAAATTGCAACTACAGAAATAGTCCTGTATACTCTCCGCGTCAACCAAATGTCCAGATAAAATCCGAACGAAATTTACGCTACTTCGATTCTGGCAACAATGAAGCATATCATAATACATCGCATCGTAACACACAAATATTCTGCTATTATTGTAAAAAATTCGGTCACGTAATTGGCGAATGTCGGAAGCGCACTTATAATAACAGCAGAAATACGTCATACGCTAGAATACACAATCCTCCTGGACACATACACGCAACAACTGAATCGCAACGCACCCTCCTTTTCACCAAATTCCTCTAATCATAGTGCACCTCAGAATATAAATTCTTTAAACTCCACTCAAGCCCCGGCGACTGCCACGCCGCGGGCAATTCAAACAATTCAGGCAGAACTATAAGTCCGTTTCGCGCAATAACTACGTTTGTAAGATTAGAAATTGACGGTGGAAAAAACAATCAGATCAAAATGCTTTTAGATACGGGCGCGGATATCTCGGTTATTAAAATTTCTCAACTTAAAGGTACCATTCTCTGTTACGAAGATGTGAAATTAAAGATCCGGGGTTTAACGTCTGAGCCGTTCGAATCGTTAGGCTATTGTTATTTGAGAGTTAAGGTAAACGAAAAACTTTACAATTGCCTTTTCCACGTCGTAAGAGATACTTTTCCCATCTCATATCCGGGAATCCTCGGTAACGATGTAATTTCTAACCTACAACTCAAAATTGATTACGCGAAAAATTTATTACACTTCTCTCCGCATTCGTGTGTACCTTTATTACACGAAGAGAAGGATTTATCACATAAACTAAGTTCAAAAAATTGCGAACCAGATAAAACTCAAGCAACTGGTGCAAATTCTAAATCTTCAAACGGGATTTCTAAATCAAATTCAAATTCCGACATCTTGCATATCCCGGCACGAACCGAAATGTTTATACCAATCAGAGTGACAAATTCAAATCTACGTGAAGGACTGATTCCTAATAAAAAATTATCAGAAGGTATTTTCCTGTGTCAAAGTATCGTTAAAGTATACGATAAATCCAACGCGATATCCTCGATAATTAACACAACGGACAAAGACCAGACTATCAAAACACCCGAAATAGAATTAGAGGGTTTAGATGACGAAGTTTTACAAATATTAAATCTCGATGTTGGTGACGACAATACGGTAGGAAAATATCCACCAGAAATCGACTCTAGCTCTGATAGGCTACGAAAATTATTTGAAAATCCTAGGCTAAATCATTTAAATCAAATTGAAAGAAACTCCATCGAGGAAATTTGCACAGAATTTAATCATGTATTCTATCTA